>ML785607.1:615929-702631 GCA_009831015.1 Picea engelmannii | reverse complement strand
CATGAGTCCTATTTCAATTTTTGTGGATTTTAGGATTTGTTTTGTTGGGAGATTTAGACAAATGTTGATTGGGTGTTCCTGAGAAAGATTGACGAAGGAATCCTAATACTTTTCCAAAGGAAGGGTGACTTAATTTATGAAGATAATGAAGGTTTAGAGCTTGAGCAAGGACCTATTGGTTCTCATAGTGATGAGGGTATAACCCACAATGACTTACAATCCTAGATCAGTTCCACTATAACCAATCCTAGAGGCAAAACAACATAAGGAACTTCCCCTAATGATATTGTGAACTAGACACCAATTGTGAAGCAAAGAGGTCAATCATTGAACCATGCGAGAGGTGGTTCTATGTCCCATTCTAGGAGAAATGTCACCATTTCTTTAGGTAAACCTACTATTGTTGCTTCCCTGAAGGAAGAAACTAAAGGAATTGGTGCTTCTAATGATGGAACACTCGACCAAAACCCACCTAAAGTTAAGATGGAAGTAGAACATGTGATACCTAAATGGAAGAGGTCTCCTAAAAATGACCTTGCAAATCAACCTAAAATGGTTGAAATCATTGATTATATCATGGAAATTGAACACCATGTTCATACAATACTTTATTGGGCCATTGCACAATTGGAAATCAATACTTTGGTTGAAGGAATAAATATCCCATTAGATATTCTAGTCTTTGAATATAATTCAATCACATTACACCATGTTGACTTTGATCCACAAGATAAGAAATTTAATATTGAGAGAGTAAAGGTAAAAGGGAAAAATATCTTAGAGAATAATTGCACCTAGTTGTTGGACATTAAGGAATTGCAAATGAAAGGATCCCTTTGGATACATGATGCTACTGGTAGAGTACCCAAGAATTTTTTTCAAGTTAAAATAAATGAGAACACCAAGTTAAAAAGGAGGATCACTGAATCAAAATCTACATTGATACCTAGGCCATTTTTTACAAAACAATTATCCATAATAACCCTTGAAGAATAACTAGAACACAATGCAAAGGGAATTTATATAACGAAGAAGTCCCAGTGATTGTTGTAGGGAGTAAGAGAGACAATAGATGCTAACATTGAAGAAACAAAATTTGATAATGGATCTTTGGGAGCTAGTCAATGAATCCTTTTTCCTTTCTACCAATATTGTTTCTTTCAATGTGTTGACAGGTCTGAATGACATGTCAAGCAGATGATGGAGAACACTCAATGCTAGGTCCCAATTATACCTACTCTCGTTTGGTGTAGCATTTCCCATGAGTATATGGGCCTCGCTGCCACTCATAATTAAAATAAAGAAAAGGGGAAAGACAATGGAATTCCTCCCAAAGAGTTCTAAATAATTGTTGGGCCTGAGATATGATCACTTTTATGATGGTTATTATACACGTTTGTCGCATGTACATATGTGTTTTTCATATTTTAAAGGAGCTTTTTGAATAATTTCATGATAAAATAGTATGATTGACACTAGGTATGTGTAATTCATGTTTAATGATTGTATTGAGTATAATTCATCATGTTTTATGATTACCAAGATCTAATTCACATTTTTTTGGTGTTATAGGGAAAAAACGCACCACGTTTATGCTTTCGGCACTTGATCCGGCACTCCTTCCAATACTCATTCCGACACTTGATCTGACACTCTGTCCAGCACTACATATTGCACAAAAATGGAGGGTGACTTGGCAGTTATGGTATTGGCGGCTAGTGATGGGAGAATTGGGAATGTGGGTTTTGTTCATGCTTGCCCCCTCCAACTACTGAGCTCTCGACAACTTATTTTAAGTTGTTCAAGAGGGACATTATTGGCTTGCTCTGTTTTATCAGTTAGGGCATAATTTATTGTAATTTTCCAAATTTAGAAGTGGTTCGACCCTCCTGTGGTCGACCACTTGGTATGTAAGCTTATAAATACCACTAGGATGGTCAGATGATTGTTAACCAAGTAGAAGAACCAGTGTATTGGAGACAAACTCGTTTTCACTTTGTTTTTAGTTTTTACATTGCCAGATTATGCCAGAATTGTGTTTTTGAGTTTTTATGGTGAATTCGACTTGTTGAGTTCATGGTGTGCTTTTAGAGAGTGACCACGATTTGATGGGGGGTCCACCAGCAATCTGGTAACTGTCTTCATGTTTTTTTATGCATTTCATAATTTAATTGTTCTCTTTATTTTTTGTACATGCATTTTTATTATGTTAATTAGTTTGTTGTAGTTTAATTGTTGTGATTCTCTTTTGCAGGTTAGAATGATGATATGTGTTAACATGTATTGATCTTGTAGATTAGGAATGGAATTGCAAGTCCCTAGACTAACCCCATGCACAATTAGATGTTAGATTATGCTTTGATTTATGATTTTATAGTTAGGTTTCAAACAGAGTTTTAATTAGAATAGAATAGAGTTTTTATTTGGGTCCTCTTCGACAAGGATTTGATGGATGGATAGAATTAATTCCAGTTTTTAATTATAGCTTGCTTATCTCATTTTTTATATAGATCTTGTTTAATTAGTTGTTGGTTAATGTAGTTGTTAGTTTACTTTTCAATATCATAGTTTAATTTATGTTCTTAAACATTTTCTTATTGCAGTTTGAATTGTTAGAATAGATATAACATAGTTTCATTTATGTAATTTCCTTCCTAGAGTTAAATTGCAATTATAATTCTTAGTTAACGGTTGAACTTAATTATGAAGTTTTCTTACATAGTATAGAAGTACAATGATGATCTCGTTAAGTTTTTGATGGTTAATATATGAATATGCAGGGTATCTAACATTGTTTTGTCTTGGCTAAATTCTCATTGGATTGTTTAATCCATACCTTTCACTTTTCCATTGAGATTAGTGTTGAGCTTATACCGCTTGAATTGTCCTTTGTTGTCAAGTGCCATCGAGATATAATCCAACACCGAAGACATTCACAGAACCAACAACATTATATTTGAGTTTTTCATAGATTAAAGATAGTTTTCTTGCTTTCATAGGTTAGAAGAGATAGCTTTCTTGCTTTCATAGCTTAGAAAATAGTTTTATTGTTGATGTAGGATAGATAGACTTTGCTTTGATAGATTATATAGTAGTTTTCTTATCATAGATTAAGAATTAGTTGGTAGTTCTTCTTGCTTTCATTTAAATAGATTTCCTTTCATGAATTAGAAACAGTTTTGAATTAAGAATTTAGTCCACTTGCCTCTTAGGCTAGATAGTTGTTCAATGCAAAGTTTTAATTTGATTGCTTGCAGTAGTTAGTTGTCTTTTCTTACTTGTCTATTTTCTTTAGTAGGTTAGTTAGTTGTCTTTGCTTACTTGTCTATTGCTTTAGTACGTTAGATAGTTGTCTTTGCTTACTTGTTTACTTAGTTTAGTAGGTTGTTTAGGTGTCTTTGATTGCTTGTTTATTTACTTGCTTTCACAGGGTAGTTGCTCATTGAATGTAGGTTGGCAAGTTAAAATAGTTTTCTTTTGTTAGTTGCTCATTATTTAGTTTGATTTTTCTTTTTGTTATGAACTAGTTTTCTTCAAGTAGGGTTTTTACTTGCTTTTCTTAGAACTATCCATCGATCCTTGGTGCAAAAGTGCTTAGGTTACCTAGTTTCAAGTTGCTTAGTAGGATTTTCTCATTGTATAGTTTTTTTCGAATATATTAGCCTTAGATAGATACCTTCATTAGTTAGACTATACTCCTACCAACCCTTCTACATTTGGCATATATTTTTCTACAACTATAAGTTTACTTACCCCGGGTTGACAATTTAATTGAGGGTTTTTACTGTCTTTTTAGTGCATATATAACACCCATCAATAATCCTAAGGCTAAACTAACTAAAATGAAACTAGTCTAATCCTAACTAATTCTAATCTATCCTGAGAAAAAAACTAGAAGAGTGAGTACAACAAGAGATACTATCATTAGAATTAGTAAAAATTCATGTATGCTAATGATACGTGATAGAAACAATGCAATAAATACATAGAAAAATAGTTATACAATGCATCTATAACATCATTTATGTACCCAAAAGGAAACAAGTGATAGCATAAGAAGACATAATAGAGTGCAGAAAAAAGTCATACAACAAAATCCGATCTACTCAAGCAGATGATAAATGCATAAAGAATAGTCTCATATACACTCATCAAAATCACCAATTTCTAAAATGCCTCATGCTCTTTATTACTCAGAATTAATAGTACCATATTTTGTTACAAAGGGAAAAATTCTTCTTCCATTCAACTAGCTCTCTTTTATAGAAAAAGAGAGAGACTCTTCAACTCTCATGACCATTCGTTTTGTTTTCCCCTAATTTTTTCTTTTTTACATTTCAAATTTATTTTTCATTTCGAAAATATAGATGTGGGAGTTACAAATGGGAGATGAAGAGGCTCTTTGGTGGTTACATTCTCCCTTTGGGTGCTAGCTTCTAATAATGCTCGACCTTGAGGGAATTCTTCTTGTAAGGTTGCAAGCAAAGAAAAACCTGATCCCATTCTTCAAATTGATGTTCAGAGTGACCTTGATCTGCTTGTTGCTTCATGTGATTCTGTGCCATGAAAAAATTATCTTTGAGGGTACGGAGAATAGCCTCTCAAACTATAAGTGTTTGGTCAACCGCCTGGACCTTTGAGACACCAGGTAAGTATGAGAGAACTAAAAGTGGCTTCTTTCCATATACCGCTTCAAAAGGAGTCATGCATGTAGCTATATGGTATGAAGTGTTGTACCACCATTCAACTAGGGGTAACCATTGAGCCCACTAATTTTTCTTTTCCGAGGCAAAACACCTCAAGTATGTTTCCAAACACTTGTTGACAACTTTCATTTGACCATCAGTCTGGGGATGATAAGTTGTATTGAGATGAAATTGGGTTCCTTATAGCTTGAACAGTTCTTTCCAAAAATTGCTTGTGAAAGTGGGGTCGCGATCAGAAACAATAGAGTGTGGCATGCCATGGAGCTTGAAGACCCGATCCATGAAAATTTGAGCCACCGTGGATGCTATAAACAGGTGTTGAAGAGCGTAGAACTGAGCATACTTGGAAAGGTGATAAACAAGCACCATGATGACTGATTTATTTCCTGATTTGGGTAAGCCTGTAATAAAATCCATAGAGATGTCCTTCTAAATAACAGGTGGAATTGGAAGCGGTTGTAGTGTGCTCGGAGATTTGACTGTTTCTCCCTTGTTGCATTGACAGACGTCACATTCGACCACAAAATTACGAATTTCTTGTTTCATGACATCCCAGAAAAAAGAACGTTTGACCCTGTCATAGGTTTTGGTGAACCCAGAGTGCCCCGTTGTTGGTGTAGCATGAAGCTCAGTAAGTACCATGGATTTAAGCTTTGATTGTTTACTTAAATACAAATGACCTTTGTATAGAATCTCATCATGGAGCTAAGAGTACCCTGGGGGAGCTGGAGCATTGGACTGGAATTGTTGGATCAACTGTAAACTTTTGGGATCTTGTAGCCATTCCTGGTGAACAACTTGGAGCCAATCTGGTACAATGAAGGAAAGAGAAAAAATGGATCTTTCATCTTCATATTTGTGGGAAAGTGCTTCCACAACCACATTTTCTTTGTCTTTCTTGTAAATGATCTCATAATCATATCCAAATAGCTTAGTTACCCATTTTTGTTGCTCTAGGGAGGATATGCGTTGTTCCAAAAATTACTTGAGGCTTTGATGGTCTGTCTTAATTTGGAAGTGTTTCCCCAATAGATAAGGGCACCACAAATCAATGGCATGCATAATAGCCAACATTTCCTTTTCATAGATAGATTTGCCTAGATTTCTTTTAGATAGTTGCTTGCTGGTAAAGGCCAAAGGCCGACCCTCTTGCATAAAGACAACACCAATTCCTTTCCCTGAAGAATCACATTCCATGACAAAGGTCTTTGTGAAATTAGGAAGGGCCAGGACTGGAGTGGTGCACATGGCCATCTTCAAGGTTTGAAAATCTTGAGCAGCATCTAGAGTGACGCAGGTGCGCACGCTAGGTGTTGACGGGCGAAATTGACCGTCCGTCAACTGGGAGAGTGGATCCGGTCCGGGGTTGTCTAATAACCCAAGACGTTTGGGATAGCCCACCCTGATGGGTTTAGCAGCTCCATTACCCGATCTAAGTCCTAAGGAAACAAAAGGAAACTACTCTAAATTAACTAATCTAANAACTATTAAAACAAACTAAACAAATCTAATTATTATATATACAATCTACTATCTAATACTATGCTAACTCTAAGAAATTAAATATTTAACTAGTAACAGAAATAAATCTTATTCACAAATGTACAATATTCACAACTTACAGATTTGTATGGAAACCTGAAAAACTCATTAATATTTTGTCCTAAGATAGCGAGAGATATTGTCTTTGATATTTATAATTTTAGGAAAAAGAAATAAACTGAAAACTAACTAAACTAAGCAACTAAAATACTAACTCTAACTACAAATCTAAACTACACATATATCTAACTAAACTACTTAAATTATACTAACAAAGTAACTATCAAATAAATAACAAACTAACCTGAAGAAACGTTCCAGGTTTTTCCTGTATGATGATTGTCTTAGCTGATCGAAGGGAGGAAACCCACACCGAATTATCCACGAGATTCTCGTAAACTAGAAGCTGTTGTGCTCTTCAAATAAAATTACAGGACAAACAAAACATAAAAATTACAGCAATCTTATGATTTATAAATCTTCACAGTTAGATAAATCTGTATGCAAAAATATATACAAAATGATTCAATTAACGAAGAAGAGAAATCTGTGATTCATTAACTGAAACCAAGTAATTGTTGTACTTTTTAAAATAATGAAAGAAATCAGATATGGATAGCACATTAATCAAATCATATCATCCTGCAATAGATTATGATAGCTAAAGTAGTCTATAATCAACAACAAACTGACATGCATAAAACTTGAAACAAAAGATTGATATATTGAAAGCGAAAGCTGTTACAAGACATTAACTCTCGTCTCAGTTTGTATCAGAAATCCATAGCCTGGTTCTCCCACAAGTGAGGATTCCCTTTATTAGAAAAAATAATAAGTATTTAAAGACCTCTCACAGGGTAAAACATCCTTGTGGAAGTTATCAAAACTGTTTACAGAAAATCTAGGATGATATCCCAAGTTTGACTAAACTAACATCCTAAAATAAAAACTATATCACACAAATATCTCCTAGACTGTCCAGCATGCCCAATACAATTTGGATGTACCTGAAAGAAGACAAAAATGGACAAGTTAAGAGGATGTTTTTCTAATGAAAATGATAAAAATCTAATTCTAAAGAGTAGCTACAGAATCTTGTGATTCTGTAGCTGGTCTAAATCAAATATAGAATCGTATTAAAATCAATTAAAATCTTTTTATTAAAAACATATTCAAACTGTGAAAAATATTTGATTGCTAAAAGCCTCATTCAAATCGACACTTGTATGCAAATTGAACAAACTAAATCAAATGATAACCTAGATAGCTACACTCTGTTTAATTCGTTATAACCAATTTGGGTAAACAACATCGTATTGGATAACCGAAAAGTAATGAAATCCTTTTCATAATCAATTGAAATCACAAATAGTTGCTTCAGCTATCCACAATATCACTTCGAATCCAAACCAAATTAATAGGATCGTTATCTCAAATTGATCGCACTATATTAAACATAACAAACGATCCATGCTATTAGCGAATTAAATCAAAACTGGTATACAAATGAAATCATAATGGAATTAATCGGTTGATAATAGGGACTGTAAGAGTCATCCAATCATTTTTTATTGCCAATTGGGGGCAGACAAAATCGATTGACTTTCAATGAAATCATTACTTGAATTCATTTCGAAACGAACTGTTAACCGAATTTTATCATACGAATTCAACAGAGATGACATATGTTGATCTGAGTTTAACAAACTCAGTTTTGAAAATTAAAATCAACAGAGTAGCATCAATTCTATTTTCGATACGAATCCAACTCATAAAAACAATCGTGCTAACTCAAGATATGCAACAATCCAAGAAAAACAAGAATGAATCGAATAGTTTGTGTTTGTGACAGCTGTTATGAATCAACACAAATCCACAATTATAGCGAATAGATCTTCGACACAGGGCAAATGACAATATCGATTCCACACAAAACAGAGTTGTTTTTGCCAAATCGAAATCAAACAGAGTTGTTCTCCTGATTTAGAAGATTACATCATATTTATTAGACCAATCATTACAAATGACGCATAACATTTTAAAGGATTATAACAAATCAAGCCCATGAAATCGTACCAAAATCAAACCATAAAAACTAAATCAGAGCCGATATGATCCAACCATAACAAACTCATACCAAATCAAAACATAGTCGTGCTCTGATTTTAGCATAAAAACCTCCTGTTCAAGTTAGACACAAACAAAAATCCAAGCGAAAGAAAAAACCATTGATTTCGTTAACTCAAATCAACATAATTATTCAAAACGAATCAAACTTAGTGAAAACCAATCAATTGCTAAACTGGGAACGACCAAATCGTTTGCCAAAATCATCACTTCATTTAATTTTAGCAAAACGAAAACAATGTACAAAATCTACAACATAACCGTTTTTTATATGGCTATGACAGAGTCATTTCGAACAATGGACAGAGCTATTTGAAAACCAAACTCAATTACTTATATTAATCCTAGCAATTGACAGAACGTAATTGATATCGAAATGCATACCTGGATAATCAACAGACAACTTGGTTATAACATTTTGGAATTGACGAAGGATGTAGCCGATTCGACATTCCTAAATACAATGGAACCAGTGGTTTTCTGCTTCTTTTCATTAGCTTGAAGCTTGTCCCTTTCTCTTGACAGTGGTGTAACTTGGTTTTCCAATGATTTTATTTTGGATTGTAATAAGGGAACGTTGGTATAGTATCGTTCCAGCCACACATTACATTGGTTGCATGACGACTACCCGGGCTTCGAAATTCTAGGTGAGGGTTCATTTAAAACGTCGAGGGTTTCATTAGGTAGCTTGATCCTAGGGTAGCTAAGATTGTTATTTGGGCAAGGGGGTAAATTAGAAATGAAGTCATAGGATGGCTCGAAGAACAGACCTTGGGAATAAGGGTACTCACTAGCTAGGAAGCGCTTGATATCAGAGTCAGAATATTCACTGAGGACTATGGGCTTCTGCTCAGCATTTGACTTAGGTTTATTCCAGGCTAGTCTCAATATGAGTCAAGCATTATTTTTACCTTTGCCGTCGAAAGTAGGGTTACCCTTAACCTTCTTGCTCATAGGCTTTTTAACAGCCTCAACCTTGTCTGTTATAACATCAGGTAGGTCGGTATCAGAGCTGACCGAGGGTTTGGGAGAGGGTAGAAGGGCATGAAAGGGCACGGGTGGCCCGACCTTAGTCTCACTAACCACATACTTATCAACTTGGACAGACTCAGAATCAACAAAACCATTCCGAGAGAGAAAATATTGCCAACTATCGCCGTGGAGGTTTCAATGATGAACGACGATGAGTCTGATCAGGCCATGGTGAAACAAGCCACTATCGGCCTTCTCTCATTTAAACCTCTCAGCCATTTTATAAAGACTATGATGGAAATAAAATGGCATATTCAATGGATAACCCATGAAATTCATTAACAGTCGAAGGTGATAAAGAAAAACCAGTCCATACCGACCCTCAAAGGTCACAAATTGTTTAACCACTATCAAAAGATCATGCCACCTTGGTTTAAGCATGGAAATATGCATACCTCTATCACAAGATGTGACCTTCCGTGAGATGAACAATAAGGGCCATGGAACCTCCTCAACTTTAGATTTTTTGAACCATCGCTGGACGGTGACTGCTAATCCCGTGGCAGAGTTGATGAACTCTTCATTGATTTCAAGCTGAATGTCACCTATTTTGGCCCTACACCCATCAAAAGTTAGGGCGAACTTCTGTGCAAAAAATAGATTAAAACCCTCAAACCTCTATACAAACATGAGCCAACCATTATCTTGTAAATCTTTCCAGGTGTTATCAAATAGTAGCAGGGCTTGACTACCATTCGGCTCAATTCGCACCACCGGTTCCATGAAAAAGAGAACACGGTGAATGAGCAAGGGTTTGAACGCAGCATACACAGGAGAAAAATGCTCACAAGCTTACCTGATACTAGCAGAGGTGAAACAGGGATAGGGGTAAGCATTAATGACATCGTGCGAAGGTGGTGGAGCTATTTCTGTCCATGCAGAATAGTCATTACCATGGTACAACCGTCGATGCTTTCAACTATTCAAATCACAATGCATATGTGTTACAACTATGCCACTTTAATCAATCAATCGAAACCTTTGGTAAGTGGATAAACCATTTGAGCAATCAAAAGTTATGCCATAGTTTTAAAACCAAACACACAAATCGAAACCAATACCAAGTGTTGTATGAAACGATTCACACCAAGGGTTTAAACCATAACACCAATGCTTTTTCATATAATCAATATGCCAAGTGAATTGATCAAATAATATGTAGATCCAATTACCAATGCATCACAACTCAATCACTCATGAAACGAAATTACATAATCAATCAAAGAATGTCAAATGAGTACAGATCAAAAGGGTTTTGCCAACTGCATAATGATAAGTAAAATGTAAACGCAATGGGCATATCGACAAGAATGATAATGACAATTCAGTGAAGATTTTAATGCGACTTCGAAAGACCAAGTTTTCACGCTTACAGTCGTGAAAACAAGAACGAAGGTAAGTGTGTAAATAGCGCAAAAATAAAAGTGTCGTTTATTTGGGAATTGCGACGAAAAATTAAGGTTTGCAAAACATTGGTGTAGGCAGCTTATAAGGACAGTAGAAAATGTGAATTGGCTTCCAACAATGGCAACACACTGGTAGAAGCAGTTATCTCTGCCAAAAGAACAAATTCAGATTAGGATAGCAAAGATAATTCCAACTAAAAAATAACAACCATAAAATCGTATAAACATCATCATTAACCAACTATTCCAGTAGTGTTTTAAAAGATGAAAATAGATAACAGTCTTAAGACCAGCGAATCACGATATTAAAGATAAAATCTCCAATATTGTTGACAGAGCCACTATTGCCAGCAGGCATCCATAGCCTCAACAGGGTTTCCATTTAACCCACTCTGACATCTGTATCCTACCAAGAAGTTCCAGATCAGAATAAAGGACATTAAGAGGTTTCTTATTTGCAATTTTTCATATACCCGACATTGCTTCGCTGCCAGCGGGCCTATTCAATACCCCGATGAAGTTGTCTTGGCGTCATGCATGCATTTACCCTCTTCCAGCAGACATGTTCAACATCCTGACGGGTTTACAAGCACTTCCCACAGCTCTTTTATTGATTTATTTTGTTTTGTTTTTCACAGATATATAGTTGAGCGGGGTGACGCTAGAAATTATGATGTCTTAACATATTTTTTCAGACCTTAGAAGATTTTTTTAGAACTATCCTTTATTAAGATCCAAAGATGTTTCATTTACAGAACCAACTTCCTAAGGTAGGGAGACATCTCATGAGTCATTCCCTTAAGGAATAGGGACAGCGTAAAAATATAATAGATGATCATGACAATATTTACTCAGAGATTGAAATCAGTCAACTTCTTTCAAACAACAGACTTTTTTCCAACACAGATATAAATTTCAGAAATATACCATTGATGTTTATACAATTTTCTTAGCAGTTATTTCAACGAAGGAATTTTCTATTTTCTTTATCTGAATATCTCAGTATACAGGTATGTGTATCTCAAAAAAAACACAAACTGACAAACTCAAAGGAGAAATCAAAAACAAAAAGAAAACGAAAAAACAAACAAAAGAAAAATATGTACATAGTATACAAGGGTTGTTGTCAAGCAAAGTATCTTTTCAGGGCTTAGCCATTCACCGGATAGGTGTCAGGCTATCCTTCTAGATTTTGCAATCGAAAAGAACTGGGACCTAACTTTTCAGCGATTAAAAACGTTCCAAGCCACAAGTTTTGAAATTTCATGTGCTCTCCCTTTCCCTCATGTGGTTTGTCCCATTTCAGGACGAGGTCACCTACTTCAAAATTCCTATCAGAAGCAGAGTTAGAATCGAACCAGCTTTTAACCAATAGTTGATGCTGATCTAACTTACGTTTAGCTTGGGCTCTTACCTCTTCTAGCTTCATCAAAGCGTTAATTCGATTTTCCAAAGGGGGACAATCTTCTTCTTGAATTTTCTGTGATAATTGAAGTGAAGGAAGAAGAATGTGAGGTGGCAGAATTGCTTCTCTACCATAAAAGAGAAAAAAGGGGGAGTTACCTACAATAGCTTTTGGATTTACCCTATCAGCCCACAACGCATTTAACAATGCATTGTGCCAATTTTTGTGATTTTCAACCACCGTTCTCTTGATGATTTTAATCAAGTTCTTGTTTGTCGATTCTTCCAATCCGTTGCCCTGGGGGTAATAGATAACAGAGTACTTCAATTTAATCCCTTTTTCCAAAGCGAACTTGCTTATCTCAAGAGAGAAAAAGTAAGAATCATTATCGAATACTAAACAGTCAGGGATACCAAAACGAGTGATAATGTTCGAATTTAGAAAGGCAATTACCTGACTGGTGTTGACGGTTCTTAACACAATAGCTTCATACCACTGAGTAAAGTAATCTGTGGCTGTCACAATAAACTTGTGCTATTGTGAGGACCGGGGGTTGATTGGACCTATGATATCAAGGCCCCACTGCTGAAAAGGAGAGTCTACTGAAACGGGTTGTAAAGGAAAGGTTGTTTTTTGTAACCGCCCTGATGCTTTTTGAAAAATGGTACATTTACGACACAAGACATGGGCGTCTCTAAAAAGCGTGGGCTAATAATAACCGGCTCTTAAAACCTTATGGGCAGTGGTTTCACCACCAAAATGGCCACCAGCTTCTCCTGCATGCAACTCTAGCAAGACTTTTTCTCCTTCGTCTTTTTCAAGACAGCGCATCAGTATGCTGTCAAAACTTTGACGAAACAGGATACCATTAACATGATGAAAGGAGGCAGGCTTTAATCTCAACGCTCTTCTTTTAGTGGGATCCAAGTGACGGGGTGTTGACCCATGTTCAAGACAAAATCTTATATCGTCATACCAAGGACTGACAAGGTTTTGTGCGCAATAGATTGTATTTTGATCGTGTTGTCCTAGGTTTGACGTATCACTTTATTCTTGTTGTCCTGCTGTCGAATCAAAGACTAACTTACATAACCCTTGGCCTCTCACTATTTGAGCTAGGGTAATTTCTAGGTCATACTCCTGCAAGGAGGTGACCCAGTTAGCCCTCTTTTCACCTAGTTCCTTCTGCACTAACAGGTTCCTGACGACTGGGTAGGGGACAATGACTTTCGTCCTTGACTTCAAAAGATAGGACCGGAAGTGCTTGACTGCTTTGAAAACAACATAGGCTTGCCGATCTACCACTGGGTAATTAATTTCAGTGCCTTTGAAAGTAGAGCTCATAAAGGCAATGGGTACTTCATTATTCTCGGCATTCTTTTGAGTTAAGACAGTGACATATGAACGGTTAGAAGCAAAAGTGTAGAGTGTAAAGTCTTGAGAAAAATCAGGGCTCATGAGAGATGGAGCATCTATTATGGCCTTATTTATTGCATTAAAAGCTTGATTTTCTAGGGGTCCCCAGTGATATTGGGTGTCTTTCTTAATTAGGCTCTGCAAAGGTCTGACCATCTCGGAGAAACTGGGGACAAATCTTCTCACAAAGTTAATCTGGCCTAAGAAAGACTGCATAGATTTTTTGGATGTAGGAGGGGGAAGTTTTGCGATGAATTGAGTCCTTTCGAGGTCGATAATCATCCCTTCACTTGACACAATAAATCCCAAGAGTTTACCCTGTTCTACTACAAAGATGGATTTTTTAGGATTTAAGGAGATGCCGTATTTACGACATCGTTGTAGAACGGCTCGTAAGTGAGCTAGATGATCGGTTTTGTTTTTAGAGAAAATGGTAACATAATCTAAGTAAAATACGACGGAGTGATTGATTAATCCTTGGAAAGCAATGTCCATTGCTCTCTGGAAAGTGGCACCAACATTAATCAATCCAAAGGGCATTTTTCGATAAGCATAAGTGCCCCACAGAGTTCGGAAGGTAGTTTTAAGTTGGTCTGGAGGAGACATCAGGACTTGGTTGTATCTTGAGAAACCATCCAGTAAGGATAGCCTCTCAGAACCAGATACCTGTTGAAGGATCTGTTCCATGGGTGGGACAGGATAGTTGTCTTTATCAGACGCTCTATTAAGGTTTCAGAAATCGACGCAAAGTCGAATTTCCCCACTTTTCTTCCGGAAAGGGAAAAGGTTAGAAACCCATTGAGTGTGCCTAACAGGAAAAATTATCTTAGCATTTAGGAGCTTATTCAATTCTTTTTGAATGGTTGGTTCGAGCTTAGGGTACATTTTTCTCAATTTTTATTGAAAGGGTAATGTTTGAGGCTTCATAGGAATGACATGCTGTATGATGTTAGGGTCGAAAGTTTTAAGGTCATCATATGTCCATGCAAAGACATCTTAAAATTCTTTGAACAATTTAATAAATGCATCTTTTTCTTGTTGAGAACACCCCAACCCTATATTGATGCACTGCGGATTGTCATTAGTTCCTAAGTTTACTTTTTCGTATGATAATGAGGAACTACTAGTTTTACAGTTGACCGAATTTTTAAATTTATCTTGAAGATCATAAAACTTCTCTAATATAACTACAGATTTAGGGATCGAGTTTACCATGTCCGATGAAGATTCAGGAGTTCTCGGATCTGGTATTACCGTGAAATCGCACAAATTGTCATCGTGCGTGCGTTTGTCTATCATCGTGCCTTGAAAAGTTTCTTCCATATGCAGGAAGCTAATAATCTACTGATCATCGTCAAAGACTCTCCAGTTCATGATGTTGTCGGGAATAGATGGTCGGAACAACAGTTCGACGGAGAATGCGCCTGGGGATAAGCCTTCTACAGGAAAGAGTTTAGAAGCTACATTAGCTAATAGATCTTCTTCAGAGTTATTCAATCTAGGAATATAATTTATATTTAAAGAAGAAAATTTATTCATTAAATTGCATACCTCAGATTGGTAGCTTTTTAGATGCGGAGACAGACAGTGAATAGAATCTCTTACCTATCTAACCACTATTTCAGAGTCGCCAAAGACGGTCAAATTTTGAATGTTCATATCTGAAGCTTTTCTAAGACCTTGCAGTAAAGCCTCATATTCTACAGTATTATTAGTACATTCAAATTCCAACCTACATGCAATCAATGTTTTGTTACCTGCCAGATCGATAATGACGTAGCCTGCTCCAGCTCCTTCTTTGGACTTTGACCCGTCAAAATAAAGAGACCAAATTTGATTTCCATCCGGTACATGAGACCGTTGCGTAGAAGTTGTTGGCTTCACATATGCTACAATCTCGGACTGTTGTTCTGGATTGGTGATAGATGAAGCCTCGGCCATGAAATTGTCGAAAAAGGTTTCCATCCCTTGTACTTTGGGTGAATCAGCAGAAGGTGTAAATGGTTCATTGGGATCATTCAAATCTGTGACCGTGAACTTAAGGTAGCGCTCACGATTTACCTTGATCTTGTTGGGCTTGTCGTTCTCTGGAAGCCATAGATGAGACTAATCTGTTGCGAAATAACCATGTAGCTGCTTCGACCAATCCCTGCTTAAAAACAGACCATACACTTCTAGAATATCCACAACAATAATATCAATGAATTGATGAACCTTGGGGTTAGACGATAATCTTATAAGCACATTCTTTAGTTCGCCTATAACTTGAACATTGGTTCGATCAAGTTGTATGATTTTTAAGGTGGAGGGTTCAACTTTAGCATTAATATTTTGGCATACAGACCATGGCATCACATTGGATGACGCTCCTGAGTCTACCATACAATTGTGCACGTTTCTATTAAAGATTTCAAAAGTTAACAAAAATGGAGGTACATTTTTGCGAGTACTAAGAGTGGTAGCTTGTGGCTTTTTACTCGTAGTTTCTAAAGCTACATTATCTACATTATTTACATTATTTACAAGAAGGCTTCCTTTATCTTGAGGATCAGGATTGTTTTTAGTGGAATTCTTCTGAGGAACTTTGTTCTGCACAACCTTATTACCACTTGAATTACCATTTTTTCCATTCTCTGAAATATTATGTAACATTTTTTGTAGCAGAAATGGAAATTTCAATAACTCATAAACAGAAATGTTATCTCTCAACTTTTTAAGATCTTCAACTACATTATAATCTAAGTTGGGGTTCACATTACTCTGTTTAGTCTCATCTAGTTTAGATTGTTGTGGAGGTGAAGTTGTAGTGTTTTCGGTAGAAGGTTTGTTGGTTGTCTTACTCCTCGTATTATAGGGATGTACTGTCTGAAGTTAGCTTGAAATATGCTATTCGAGAAGTGTCCAAAATTTTTTGGAGAAGACTCCTCTTCTTGAACTTTCTCTTATTCAACTACCTCCTCAGGAATCTCAGGAGGCATCAAGTTATATTGGGCTTCTAGAATTGTTTGAAGGGTGCATTGCAGACTTTCTAGATTAAGGCCTTCGGTGGTTGGATTAGGTTGGTTGGTAGGAAAAGGCTTCCGGAATGGGGGTTTGTAAGGTCCTTTGCTCAAAGAAGTTTCTTCGGTCGTCCTCTTTAATTCTATAACTTGATTTGACAGTTTTTGAACAACTTTAGTTAAGTTTTCTAAATCATAGCTTTCAGGTTGTTTTTTACTTTTAGTAGGTCTGGGGAGGATTTCGATCTTCTTTTTGGAAGAAGAACTAGTCTCTATTTCATTGCTAGTAGAGTCTTTAAGACTAAGAATATCTTTTTCAATCTAGTTGGCCTCCTCGAAGGCTTCTAAAAATGTGGATTTCTTAGATCGTTTAACCCAAATAGCTATACTTTGATGCAAAGCTTTAGTGTAGTATGCTATTATAAGATTCTCGGCGGGCATGGAATCAGCAGGGATTCGGTTTTTAAGTGTTAAGAATATTTGATTAAAGTCTTTAACTTTTTCTTTTGGGTTCATTCTTAATCTAGAAAGGTCCATGACCAAGACTTCCGGAGGCTTACCATCTCTGAACTTTTCCAAAAGCATGACTCAAACTTTTCCCAAGACATGATGGTATAGGGTTGTTGGGAAAAGTACCATGTAGATGCATTGCCCTCGAAAGTATAGGGGAACAACCTACAGACAACATCTTCATGTTCGACATTGTGGAGTCTTATGGCTAACATAAACTTTTTAATGTGATCTTCAACGATTTGTTTTGAGTCAGGGTCAAACTTGGGAAGCCATTTCTCCGGATGTTTAGGTAAAGGATATTGAGCTCCAGGTATAGCTACTGCATCCTGGTCGAGCCAAGGTCTAGCAGGGTTTCTCTGGTTTACCATTGGTGTAGTGGGTGTGGAAGGCTGAGAAGGGGAACTGCCTTCGTCAGAAGAATCTCCTCTAAAAGAGGAAGGAGATGATGGAGGTGGTGAAGGAGGTATCCCAGATCCTCCTGCAGTAGGATTTAGGTTTGGATATGTAGGATTCACAGTGATATTAGTGCCTCCTAATTGTTCTCTGATATCAGAGAAATCCAAAGGTTGGTCCAACGGACGATTTGGTTGCCTCAAGCGGGCTAAGGCACTATGAGTTCTTATGAGAGATTGGCGGACAATCTCTTGTATGTCACCACCTGTAGGATTTGGGGTTACTGGCTCAACTATGATCCGTGGATCGTCGTTTGATGTGGTTGTTGTTTGAAGGGGAATGTTATCATTCAAATGACTTCTTGTCACTATAGGTGAGCGATTAGGTGGTGGAGGAGTCTTACGACCACCTCGTGCCATTAATTAGTTTTAGGCCCTCCTTCTAGCACCATTTGTTGACGGGAAAAATTGACCGTCCGTCAACTGGGAGAGTGGATCCGGTCTGAGATTGTCTAATAACCCAAGCCGTTTGGGATAACCCACCCTGACGGGTTTAGCGGCTCCGTTAGCCGATCTAAGTCCTAAGAAAACAAAAGGAAACTACTCTAAATTAACTAATCTAACTAAAAAAAAAAAAAACTATTAAAAAAAACTAAACAAATCTAACTATTATATATACAATCTACTATCTAATACTATCCTAACTCTAAGAAATTAAATATTTAACTAGTAACAGAAATAAATCTTATTCACAAATGTACAATATTTACAATTTACAAATTTGTATGGAAACCTGAAAAACTCATTAATATTTTGTCCTAAGACAGCGAGAGCTATTCTGTTTGATTTTTATAATTTTATGAAAAAGAAATAAACTGAAAACTAACTAAACTAAGCAACTAAAGTACTAACTCTAACTACAAATCTAAACTACACATATATCTAACTAAACTACTTAAATTATACTAACAAAGTAACTATCAAATAAATAAAAAACTAACCTAAAGAAACGTTCCAGGTTTGTCCTTTATGATGATTGTCTTAGCTGATCGGAGGGAGGAAACCCACACCGAATTATCCACGAGCTTCTCATAAACTAGAAGCTGTTGTGCTCTTCAAACAAAATTACAGGACAAATAAAACATAAAAATTACAACAATCTTATGATTTATAAATCTTCACAGTTAGATAAATATGTATGCAAAGATCTATACAAAATGATTCAATTAACGAAGAAGAGAAATCTATGATTCATTAACTGAAACCAAGTAATTGCTTTACTTTTAAAAATAATGAAAGAAATCAGATATGGATAGCACATTAATCAAATCATATCATCCTACAATAGATTATGATAGCTAAAGTAGTCTATAATCAACTGCAAACTTACATGCATAAAACTTGACACAAAAGATTGATATATTGAAAGCGAAAGATGTTACAAGACATCAAATCTCATCTCAGTTTGTATCAGATATCCATAGCCTGGTTCTCCCACAAGTGAGGATGCCCTTTATTACAAAAAATAATAAGTATTTAAAGACCTCTCACAGGGTAAAACATCCTTGTGGAAGTTATCAAAACTGTTTACAGAAAATCTGGGATGATATCCCAAGTTTGACTAAACTAACATCCTAAAATAAAAACTATATCACACAAATATCTCCTAGACTGTCCAGCATGCCCAATACAATTTGGATGTACCTGAAAGAAGACAAAAATGGACAAGTTAAGAGGATGTTTTTCTAATGAAAATGATAAAAATCTAATTCTAAAGACTAGCTACAGAATCTTGCGATTCTGTAGCTGGTCTAAATCAAATACAGAATCGTATTAAAATCAATTAAAATCTTTTTATTAAAAACATATTCAAACTATGAAAAATATTTGATTGCTAAAAGCCTCATTCAAATCGACACTTGTATGCAAATTGAACAAACTAAATCAAATGATAACCTAGATAGCTACACTCTGTTTAATTCGTTATAACCAATTTGGGTAAACATCATCGTATTGGATAACCGAACAATAATGAAATCATTTTCATAATCAATTGAAATCACAAATATTTTTTTTATCTATCCACAAGATCACTTCGAATCCAAGCCAAATTAACAGGATCGTTATCTCAGATTTATCGCACTATATTAAACATAACAAACGATCCATGCTATTAGCGAATTAAATCAAAATTGGTATACAAATGAAATCATAATGGAATTAATTAATTGATAACAAGGTCTGTAAGAGTCGTCCAATCGTTTGTTATTGCCAATTGGGGGCAGACAAAATCGATTGACTTTCAATGAAATCATTACTTGAATTCATTTCGAAACGAACTGTTAACCGAATTTTATCATACGAATTAAACATAGATGACATATGTTGATCTGAGTTTAACAAACTCAATTTTGAAAATTAAAATCAACAGAGTAGCATCAAGTCTATTTTTGATACAAATCCAATTCATAAAAACAATCGTTCTAACTCAAGATACGCAACAATCCAAGCAAAACAGGAACGAATCAAACAATTTGTGTTTGTTACAGTTGTTAATAATCAACACAAATCTACAATTATAGTGAATAGATCTTCGACACAGGCCAATTGAGAATATCGATTCCACACAAAATAGAGTCGTTTTTGCCAAATCGAAATCAAACAGAGTTGTTCTCATGATTTAGAAGATTACATCATATTTATTAGACCAATCATTAAAAACGACGCATAACATTTTAAAGGATTATAACAAATCAAGCCCACGAAATCGTACCAAAATCAAACCATAAAAACTAAATCAGAGCCGATATGATCCAACCATAACA
Source organism: Picea engelmannii (assembly GCA_009831015.1). Taxonomy (NCBI): domain Eukaryota; kingdom Viridiplantae; phylum Streptophyta; class Pinopsida; order Pinales; family Pinaceae; genus Picea; species Picea engelmannii. Next base: position 682,268 of record ML785607.1, on the reverse strand, counting down.
AACTCATACCAAATCAAAACATAGTCATGCTCTAATTTTAGCATAAAAACCTCCTGTTCAGGTTAGACACAAACAAAAATCCAAGCGAAAGAAAAAACCATTGATTTCGTTAACTCAAATCAACAAAATTATTCAAAACGAATCAAACTTAGTGAAAACCAATCAATTGCTAAACTGGGCATGACCAAATTGTTTACCAAAATCATCACTTCATTTAATTTTAGCAAAACGAAAACAATGTACAGAATCTACAACATAATCGTTTTTTATATGGCTATGACAGAGTCATTTCGAACAATGGACAGAGCTATTTGAAAACCAAACTCAATTCCTTATATTAATCCTAGAAATTGACAGAACGAAATTGATATCGAAATGCATACATGGAAAATCAGTAGACAACTTGGTTATAACATTTTGGAATTGATGAAGGCTGTAGTCGATTCGACATTCCTAAATACGATGGAACCAGTGGTTTTCTGCTTCTTGTCATTAGCTTGAAGCTTGTCCCTTTCTATGGATAGTGTTGTAACTTGGTTTTCCAATGATTTGATTTTGGACTATAATAAGGGAACGTCGGTATAGTAACATTCCAACCACACATTACATTGGTTGCATGATGACTACCCGGGCTTCGAAATTGTAGGTGAGGGTTCGTTTAAAACACCGATGGTTTCATTAGGTAGCTTGATCCTAGGGTAGCTAGGATTGTTCTTTAGGCAAGGGGGTAAATTAGAAACGAATTCATAGGGTGGCTCAGAGCATAGACCTTGGGAATAAGGGTACTCACTAGCCAGGAAGCACTCGATATCAGAGTCAGAATCTTCACTGAGGACTATGGGCTTCTACTCAGCATTTGGCTTAGGTTTATTTCGGGCCAGTCTCGATATGAGTTGAGCATTCTTTTTACCTTTTTCGTCGACAGTAGGGTTACCCTTAACCTTCTTTCTCATAGTATTTTTAACAACCTCAACCTTGTCTGTTATAACGTCGGCTAGGTCGGTATTAGGGTTGACCGAGGGTTTGGGAGAGGGTAGAAGGGAATGAAAGAGCATGGGTGGCCCAACCTTAGTCTCACTAACCACAGACTTATCAACTTGGACAGACTCTAAATCAACAAAACCATTCCGAGAGAGAAAATCTTGCCAACTATCACCATGGAGGTTTAAATGATGAACGACGATGAGTTTGATTAGGCCATGGTGAAACAAGCTACTATCGGCCTTCTCTCGTTTAAACCTCTTAGCCATTTTATAAATACTACGCTGGAAATAAAATAGCATATTCAATGGATAACCCATGAAATTCATTAACAGTCGAAGGTGATAAAGAAAAACCAATCCATATCGACCCTCACAGGTCACGAATTGTTTAACCACTATCAAAATATCATGCCACCTTCGTTTAAGTGTGGAAATAGGCATACCTCTATCACAGGATGTGACCTTCCGTGAGATGAACAATAACAACCATGGCACCTCCTCAACTTTAGAGTTTTTGAACCATCGTTGGCCCATGGCTACTAATCCTGTGGCAGATCTGATGAACTCTTCATTGATTTCAAGCTGAATGTCACCTATTTTGGCCCTACACCCATCAAAAGTCAGGGCTAACTGTTGTGCAAAAAACAGATTAAAACCCTCAAACCTTTGTACAAACGTGATCCAACCATTATCCTGTAAATATTTCCATGCATTATCGAATAGTAGTAGGGCTTGACTACTTTTCAGCTCAATTCGCACCACCGGTGCCATGGAGAAGAGAACACGGTGAATGAGCCAGGGTTTGAACGCAGCATACACATGAGAAAAATGCTCATAGGCTTACCCGATATTAGCAGAGGCTAAACAGGGATAGGGGTAAGCATTAATGACATCGTGCGAAGGTGGTGGAGCTATTTCTGTCCATGCAGAATAGTCATTGCCATGGTACAACCGCCAACGCTTTCAACTATTCAAATCACAATGCATGTGTGTTACAACTATGCCACTTTAATCAATCAATCGAAACCTTTGGTAATTGGATAAACCATTCGCGCAATCAAAAGTTATGCCATAGTTTTAAAACCAAACACACAAATCAAAACCAATACCAAGTGTTGTATGAAACGATTCACACCAAGTGTTTAAACCATAACACCAATGATTTTTCATATAATCAATATGCCAAGTGAATTGATCAAATAACATGTAGATCCAATTACCAATGCATCACAACTCAATCACTCATGAAATGAAATTACATAATCAATCAAGGAATTTCAAATGAGTACAGATCAAAAGGGTTTTTCCAACTGCATAATGATATGTAAAATGTAAACGCAATGGGCATATCGACAAGAATGATAATGACAATTCAGTGAAGATTTTAATGTGACTTAGAAAGACCAAGTTTTCACGCTTACAGTCATGAAAACAAGAACGAAGGTAAGTGTGTAAATAGCGCAAAAATAAAAGTGTCGTTTTATTTGGGAATTGCGACGAAAAATTAAGGTTTGCAAAACATTGGTGTAGGCAGCTTATAAGGACAGTAGAAAATGTGAATTGGCTGCCAACACTAGGCACGCCCACTCGCAGGATCTTTCCTGCTTCCTTGGCCCGAAGAACTGAAAGGATCTTCTATTTCCCTATCAGGAAATCAATACTGGCCTTTTACTTTGTGATCGGGGTTCCTCCTATCGAGATTTTGGCACTCGTGGTGTCCACACAACTTGTTTTACTGATCCTCTATCCCCGATACGCTCCCCTTCTACCTTAGCCTCCTGGGCTAAGCCTTTAGTCCACGCGACCACTTTCCATAAGACCGTAGTCTTATATTTTTTTCTCATCAGGGTTTCTGACTTCAAAATCCCGATGTGCTCAAATTTCTGTTAGCCCTCCAGGCTAAGCTCTTGGTCCACTTGACCTCACCTTATATGACCACAGTCATATTCCTCATCGGGGTTTCTAGGTTTATAATGCCAAAATGCAATCGTCCTCAGGATTCGTGGTCCTTCGAATCCCGACGTTCTCTTTACACGTTAGCCCTCCTAGCTATAGGCTTTGGCCCATATGACCGTTATCCCCGTGACTGCAGTCTTATCCCTCATCGGGGCTACGGGGTTTCAAATGCTAAAAAACACTTGTCCACGGGATTCCCGATTTCCCGAATCCCGATTTTCCGCTATACTGACAACTAGCTCCCACAATGGCGCTTCCCTCCTTTTCGACGTGCTGACAGCTGGCCACATGGTGGCACCTTCCTCCTTGTCGGGGTTTCATGGTTCGCAATTCCAAAATGCGTAAACACCTTGTCACCAGGATTCCCGATATCCCGATGACCTAAATACCGATAGACGGCTTCCTGTCGAGACATTTCCCAATGGATCTGATTGCTTCCATGTGTACCCCTCTGATGGATGGTCCAGGTTTCTCCTCGCGTTTTCAAGACTTCTGATGTCCCGATTTTCATGACCTCAGGAACTCTGATTTCCCAGTGCCAATATGCCGAATCTCTTTGGATTTTTGACACCTGTCCCAAGTGGATGGACATTTCAGATTTACCCTCGGGGTTTCACCAACTGCAAAGCCAAAACACTTACTTGTGTGAGTCTTGATGACCGAAATGCCAATGGGCTTCCGATCTCTCCCACCTGTCTCAACTGATGGATGGTTCCAATCATCTACGGGGTTTCCAACATGGATTTTCCCGATCCTTTTCCCTTAGAAATTCCGATTTTCCGAATCCAAAAAATCCGATGGAGTCTTCCCTTTTGGGACTCTTTTCGAGATCTTAGATCTTCACCATGTGTCCTCTCAAGATGGACGGCTCAGATTGGCTCCAGAATTTTCACTATGAAAATTCCCGATCACCCGTCCTTGTGACTCCCAATTTCGCAAATGTTGAAATTCCGATGGCCACGCCTCTCATTGAAATTTTCCTCCTTCCGTTCACAAAGCTTAAACTCTGTGCAACTCCTAGTCAATCCAATGGCTGACAGGTATTTTTGTGAATATCCTATGGTTCACAGTCTCTTGATCTTAAAATTCGGATGAAGCCATAACCTCCTCACTTCTCTAGCAGATCTGATGGCTGGCGGGATTTCGCTAATCCTCTCCACAAATTTCTGACCATCAATTTCTTCCCTTTGATGATTCCTAGAGACTAACCAAGTATCCCTCCGTGGAACTTGTCTTCTTGGGGTGCAACTATGCAATGCCTTCTTCTAAATACTCCACAAAACAAACTTCCAGTGCTTCTCTTCGACGAAATTGAAAGCCTTATCCCTCCTGAGATTCTCACACCTTTAACCTCAAAGAGGGTCTTTGCACGCACTCCTTGCGGCATTTCTCAACCATCTCCAAGTGTTGAGTTATTTTGACTCTGCACACACCTGCAACAATCCTTGAATACTTCGCTCAGATTCACAACTGAGACTCTCCTTAGCCTGCTCACTCCTTGCATATCTCGTATAACCCAATTTCATTTCTGGGTGAACGAGAACAAGACTTCAACTATCTGAGCCTTCTGTCAACGCATTCCTTGCGGATGACTTCAACTGCACTCCTTGCAGGAATCCTTGCTCAGATAGAGAAACAATTGAAACTCATTCCTTCTTCCTTCAGACTTCAAACTCAAACCATGAAATCACATACACAGCATATAAAAGCAAATGTATACCAGGAAGCAAACATTCATGAGCATATCATTCAACCCCAATACATAGAGAATAAACACAAAGCCATGAATTTGAATCAACCTCTTTCTATTAATCCAAATATCAGTACATGGGTGTCCTTACACAGCTCTTTGCTTCTATTCTATGCTCCAATGCTTCTAACTATTCCTGAATAATGTTACAATGCATAGTGAGGGTGTCTATATCCCGTTTCCCTCTTTCTTTCTAAAATAGTCTAATCTAGAATTAAATTTCTATATACCTGCATTAACTATTATAAATGCCTCCATCTAATTCAGACGAGAGCGTATGGCTCGAGGTCTGATTACAATATATAAGTGTGCTTCATTAAATTTCCTCATTAATGTTCACGCAACAGTTTCAAGGTGTTTTTCAAAAATTTGTGCTGGATGCCTTCCAGCTGTCTTCCGCTTCCATGCTAGCTCGCTTGACATGGGAGATGCTCCTGCATCATACTGCCTCACTTGAAAATTTTCATGGGATCCTATCCATGAGCTCCTGCATGGTCTATCCATGCTTCAAAATCTCTGTTTCATTTTCCCAGCTAGCATCTTCAACTGGATGGCCTTTCTACTTGACCAAATATTCGAAGTATTCTTTCCTTCTGGTCTTCTTACCCACTCATTTATCCAGTATCTGTTCCATCTGTGGATTATCTGCAACTGGCATCTGCTTGTATGGGTATAAATCTGAGACATTGAATATCGGAGAAATTCCGATCCCATCGGGTAATTCAATCTCATAAGCATTCTCTCTTATTTTCTTCAAGACCTTGCATGGTCCGATTTTCTTCATTTTCAATTTATTGTATGTTCCCCTTGGGAACCTTTCTTTCCTCAAATGCACTAGAATCAAGTCACCAACCTCAAATTGGAGTCGTCTTCGATGTTGGTCTACTCTCCGCTTATACTCCTGACTTGAATTCTGCAGTCTCTCCTTCACCCAGCTATGAAGTTCTTTCATTTCCTCCGCGAATTCTTCCGCACTAGCGCTCCTAGTAGCAGTCTGTTCCAAATCTCTCAATTCAGAAACTCCTCTTGGCTACATGCCATATACAATCTTGAATGGACTCTGCCCTGTGCTCCTATTCATTGATTCATTATAAGAGAACTCTGCCTGCGGCAATACATTGTCCCAACTATTGTGGTGCTCCGCCACCAGGCTTCACAACAAGTCTCCTAGACTTATGTTCACCACTTCTGTCTATCCATCCGTCTGAGGATGATAAAAAGAACTGAACAACAAGTTAGTCCCCAGATTATTCCATAATTTTCTCCAAAAGTTCCCTAAGAACTTTGTATCTCTGTCCGAAACAATACTCCTTGGTAAGCCGTGAAGTCGAACGACTTCTTTGAAAAACAGGTTCGCGATGTGAGTCGCATCACTGGTTTTTTGACATGGGATAAAATGTGCCATCTTGGAAAATCTATCCACTACCACAAAGATTAAATCAAATCCTCTTTGTGTCCTTGGCAATCCCAATATAAAATCCATGCTAATTTCATCCCATGGCCTCTCAGGTATGGGAAATGGTTGATAAAAACCCGCATTCATCTTCCTTCCCTTTGAATGCTGGCAAATTTTGCATCTATCCACAAACCTCTTGACCTCTTCTCGCATCCCTGGCCAAAAGTATGACTCGCTCAGCTTCGCGAATGTCTTATCATGACCGAAGTTTCTGGCCAATTCTCCACTGTGTTTTTCCTTCAGTAGATTCTCCCTCATGGAGCAATTCAGAATACATAGCTGATTTCCCTTAAATAGTAACCCATCCTGGATCATGTATTCGGCCCACTGGCTTCTATCCCTGAGAACTAGATTCTCAGCTACTTCATATGCTTCCTTAAAGTCTAGATCATCTGCGTACATGTCTCTGAGATCATCAAAACCTAACGTCTTGACTTTGAACTCCTGCAACAACAAACACTTCTTGCTCAAAGCATCAACAACTTTGTTAGCAGTACCAGAAATATGTTTTATCACAAAAGTGAAATTCTGCATGTATTCAACCCATTTAACATGCCTCTGATTCAACTTTTCCTGTTGAGTCACAAATTGCAACGCATGGTTATCACTATATAAAGCAAATTCCTTCAGGATCAAATAGTGTCTCCACTTCTTCAATGCCTGGATGATGGCATAAAACTCCTTATCGTATGTGGAATACTTCACCTTCGCTTCATTCAGCTTCTCGCTGAAATATGCAATTGGTCTGTCATCTTGACTTAAGACTGCTCCTATTGCAAACCCGCTTGCATCACACTCACCTGAAATGTCTTTTTAAAATATGGCAACACCAGAATTGGTTGTTCCGTAATCTTCCGTTTCAACAAATTGAAACTCTTCTCAACCTCTTTAGTCCAGTGAAAATATTTATGTCTTTTCTTCACTGTATCCATCATTGCTGCACTAATTCCACTGAAATTCCTGATGAATTTTTGGTAGAAACTAGCCAAACCGTGAAAACTTCTCACCTCAAATATGTTCTTCGGTGATGGCCAATTTTTTATTACCTCCACCTTATCTGGATCCATCCTAAACTCATTTGCCGAAATAACAAATCCCAAGTAAATGAGTTATGTCTTCATGAACGAGGACTTCTTTATGTTTATCAGCAACTTCTCTTGCTGTAATCTCTTCATCACAGTGGATAAACTCTTCAGATGTTCAACCTCCATTTTACTGAAAATCAGTATATCATCCAGATATACGATAACAAATTTTCCAATGAAATCCTTCAGGACTTCATTCATCAACCTCATAAAGGTACTTGGCACATTTGTTAAGCCAAACAGCATAACAAGCCATTCATACAAGCCTTCGTTTGTCTTGAATGTTGTTTTCCATTCATCACCTTCTCTCATGCGGATCTGGTGATATCCACTCTTCAAATCAATTTTTGAAATGTTTTTTGCCCCACTTAAGCAATCCATCAGATCATCCATTCTTGGAAATGTGAATATGTACTTGATAGTTATCTTGTTAATCACCCTTGAATCAGTGCACATCCTCTAGCCCCTGTCTTTCTTCAGACTGAGTACTATCGGAACAGCACACAGACTCAAGCTTTCCCTGACCAAAACTTTTTCCAACAACTCCTAGACTTGTCTTTTGACCTCTTCATTCTCTTGCGGCGTCAATCTGTACGCGACTTTATTTGGTAAACTGGCTCCGGGTATGAGATCGATATGATGACTCACACTTCTCATTGGTGGCAATGAACGAGGTAATTCGTCCACTGCAATATCAACGAACTCTTCCAGTAGTCCCTGAACTTCTTCTGGCAAATTGTCCACTCTTGTGCTGGTCAAAACAATCTTTGGTTTTCTAACCACAATGAATTATGGATCCTCCTTCTTCTTAACCTCCGTAAGAAGTTCCTTCCCACTCATGAGAAATACTATGTTGCTTACCTTTGGTTTCACATCCTTATCCTTGATTGGATGCAACATATGAGTTCTCCCATTCTTCTCCAGGGTGTATGTGTTCATCCTCCCATCATGAATCACATTTCTATCATACTGCCATGGCCTACACAACAATAAGTGACAAACATCCATAGGAATAACATCACATAAAATCTTATCATTATATCCTCCTATTTTGAATTCAACTAAACACTATTTGGTGACATTTACCTGATGTCCCTTTTGTAGCCACGAAAATTTGTATGGACTCGGATGATCAGTCATCTTCAGCTCCAGCTTTTCTACCATCTCGGTTGAAATGAGATTATCCGTGCTTCCACTATCCACAATGACCTTGCATGCCCAACCCTTGGTCTTGCAAGATGTTCTGAAAAGTCTGGTCCTTTGGAATGAACTTTCCACCTCTTTCTCTGGTGTCAAAGGGACTTTTCGCATCACCAACGATCTTCCGCCTTCAGTGTATTCTACCTCAACATCTCACCTCTGTGCCTCAATGATGCGAGTCTCTCCAACCTCTTTCTTTTTATCAAGACACTCATAAGACTTGTGCCCATTCTTTCCACATGTGAAGCATGTAATTACTCCACCTCTTCCTCTTCCTCTACCTCTGGTACGAGGAAACCTATTATTATCAGCATATCCTCCTCTCTGCTCAGTATGTTTTTCTCTTTGTTCAGCATATCGCCCTGGCTGTGAGCTTTCACCTCTCTCTGTCTGAGTCTGAGGTTTCTTCCAGTCATCCCTGGGCTTCTGGGTTCTTTCCTGGGTAACTGATTTTCCCTTGGGCTGACCTCTGCCTCGACCCTTCTGACTCTTCTTTCGGCTCAGCTTCTCTTCCGATTTTAAAGCCATCTGATAAGAATCCTCCACCATTTGGATGGTTTCCATACTCATTTCATCCTGAATATCATATCTCAAGCCATTCATATACCTGGCCACTTTTTCGTCATTGCTTTCACAATGACCTACCCTGATATTCAACCTGTAAAATTCCTCAGTATACACCTTTACTGTCATCAACTTCTATCTCAGGTTTTTCATCCTCTTGAACAGAGAAATTTGATAGTCCCTGGGAATGAATTTTGCCTTCATCTTCACAATCATCCTGTCCCAGCTTTTGTTCTTTTGCTTGCCTTGGCAACGCCTGTCAGCTTGTAGTTCTTCCCACCACAAGGCTGCATGTCCCTTTAATCTTGTGGTGGCATGCCTGACCTTCTTGTCCTCTTCGATATCTTCATAGTCAAAGTAAGTGTCTAGAGCTCTAATCCAGTCTAGAATCTCTTCTACATCCAGATTTCCCTCATAAACTGGAATGTCCATTTTCACCTTTGCACCCATTCTTGCAATAGCTTTAAGTAAGCGCTCATTTGATACATCTTCCTCTGGGATTTCTTCCTCTCCATGTCCAACATCATCTTCATTTTCAGACTCACAGATATCTTCTACATCAACTTTCCACCTTTGTCTTATATCCATGTCCACGATCATAGAGAGTAAGTTATGTAGCTCTCTTTCCACTTCTGGATTCTGCACTTGCCTACCCCTTCCTCTAGACATTTCCCTTTCCTCCTCTGGATTGGGTGATTGTCTATCCCTTCTCCTTGGAGGCATAGTGAATTCTCCTTATCCCTACTACAGAAAGCAAAGAAGATTTTCTAGGCTCTGATACCACTTGACGCAGGCGCACCCGCTAGGCACGTCCGCTCGCAGGATCTTTCCTCCTTCCTTGGCCTGAAGAACTGAAAGGATATTCTATTTCCCTATCAGGAAATCAATGTTGGCCTTTTACTTTGTGATCGGGGTTCCTCCTATAGGTATTTTGGCACTCATGGTGTCCACACAACTTGTTTTACCGATCCCTGATCCCCGATACGCTCCCCTGCTACCTTAGCCTTCTGGGCTAAGCCTTTAGTCCATGCGACCACTTTCCATAAGACCGTAGCCTTATATTTTTTTCTTGTCGGGGTTTCTGACTTCAAAATCTTGATGCGCTCAAATTTCCATTAGCCCTCTAGGCTAAGATCTTGGTCCACGTGACCTCCCCTTATATGACCACGGTCATATTCCTCGTCGGGGTTTCGGGGTTTCTAATGCCAAAATGCAATTGTCCTCAGGATTCGTGGTCCTTTGAATCCTGACGTGCTCTTTACACGTTAGCCCTCCTGGCTATAAGCTTTGGCCCATATGACCGTTATCCCCATGACCGCAGTCTTATCCCTCATCAGGGCTACAAGGTTTCAAATGCTGAAAAACACTTGCCCACGGGATTCCCAATTTCCTGAATCTCGATTTGCCACTATACTAACAACTGGATCCCACAATGGCGCTTCCCTCCTTTCCGATGTCTTGAAAGCTGGCCACACGGTGGCACCTTCCTCCTTGTCGGGGTTTCATGGTTCGCGATTCCAAAATGCGTAAACACCTTGTCACTAGGATTCCCAATATCCCAATGACCTAAATACTGATAGACGGCTTCCTGTCGGGACTTTTCCCGATGGTTCTGATTGCTCCCATGCGTCCCCCTCTAATGGATGGTCCAGGTTTCTCCTTGCGTTTTTTAGACTTCTGATGTCTCTATTTTCACAACCTCAAGAACTCTGATTTCCCGAGTGCCGATATGCCGACTCTCTTCAGATTTCTGACACCTGTCCCAAGTGGATGGACGTTTCAGATTTACCCTCGGGGTTTCGCCAACTGCAAAGCCAAAACACTTACTTGTGCGAGTCCCGATGACAGAAACGTCAATGGGATTTTGATCTCGCCCACGTGTCTCAACTGATGGACGACTCTGATCGTCTACGGGGTTTCCAACATGGATTTTCCCGATCCTTTGCCCTCAGAACTTCCAATTTGCCGAATCCCGAAACTCCGATGGAGTCTTCCCTTTTGGGACTCTTTCTGAGATCTTATATCTTCACCATGTGTCCTCTCAAGATGGACGGCTCAGATTGGCTCTGATATTTTCACTATGAAAATTCCCGATCACCCGTCCTTGTGACTCCCGATTTTGCAAATGCGAAAATTTTGATGGCCACGCCTCTCATCGGAATTTTCCTCCTTCCGTTCATGAAGCTTAAACTTCGTGCAACTCTTGGTCAATCCAATGACTGACGGGTATTTTTATGAAGATCCTACGGTTCACAGTCTCCTGAGCTTGAACTCCGAACACAGCCATAATCTCCTTGCTTCTCTGGTAGATCTGACGGCTGGCGGGATTTCGTTAATCCTCTCCACAAATTTCTGACTGTCGATTTCTTCCCTTTGACGATTCCTAGAGAATAACCAAGTATCCCTCCGTGGAACTTGTCTACTTGCGGTGCAACTATGCAACTCCTTCTTCTAAATACTCCATAGAATAAACTTCCAGTGCTTCTCTTCGATGAACTTGAAAGCCTTATCCCTCCTGAGCTTCTCACACCTTTAACCTCAAAGAGGGTCTTTGCACACACTCCTTATGGCAGTTCTCAACCATCTCCAAGTGTTGAGTTCTTTTGAATCTACGCACACGTGTAGCAGTCCTTCAATACTTCGCTCAGATTCACAACTGAGACTCTCCTTAGCCTGCACACTCCTTGCACAGCTCGTATAACCCAATTTCACTTCCGGGTGAATGAGAAAAAGAGTTAAACTATCTGAGCCTTCTATCAACACACTTCTTGCGGATGAATTCAACTGCACTCCTTGCAGGAATCCTTTCTCAGATAGAGAAACAACTGAAACTCATTCCTTCTTCCTTCAGACTTCAAACTCAAACCATGAAATCACATACACAACATATAAAAAAAAATGTATACGAGGAAGAAAACATTCATGATCATATCATTCAGCCCCAATACACAGAGAATAAACACAAATCCATGAATTTGAATCAACCTCTTTCTATTAATCCAAATATCAGTACATGGGTGTCCTTACACAACTCTTTGCTTCTATTCTATGCTCCAATGCTTCTAACTATTCTTGAATAATGTTACAATGCACAGTGAGGGTGTCTATATCCTGTTTCCCTCTTTCTTTCTAAAACAGTCTAATCTAGAATTAAATTTCTATCTACCTGCATTAACTATTATAAATGCCTCCATCTAATTCAGACGAGAGCGTATGGCTCGAGGTCTGATTACAATATATAAGTGTGCTTCATTAAATTTCCTCATTAATGTTCGAGCAACAGTTTCAAAGTGTTTTTAAAAAATTTGTGTTGGATTCCTTCCAACTGTCTTCTGCTTCCGCGCTAGCTCACTTGACATGGGAGATGCTCCTGCATCATGGAGTCCAAGTGAAAGAGTTCCTTTTTAGGAGAGTAGTGAGAGGTGTTGTGATCTTTCTGTAATTCTTAACAAACTTGCGATAATAGCATGTTAAGCCCATAAATCCATGTAATATTTTGAGAGTCTATGGGCGAGGCCAGTCTTGCATAGCTTCAATCTTTTTAGGATCCCCCCTGACGCCATCCTTTCCAACCAGATGAACCAAGTACTCTACTTTTGAGGTGCCAAAAGCACATTTAGACTATTTCAGGAAAATTTGTTGTTGAGAGAGTAGATGGAGAACTCGATCCACATGAGCAATATGTTTTGTCCAGGTCTTTCTATAGATGAGGATATCATCAAAGAAAACTAAGACAAAATGACGGAGAAAAGGATGAAAGACATGATTCATGAGGCTTTGGAAGGTGGAGGGGGAATTACACAAGCCAAAGGGCATGATCAAAAACTCATAGTGGCCCTCATGAGTTCTAAAGGTAGTCTTGGGAATGTATGCCTCTTTCATAAGTATCTAGTGGTAGCCCAAACGAAGATCAAGTTTAGTAAAGAATTGGGCGCCACTTAGTTCATCCAGGAGGTCATCAATGATAGGAATGAGAAATTTGTCTTTAATGGTAAGTTTGTTGAGGGCACGGAAGTTAGGACACATTCACCAATAACCTTATTTCTTCAGGACCATGACCATAGGAGAAGAGTAGGGGCTTGTACTAGGGCGGATAACGCCTGCATTAAGGAGTTCCTGGACCATTTTCTAAATTTCATTTTTTTGGGAAAAGGGGTGATGATACAGACAGATATTGGGAGGAAGGCTTCTAGGTACAAGGGGAATGGAATGATCATGAACACCACGTGAAGGAGGGAGTCCCTGGGGAGTGGAAAATACCACTTGATGTTTAGAAAGGATGGCTTGGAGGTCTTGTAGCACCGAGGGTGTTTTTGTTGCTTGGATGGCATGGAGTTTAGCAATGACACCAGAATGACCCTTTTTGAGCATCTTTTCCATGCGATGGGAACTAATGATCTCAGGTGAATGAGATATGATGCCTTGGAACTTATATTGGTGGCCTTCTTGGTCAAATTGCATGGTTAATTCCTTAAACTCCATGAGAATGGGACCTAAAGTCCTTAGCTAGTCTGCACCCAACACAATGTCACACCCGCCCATGTCTATAGAAAACATATGAGATTTCAGGTGGTAGTCACCAATTTGGAGACACACATTTTCACAACACCCTCTACATTTCATGGAACCACCATTGGCAATCATGATTTGGAAATTATTGATGAAATGGATGTAGAAATGAGTTTCTTGGGCAATGCAGCGATGAGTAAAATTATGGGTGCTTCCAATATCAACTAGAATGATGACCTTCCGATGCTTAATGTAACTGATTATCTTGAGGGTTTGGGGAGAGGAGAAGCCAGTGGGAGCATTGAGGGAAATGACCAGTTCTACTTTGGGAGGGTCTGAAGGAGGGGTTATGTCGGGGGTTTCAGGTGACTCAGACACAAGGGGAGTTTCAATATCCTCTTCTGAAATATCCTTGGAGATGGCCATAAAAAAAATTTGTTCCTTACACTTGTGGCCCGAGAAATATTTGTCATCACAATTATAACAAATTCCTTTGAGTTAGCGTTCAACCATTTTAGCCCTGGTCAATTTTTGGATCTTTGGTGGAGCAGAGGGAGTAGTGGGATTTACTAGTTTAGGGAGAGGGATAAAGGAGGGTTTCCTATTTTGAGAAGATACAACCTGTTGTTCTTCTTTAGCTCTTTTGGTATCCTCCACCCAACTCTGAGGCCGAGACATGAGGACATGGGCTCAAATCTCATCCTTGAGGCCATTGATAAAACATTCTCAGAAAAAGGCATCAGACATGCCCTCTGTCTGAAAAGCTAAGTTCTCAAAGGAAAATATAAAGTCTTCCACTGTTCCTTATTGTTTGAACTTTTTCAAATGACCCAAATGGTTGGTGTCAGTGTCAAAGCATTCATAAAGCTCTACCACAAAGTGTGTCTAAGAAATATACCCTTGACGATAAGTTTTTCTCCATTTCCACCATTGCCAATGTTATTGATATAGATGGAGAACACCATACAGAACTTTGGCCAAGTCATTTGTAATTCCATATAAAGAGAAATAATGTTCCATTTGGGTTACCCAACTAGTGGGTTCTGAGCCATCAAATTTGGTCACATCCACCCGTGGAAGGAATACGTCACGTTGAAAGTGATGGTTCTGAAAGTTATGGGAATGAGAGGAATGGTCACCTTTAGTATGTGTAGGTGAGGAAGAGGAAGGGTTATCTATAGGGATATGTAGTTTGGTACAGAGTGTCGAAAAGACAGATTCAAGTTGGGTGGTGAGGTCTTGTTTGATTTCCTCCATTGAGGACTGCATGGTTGTATTGATGGCAACAACATTGGCACTGAGTTGTTTTACTTATTGTTGGGTCTCGATGAGGCTAGATTGCAAGGTGTTGAAGTGAGCTTCCTTGTCTTGGATACGGGTATGGGCCANATGGATGAAAGTGATAAGGGAGAAGAGATGAATCCAATGGAATAGGTCTCAAATAATGGTGAAAAAATTTCTATATATATATATATATATATATATATTTTACACCTGCGTAGTTATACTCTGGTCTAAAAAATAATGTAGAGAGGAAATGCCCAAATTCTTAAACAGAAAGAAATGCGTGTTTACTTGGCAACCCGAACACATTTACGCGGCAATAGATCTTGTCTGTTTTAATTTGTTTATGTTTTGGTCCCCAAGGGTTAGGTATTCAAGGGTTCTATAGACAAGGGTTTTACCTATGCTATAGCTCTCTCATATACATGTAGGGTCCAATAGTAGTACTCGACCCAATATCTCAAGGCACCAACTAAGGAGGATAGACCGTACCCTTAGCCATACTACTTGACTACCCAAGTACTAGAGAGTATCTTCCTGAGTGTTGTTATTGGTGGCACTATAACAGTCAGGTGGCCAATTGGTTTATCTAAAGAGGGCTTCAGGAAATCTAGGCTGATCCATACACAGGTGTTGTCTGATGTGCTACCACTCGAAAGGGTACCAACAGGGCTTACAAGGGTGGCCAATAGATGTGCGCTTAAGAACCACTTGTATTTCCTGCATGTATGAATCCCTCAACAATAGGTTTATGCACGTAATGGAAAATATCTATGGTTTAAAGACGTCGGAATATGTCTCTACCCTGAAAAAAAAATTACCTACAATTTCTACCAAGGAAAGTGCTCTGATGCCACTTGTAATATACTAGATATAAAAAGTATGCAAAACAGAAAAAAATGCTAGAAATGGCAGAATAACAACAATATAACCAGAATAATCACCACAATAACACTGAAGTGATATACGAATAAAACCAAAAATAACACTTTGATTCTGATAGAAATGTTCACGGGCCTCTTCGAGGGGGAAACCTCCAGTCAAGCAAAGCTCTATTACAATAATCTCCAAGCTAGGGTTCTCATACCCTCGACTCCTATTTATACTAAATATGTCTATCAAAAGAAGCATCTAGAGGAATATCCTTCTATAAGCAGAAGCTTCTATTAGGTCTTCTTACATTCGACTTATTCTATTTTATTGCAAGGCCTTATTAATATTGAACTTTATTACATCCGAATATATTGTTCTACCTATGTGCAGGTTAGGACCCTAACAGGGTCTCTTCTATGTTCTTACTTTTCTGAGAATTTTGACCTTCAATATTTCAAATATTTTTGTTCTATCACATTCGAATCTCTTCCATCTTTCTGGTGAGCTATTCTAGGCCTGATTTCATTTCCTATAGCCCCAGATATGGTTGTTTGAAGACTGCATAGTCCATTTCCCCCCAAATTCGTGGCCTGCTATTTTTTGACATTTCTAAGATGTTATGTAACTTTTTTGACCTAAAGGCCTCTTCCATTTCATTCCTCTACTCGATACCTTTCCAACGAGGTATCATGGGCTAAATTCGGACACATGTAGCCCAATATATGGTCGTTTAAAAAATGTTTCTTGAATGGAATTTCGAGAGAGTTGTTCGGGTTGTTCATAATGATGTGTCATTATTACGAGTGTTGTAAGTGTCGCATCTTGTCCACAAGTGTCGCATATTGACTATAAGTGTTGCAAGTGTCAAAAACATGATATTTCCATCTTGCCTATGTCGTTCCTCTAATGACATCACAAAGACACTTAAGACACCTCAAAGGTTAGTTTGGAAGAAGAGAAATCACTTGACAAGAGGTACAATCCTTTTGCCATTGGAAAAACCACTCAAAAAATGAATTTTGGAGAGGAGCACTCCCCTACCCATTGTCATAGAGTGCTGGCACTCCTTAAGCCTCTTTGGGGGATTTTTTGAGTTCCCTTTGCACCCTTATGGGGGAACGCTACCCCTTTTCTGAGAAAATTTTGGGTTTGCTGAGGTAAATCAGGGAAGAATCTCTCAATTCCTAAAGGTAGTTGGATTCAAATAGATGGTCAAGGCATGATCTTAGGGGAGATCCTCAAATGAAGGAGAGGAATCCTCAACTTATTCCAAATATCTCTCAAGTGTTTGGACCTCTCCAAGGTTATATAAGGAGGCCTTCTCATGGTGAAAGGTACAATAGAGACTAGAGATTGATACCAAACTTATGATCCTATAAGTGGTATTGGCAGACAATGACAATTGAGAATTACAAAAAAATCATGATCTCATGAGTGAGATATCATCAAAGAAATCAGTGGATATTTATTGAGCAAAGGGGTTGGACAAGGAGAACTGGAAAAAGTTGTTGCACCTTCATTCAAAGGATTGTAAGTATTTTTACTTGTTCTCATTAATATAATCAATGCTTGGCATGCTTCTTTCAAACTTGTGCTTGTTCCATACGATTTTGTCTACAGTAGATGGATCTATTATTGAGCTAATATTAGTAGAGTAGGAAGTCCATTGTATCTTTGTTTGTCCTACAGGACCTATCAGGGAGCTTAGGATCGAAGCTCAGCTAGGACTTTGCAAGGACAAATGTCGTTCATAAGGTACATATATTTCTCCTTCTCTTTCATTCATTAGCTTGATTAGATCTAAAAGGAATTCAGTGTCCATGTTAAGCACTTTCTATCTTGGCATTAGGAGTCTAGAGACCAAGAGGGAATCCACTTGTCCACAGGGGGATTCACCTACAACAATGCATGCCACAATATCCTTCATGGAAATCCTGCAATGCCTTATCAGATTCATCTTTTAATAAATAATTAAGTAAAATGCCTCCAACATATTTCCAGTAAATATTTCCATCCAGAATGCAATATTTCAATGCTTTTAGTTTTAAGGATATATATTTAGTCTTAGTTAGAACAGAAGGAGATTGTAAATTATGCAAGACAAAGATGAGGTCTGCGTACCATGGAGAATTTGAGAATACCTCTTTGACATGTGGAGTTTCCTGCTCTCCCTGTTCATCAACTGTACCTAAATTTTTTATATCCAAAGCATGAAAATTGGATTCAACCATCAATTTGGCCAAACCCTAACCCTTGATCAATTTAGTTGGTTTGATTTCTATATCATATTCTAGAATCACAACAATCCACTTCCTCTCCTACCATCTGGGTTATCCTAAGTCAGAATATCCTTCACCACTTCATTTGGAACATAAGCAATAATATGCAAATGGAGAATGTAAAATCTAAAATATTTAATTTCTTTTACCATATCAAAAGCCTGTTTTTCCATTATATTGTAGTTCAGTGAAACATATCTCAATGACTTGCTGAAAATGCTATGGGATGTTCATGCCCTTCACTGTTTTTATGCAATAGGACTACTGCAATGGTGTGTTCATATGCAAAAGAGAATAAATAGAAATCCTTAGTGTAATCTGGATTGATTAATACAAGGGCTTGTGTAAGTGCATGTTTTACCTTCTCAAATGATTGTTTATCTTATGTGTTCCACTTTATTTTGGTATCTTTTTAAAGAATATATGTAATGTTCCTGAGGAGTTCTGCCAAATTGGGTATGAATATCCTCAAACAAATCATTTTCCCTATGACAGATTGCAATTCCTTAATGTTCCTAGGATGGTCTAACTTTTGGATGGCCACAATTCTGCTAGGGTCTATCTTGATTCCATCTTTAGAGATTATATGCCCTAGCAGTTTGCCTTATTCTAAACCAAAAAGAGTTTTCTTGGGATTTAATGAGATCCCAAACTTTCTACACTTTTCGAACACTCGTCTATGGTGTTGTAAATGTTCCTCATCTGATTTTGAGTAGACAATAAAATCATCCAAGTGTATGACTATAAACCTATCGATCTCTTCCACAAAGGCAATGCCCATTGCTCTTTGGAAAGTGGCACCAACCTTCATCAAACCAAAGGACATTTTCACATACATGAAAGTTCCCCAAGGTGTGGTGAAAGTTGTTTTCTCCTAGTCATCTAGGTGGACAAGGACTTGGTTATAGTCAGAAAAACCATCTAGCAAAGAGATCCTACTGGCTCCAACTACCTTTTGTAAGATGTGATCCATTTCAGGCAGAGGATAGTTGTCTTTGAGGGAAACCTTGTTGAGGTTTCTAAAATTGATGCAAATCTCTCCAATCTTGTTTCTGGTAGGAACCAGATTGGAAACCCATTTTGAAAATATTAAGGGGACTATTATTTTGGCATCATACTTCTTTTTAATCTCTTTTTCTATTAGGGGCAGTAAATTTGGATTGATTCTCCTAATTTTCTGCCTAAAAGGATTATTTTCTTCTTTTATTGGGATTTTGTGTTGTGTGATATTGGTGTCATAAGACTTTAAATCCTCATAACTCCAAGCAAAGACATCTACAAATTCCTTAAATAGTTCAATATATTTGTGTTTTTGCTCGAGGGGTAAAGATTTAGATAGTCTAATCATTTTGGGGTTTTCCTCTATTCCTATATTGCAATCCTTAACCTCTTTCCCACTAGGTTCAATCTTTGGCTTTTTTGCTACATCGTTGAAATCAAATAGTTCTTATAAAGTAACCAAACCTCTAGGTAAAACATTATTCTTCAATTGAAAAATATCTGATTCTTCATCTTTTTCATTTATTTCATCTGAATCTACTTTATTTACACCATCATTTTCTAATTCTGATTTATTTACACTATCATCATCGCTATCTACATCAATATTTGTACTCTCAAAATCATTTTTAGACTATAGGAAATCTTCAATTTGTTCATCATTGCCAAATACTTGCCAGTACCTGATATTATCTGGAACAGTCAGTCTTTATTTCACCTCCATTATGTATTGGTGATTTGGATGGAAAGGTATTTTACACGTGGTTGTCGAAGTAGCCAATCCATCTGCAAGTATGTTTTGGCCTCTGGGAATAATCTGCAAGTCAATTTCAGTGAAACATTCTAGAAAATCTAAAACAACATTACTATAATCTGTAAGGATAGGGTGTTTAGAAGCATACTCACCTTTAATTTGTTTGATGATTAGTTCAGAGTCACCCCTTACCATAATCCTTTTGGCACCAGGTTTCTTCAACAACTTCAGGCCGAGCATCAATGCTTCATACTCAGCTATGTTATTGGTGCACTGGAAATTTAATTTATAAGAGTGAGTTTCTAAATACCTTGATGTATGATTATGCACCCACATTCTAGCTCTATCTCCTTCTTTGCTAACAGCTCCATCAAATCCATACTCCATAAATTTTTTGTTGATTCATTAGTTTCAGCTGTCACAATTTTGCTTTCCTCAGTGATTGCTTTACTTTCTTCCCGGCATGGATGATTTTAGGGGCTAAATTTCACTCATGGGCTAATTTTCCATGGTTTTTCCAAAAATGAGATTCGTTATTTAAAAAATAATTCTCCCAAATTCAATAGGATAAAATTATTTTACCTTTAAAATCGCCAAAATTTTATAAAAAATATATAAAATCCTTATAAGTTTGAATATTTTTACAAAAATATCGCCAAACATTTATGGTTAACATATGAAGGATTAATAATATTCACCAATGTTTCTACATTTTAAAACAAATTGCCATCCTTAAAATCATCCCTGCTTCCTGGGTAGGTGCATCATCTTCCAACTGTGCAATTTGACTGTCCAAGTCACCATCATTATACAAAATGAAGGAGTCCAGGTCAGAATGAACAAAGTATAGGGGATAATTATGTGGCTTCTCTTGACTGTTGACCATGTACTTCATCAGAGTCTCTCTGTACAATCTTCTCTGTTGTCCAAATACAGGGATGGTGGTGTAAGACATATCTAACTGCACAGTGACCTTTAACTTAGCACCCCATGATCTAGATAATAACATACCATATTTTGGAGGAATGTCTGCAACCAAAATATCCATGACCATGGTCTTAGTTGGGATCTATGCTAGGGTAATACACAGATCTTTAATCAGACCTATGCATTTAACCTTGCTAGAGTCAAAGGAATATAATTCCTTGTAAGGCCTCATGACATCAAGCCCCAACTTATCCATCATATCCTTGGGCATAATATTGTGAGAAGCACCAGAATCCAACATGGTGTTATGTAATGTCTTGTCATGAATATTCAGACTAATATATAAAGGAGGAACATAACCATTTTCGGTTTGTCCCTCAACCTCAGGACCAAAAAGTAGCTCTGGTTGATCATCAACAACATTAACAGTATCTGTGCGTACTCCTTATCCAATGTTTAATGATTTTGTGCCTACTCCCAACTCAATGTGTAATGCTTTGATCACTTATGATCTGTAAGAATATTTGTTCATTATTTCTGTCAGAGGAATAGGAATCTTCAGTTTGGCCAATTCACTTTCCAAACTGAAAGTGGTTGAAGTTTTGCTTTGTCTCTATAATTCTTATTTATCAGTCATAGTTTTCTGTGCAGTAGTACTGGGTTGAGTTTTGGATGCAACCTTGGTTTTATTTGTCCTTGGTGAAGATTCATGAGTTCTTTTTGCAGGATTCTCTGTATTATTCTTTTCAGGGACTTTATTAGGAGTAGTATCTGAGGTTTTTTTAGCTTCAACAACTTTCTTAGTTTCAACAACCTTCTTAGTTGGGTTTTCATTAGAATTATTTATTCTTAGGTTATATTATCTGTGGACTTCCATTATTTCTTTTTCGAAGGATTTCTATTCATATTCTTCCTCTTCCTCATTTACCTCTGTCTGTGAAAGGAGAAATATTATATGTTCTTCTTGAGTGAGAAAAATGGACTCATTATTGTTAACCCCCATAAGGTTTATGTGAATGTCATCCAACTCCTCAATTACTTCTTCCCCTTCATCAACATAGTTTTCTTGAAGAGGTGGCCTAATCTGATGATCAAGTCATCTTTGTTTCCTTTGGTCTTTGGGCTCTCTCTGCCTAATTTGGGGAGGGTTCCTTCTGAAATTTGAATTTTGAATTTGAGGAGCAGGCTGATTTTCTCTAGGAGGGTTTATTTCATTGATTTGTAATTTGTACATCATTCTCTCCATGGTCCTCACTAAAGAATCAATTTTGGTATCTAAAGTATAAGTAGAAGGTTCCTCTTTAACTGTAACTCTTCTTTTTCTTCTTTGCCTGGCTCTTATGGCTAATAGATTTGCTTCAACACTCACTGTACTTTTCTGCATATTTTCTAAAGTGGCAGTATTTATTTCTCTCAGTTGGTAGGACATATCATCATCAAATCCATTAGGGAACTTGATTAAGGCCAAACCTTAAGGAGGTTTGATATCAACAGGAATTGCATTATAGATATTATTGAAACAAATACAGTAGTCTTGTAACATTTCCCCTTGATTCCTTTTGATATTTTCATATTCTAATAAAATTTGGAAAGGGTTTTTCTTTACCTCCCACCTATCGAGAAAAAATCTGTGAAAAACAACAATATCAACAATACTAGCAACACATAATGCTTTGAACCATTTTTTGACATCGCTAGTTAACATTTGTGCAAAAAGTCTCATCTGGACATCTGCCTCATCAAATTTCTACAAATCAAAGTAATCATTCATTTTATCCACATGTTGTTGCACATTAAGGGGTCCAGTACCATCAAACTGAGGAAGCCTTGTTTGATAGTCCTGTGGCATGGCATGTAAGGGAGAAGCTAACACCAGGGGAGCATATCTTGCTACCATGATTGGTGGAGGAGGTTGTATAACAACTTGTGTGATTGGAGGAGAAGCGACAGAAGATGTAGAATATGTAGGGATGGGAGGTGTGGATCGAGTTATTTGAGGCTTGACAGAAGCTGCAACAATAGTAAGGGAAGAACGATCGACTGACTGTTGAAAGTGGGATTTATACAAAGTGTGATCAAGATTTGATACTAGGTATTCTAACTTATTAAACTCTTGGAGAAGTCGTTGATCAGAATATGTTCTAGGAGAAAGTCTTTCAGGGGTTCTAGGTTGGAGGATGGTTTGGTGTAGGACTGTTTCACTCACAAAGCTATCAGACTTGGTTATGAAAAGGCTCTGCTCAAAAGGTAGGTCAAAATCAAGGTCCTGGATTGTGACAAGCTTATATGGAAGAGAAGTGGCCCTATGAAGAGGACTATTACTCCTGTGAACTTCTACAATATTTCTTTTTCTTAGTAACTTTTATGGATTGTTTATTATTGTTGTAGGTTCTAGATCGAGGTGAGATCTAGTGTGGATTCTTTTAGGAGCCAAAGCTTTAAATTTTAAGAAATATAAACTAATATATACAAACTTCAACAACCTATGAACATTTATCTCTTTGTAAGTTAGATCTTATGATTTTTTCAGAAATAAAGTTTTCTTTATCTAGGGAAAATAATTCGTAAGGATGGAAGGTTTGTTCAGGTCCCCAATATGGTCGCCACTATGTTACCTCTGTTAAATTCTTCTTCCCTTAACAACCTATGGGAATTACAGAGTGATAACACCTACAACTGAGAACTTCATGAATGTTCATTCAGATAGAGAAACCCATGCATCTTATGACTTGTAAAAATTTATTCAGTATGTGATCATAATTGGACCAGCCCCTCACTCAAATTTAAATAGTAATCCTCAAGGAAGATCGAGAGTCAAATTATCCCATGGAAATTCCAGTAGTCAAATAAAAATATGGAAGGAATCAATCCAAGCAGAAAGTAAGACTGAAATCAAAAGGGAATTCATGAAAAAGAAAACTGAACTAAAACAAATATGAAGCTAAAATTCCAGTCATTAAAATGACAAAAACCGGCTAAAAAAGATATGAACATAACCCATCAACAAACAACAAATTTGGTTCAGCAACAATGAAAGTGTTTTCAATGAAATCTCGAAGGTAAGCCAAGGGAAATAACCATTCAAGACAAATTAACTAATTGATATCAAGCCAAATGAAACAATTCCTAAAGTTTTTGATCCAAAATGAAAACAAACTAGAGTATGAGATTTGATTATCCAATGGAAAAGATTTGCAACACAATTCTGAAATACAATTATCACATACAATTTTCCTTTCACCTAGTGCAACAAAACAATTCCAGGAATCAAACAACATGGGTTAATATAGAATCTCAATCAAAACAAATTTTCAAAAATGAATTTCATGAAACATTCCACAAACCCATAAGGTTTTATTATTTCATGAAGTGAACAATTTCTTTGCATATTTGAAAATTATTAATTTTTCAACAAAAAATACATTTCATATTTCTCACTAGAACGTCATTTTCTCTTTTCCATAAAATATAATCATTAATATCAAAGATTCATTCTGATAATGCAAAGAGATATTAAAACTATGTAGGTTATCAAAATAATCATTAAAATGACTACAAATAATGACTAGATCAAGAAACAATATGACAATAAATGGATGAGACTATATTTCTTATCAACTATTGAGTTGGTGACAATCTTAGTTTATCAATCAAAATATGTCACAAAAGAATCTTAAGTAGTCAAGTTAGATTAACACTTCCCTAAGTCGTTTATGTCTCAAGAGAAAAATCCAGAGTTGTTGATTACACAATCCATTTCCCAAGCTGCATAACAGAAGAGAACGTTAGGATCAACTCTTAAGAAATTTGGGAAGAAATCCTCCTCTTAAATGATTGACTTATTAAAATGAAATTAAACTAAATTGAAAAGTAAAGACCATAATTAAAACTAATTCTAGGAAAATCATGCTAAGCTAAAGTAAACTTAAACTAAGTGGGTTGTATAAACTAATGCAAATGCTACTGCAATTATCAAGTATTCAATCTGTTATTCATTCAATCAAATACTATAACCTTCTTCTTGAGAGATAAGCATAATATGCTCTCCCTACAATATTCCTTTTACCAAATACTTTAGTGTCATGAATGTTGTGAGATTTGGATCCTCAAGACATTCCATCTCATTCCTGTAATTAGAATTAATCAAATTAAACAACAGGACAATAAGACTTCAATTCCATCTATATTATAAGGATACTAGTGCACCAACAAACCTTAGTCATAAATAATTTGATTAAAAGATTATCAACATTGTATCCCAAGGTATGTGTTTCCTCTGATTATTAATAATTATAATGTGATACATTAGCATGATCATATTTGAGCCTTGTGAGAAGCAAGAGAAAATTATCATGAAAAGGGAGCAATTAAGATATTTTAGGATAAGAAAACAATCTGAGCTCATAGCCTAGATGGATTTACTTTCCCAATACAAATGAGAAATATGATTAGAAATCAAAATTGAATGAAGTAATTAAGATCATATTTCTAATGAGTGATAAAATTGGCATGTTGGGAAAGTTCATGAAACTGATATCCTCAAGTTTCCAAGAGTGTTCAAAGTAGAAAAAAATGGGCATTTCACTTCCACGAGCTTACGTGTCACATAGAATGTAGAGAATATGAAATGAAAAAGAGGATTGTGTAGCTTGCATCTCCACTAGATAGGTTTTTCATTCAAAAGTATAAGAAATGTAATCTGGAAAACAAATTTGACAAGCTCATGAGTACAAGAGATCAAATAGAAGATACTCCAAACTAACCCAAACCATAGTTATCTCTTCTGATTATGTATCGGTTGAGATTTGGTTCAAAGAGTGCTAAATATTGTGGGGCCCAATAGATTGATGAATTAGAGCCCACAATGAATTCACATCTTGAAAATTATTACCATGGATGAAATGAAAACAAATGTTGAAAACTCAAAATTAGAATCACAAAAGTTGTCTTGACATATTTTATTAAGATACTTACAACTCCCAAACATTTGAATGTTTTCAACATGAGGTAAGTGTTTAATTCTCATCCATGATAAAATTTATATTACTAAAAAATGTGAACATAATGAGTGACCCAAAATCAACAAACCCAAAGGATGGAATATACCTTACAAGAAAAAATCAGATATGGAATTCTCATGATTTATAGTAGTAGGATTGAGTCTTTGGTCAACCAATGATTTGGAGAATATAAGGATTGGTTCCCAAATAATTTTCTGAAGAAGATATAAACCAAATATTTAAATAACCATGATGTCAAGAATTGTCAAAAATGCATCTAGACAGTGTGAATGAAATTCTCTTGATGCTTTGTGTGAGAAGAATCTTGGGTGAAGATAGTTGCAAGATAATACATGAAAATACTTATTGAAAAATAACTAAACATATCATAATATATATGCATCCAATGCCCAAAAATTGAAACTAAAATTGCTAACAGAAAATAACTCAAAAGAAATAAAAAATCAACAAAGTTTTGTTGGAATACTAAGAGCCGGGGGGGGATGAATCAGTAAGAACACTTTTACATATTTTAACCACAATATATATTATTCAGATTTATCAACAATATTCAATAGTATATCATCAATGTATGATATATGATTTCATTCAATATATCAAGAGCATATAATCATCAACATCAACATCATCACATCAACATCATCACATCAAATACACGGTACACCAATATTTACATGGAAACCCAAATGGGATAAAACCATGGAATGATTTCCTATATATATATATATATATATATATATATATATATATATATATATATATCAAGAATTCATTCATAGGAAGCACCAACTTCCAAATTCTCCAGCTATAACTAGAAGGAGGATACAACCCCTATTTATAGTCTCTAACCTGAAGGAATCTCCAACTCCCTGATTCTATAGCTCCAACCAGAAGGAGACTACAACCCCCTGACTCTCATGATCCAACCTGGAGAAATATCCAACTCCCTATGTTCTCCGACACTGTTGTGGGTGGGAAATCCCTCGTACGGACTAGCACTAAGGGTGTTGTGGGTGGAAAATCCCTCCTATGGACTAGCACTAAGGGTTTTTATCATGCATGCAGAAATGACCTAAAGCATCCTACTTTATACCATCATCCCATGCCTAAACCCCCATTGTTCATATGCAAATGCAAGGTTTAAAATATCAAGTTGGCTTACCTTATTTTCATGTTCGATGTCGATTCGTTTTCACGCTTGGTCACTCCTCGACTGTAACTCTCCTCCCAATGCTAACCTGCATTCACAAAATACAAACGAAGAACTCCACATGCATTTGATCTATGAACTAATGGGTTAGATATTAAATCAACATATAATCAATATTAAAACAATAGAAACCTCATCTGGCGGGATGGGAAAGTACTTCTTTTATTAATCTCACAAGAATGCCTTACAATAGTGAGATCAACCACTGCTCCTTGAATATGGTCCTGGGCTCCTCTTCAACTATGCTCCAATTGTTTTTGTATATGCTTCTCTTCACACAATAGTTGCAAAAGGTTGAGGGAAGGGGAATGTTAATTCAGGTAGAGTTTCTTTACTATGATTTTTCTCCTCTCAAATGGGACCCCTAACCCTTCTTTTATAGGCTATAAGGAGCTAGGTATTTAGTCAAGTGACTAGCCATGCATGGTCAAAAGGTTTAGTTAACTTACCCAAAACTATGTGTTTCGTCAGCAACTTTCCATTTTTTGTGATTTTGTAGGTACATGCGGGCTGTAATGGGCCAACTAGCATGTACACGCGGGCTGTAATGGGTCAGCTAGAGTGTACACATGGGCTATAGTGGGTCAACTAGCGTGTGTCTTTAAAAAATGTGTTTTTAAGAAGAGATGTTCAGTAGTGGCTTGGCAAAGAAGGAAAATGAGATGGCTTGATGCTAGGTAAGCATGTATGGTGCAAATTATGTTTATAAAATATGTCCCCTAATGTGTGAGGTTAGAAGAGCATCTGATGGCCGAAATACATTATCAATCTTTATCAACATACCAAACTAGTGAACCCAGGGACCAAAATTTGGGAGGTGCCATATGAAAAATAACAATTGTCTCACCGAGGCAGGCATACCCATGCTCATAATGAAATAAAATCATGGCTACCAATCAAATACACTATAGATCCATGTCATATAACTATATAAAGTGTAGCCATGAGAAATACACAACCTATCTACATCTCAAAATAAACAAGATATACATGTATAGTATCCATCTTCTAGAAGTTGATAAGGCCTGATGGTTGGAGATGAGGTATTCAGAGCTCGAGCATCAACTTAAAAATATTCAAAACTTGGGTAGGAGTGTAATATGAGTGTATGAATTCACTACCCAGAGGTCTTTGACGGCTCATCAGGCATGGACTAGAGGATCTTGATGATCATGCTAAAGGATTCATTGATTTTGAACAAAGACTTGATTGTACTTTTGGGATGGCCGAGCATGAGGGTAAGAGACAAACTGCAGAGAGGCTGACTCAAGATTGGTAAATAACATGATAAATGATGAGACTTAGGAAGCATGATGTTGACATAAGTTCATGATGCAGTAGGCAATGCAAACTCTTCATATGTTTGGAACAATAACCAAATGGAGGAGGACATAGCTCTACAGAGCGAGAATAGCTTCCTAAGGTCATATTAAATCCTAGGGCTTGATGAACAAATGAAAGGATGTGTTTTTTCCAAGGGCAACTCATTGTGCTGCTAATAAAAAGAAAATACTTTTCCCTTCCTCTTTTTGGAGTATATTTGATTTTTTTTTCTTTTTCAATAATTTTGGAAAAAGAATAAAAGAAAGTTATTTAACAAAGGAGGAACGAGTGTCACAAACATACTGGTTCTAGGCACAAGGAAAAGACTTATGTTTAGAGCAAGGACACTCAGAAAATTACCTGTTGGCACAAGGGAAGACCTAGGGTTCAACGCTACAATAACACACCAACAAATCCCTAACTACCGGCCCTTTCGGCAACACCTACAAAGCAGATGAAGTCTCACCCGAGGTAGAGGCAAGGGTGGTTGCAGGATTCAGATATCTGCAACCTTAGCTGGGACACAAAACTATGATTCTAACACTTAACAGAGCACTTAATAGTTAATATTCATCAATATTCAATCTTATTATACTTCACAGATAGCACAAAGCATCACAACATTTACTTAGATCTAAGATCTTTCAGCACTAATCAACAGTAAAAAACATCATATCCGTGGTTCACCCCCACCCTAGGGCTATGTCCACAAAGTATTCTTCTTTATTAATGTCTTCAATTGGTTAAAACACAAATCCTCCAAACCCTACTGTGCACAGGACACAATATCTGCGCAACTTGCTATATCCTTCTTCCTTGCTTTACAGCACAAAGCCTTCTACAGTCTCTCACAGGGACTTGCACTCAGCTCTGCAAGTCTTACACAGAATGCACAAAGCCTTACAATACTTGATCACACAGATCCAACTCTTAGCACTTTAGCCAATTTGCACTAAGCAATCACCAAGTGCACTAAGCAACAACTTCTACTACTTATTACATTGCCTATCAATTTATACATTACAAAAGTGGGCCTAAGCATGGGTGAACCCATGATCTAACATCCATTTCCCATTACAATAACCCAAAACCCTAAAAGGACCCAAAAAAGGGTCTATATTCCATGATTTCTACTTCGCGTTGTGCTCCATCTTTGAAAAGATGTCGAAGTCCCACAAGCAGTCAAATATGACCAAGTGTTCCTCACAACTTGGTCAAGGGCCAATAGGCCCCCAACACTCACATGTGACTCATCCCGAGTCACTCTGGTCTGATCAAATATGCCTCGATCTTGGCTCGAGCTACTTCAACCTACTTCAATGTGACAGCCTCTTGCTCAGTGAACTCCTCAACAACCTCTTCATTGATAGGTCCTTCTAGTTGTTGTTCGATTGTAACAACTACTTGTTCAAGTAGTGTTCCTTGGCCTTCAATGTATTCAAACAATAGGTAGGCTTCCTCCCAGCTCGGTTGGAGTTTCTGGGTGACTTCCATCACTCAGTTCTACATGGTAAGAACACATTGTTGGGAAGTGCATTGTTCTTGGGATATCTTCATCCTCTCGATGGGTGACAGGAGCTTGAGTTGTGCCTGTACTATATCTGCATACTAATTTGCATCCTAGAGTTGGGACTCCAGTTTCTTCAACTCTAGGTATTCATATAGTTGTTCATATATCTATGTGCTTATGCTACTGATTTGTTTACATTCTGTAGCAAGTGTTTTAATCCTCTCGATTGCATTTTGAGCATTCAATTCTCATTGGTCACACACTTCTTACAAAGTTTTTGGTATGGTATGAAGCTCTAATTCCACGACCCTTTGTTGAAGTTGTTGAATAACTTCAGCTAGCTTCGTCACTTAGTGCTCTATGGGCTCTTCAACCTTCTACTCTAAGCCAGTCATAGAGTGAAATTCTCTGTTGAATGCTTCTTCAATTCCTATCTGCATTGTGAGCAAATTCTCTTTCTCTTTTTGGATCTTCGCTCTATCTTCTTCAAATTTTTCTTGGAGAGCATTCTTCTCTTGTTGCGTGGCTCAACGTTGTTTAGTAAGTTCCTCCTGTGCTTTCTTTAGGGCTTGGGTGGCCTGCACTTTTTCTTCTTGAGAAAGTTGAAGGCATACTTCAACTGTATCAACAATCTTGCGGAGCTGAATTGATTCATCTCCCGCTTCTGTTGTTCCTTATGGAAGAGGTGTAGTAGAGGTTGCTCGGCTAGACTGGAGTACTTCTTGTAGTCCCTGGAGAGAGATCTCAATTTGGATATACATTTTTTCCTACTTCACCTTCTGCTTCTCTATGATTTCCTTTGAAGCATCATTGACCACTACAATAATGAAATCAAAGCCCTCCAACGTGAGGGAAGTTCGCATCTTGGTTACAGGGGTTCTTGGTTTCTTTCTGGAGGAATATTTCAGAGGTGAGACCTTCCTTTTCTTCAATGAGTCTTCTTTGTCCTGAGGTGGTGGTACTTCGACTCTCTAGGTTTTTGTACCTTCTTCTTCATCACCTACTTCATCTGGTGTAATGGAATCCTTCCTTACAGATAGGCTGTCAACATCCTAGACTTCTTCATTCTTCTTCATCGACTTTGCTTTCTTTGTCTTACTGTGCCCAGGTGTATCCTGCACAGTTTCGAGGCTGTCGATGTCAGACATTTCTGCAGGGTCTGTTGGAACAAGGAGGTCCGTTGACCATTCCTTGGTGATATCTTCCAGGTCTTCTTCTGTCAGCTTATAATAGGATTGAAGTTGTTCCTGGTGATCATCAACGCGTGGGGTTAGGTATATAAAGTTGCAGTCCGCGTTGAACTTTATCAGAGGTTGGAATATATGTAAAGTGTTCGGGGTTATGTGTGGTTCACTCCTTATGGATGCTTTCAATTGGTTATAGTACACGTGGAAAACAAAATTCGATTGCCATTGCTTGCTCATGCCATTCGAGTACCATAATGTACTGAACGTCACGGCTAGTGGCTCAAAGGGATTATGGTCCAGGAAGGTTGCACCTTCCGGTAGCTCCCATGCAATAAAAGTAATCAGTATCAGGAAACAACTAAAATGGAATTCATGCCCTTGATCCTGGGCTTCTCTATAGTCAATCTCTAGTTGATTCACTAGGTACTTCGCCCAGTTCATCTGTAGTCCCTTGACACACTTTCTTGTGAGGTCAACTTCAAAGCTAAATACTTGTGTCAGTCAATTCTTATGTACCATATTCCCTGTGATTAGTTTGCATGCGAGGTGCACTGCGCCACTTTCAATAGAAGCTACCTTGTAGCCTCTTGTGCCTTTCTCAACATTGCGATAGGCTTCTTTGATATTCTTCACAAGAGCGCAGTTTGCGGTCTTTATAGGATAGTACTCATGGGGATCAGGGCCCTGCATGATAAGCCTGATGATCCTATTGATCAACGCCAGATCAACAGTTATTTAATGCTCTAACCATAGGTATCCTCTGTCGTAACTTTCTAGCAGCAAGTTTACACAAAAATTCACCTCCTGGTGTCTGCCGAAGTGCGGTACTTTCATAACATTGAGAAAAGTAGACTGTGCGAGGTTCATCGTCCATTGCTAAGGTATGAGCTTCAAATTATTGCCCTTGTTTCTCGTCAAGTACTTATACGAGGTGAGCATGATGTAAGCTTTATGGTCACCCAGGTTGAAGTCATAAAACTTCAACGCTATAATCTTGTCTTGATCTGCGTGGTAGGTGCATACTCCTTTTGGTAGATAGGAAGTGACTAGGGTGTATTCAAAGTCTCTAGGGAAACTGTCCCTGTTAATCTCATCGTTCAGAGGGGGTATGTAAGTTGGTGGGATGGATGGCACTAACTTTGCGTTGGCTATGTCATCCTTATTCTTAGTTCTTCTTTCTGCGCCGGCTTGAGATGTTCCTGCTCAAGTAGTCGACGAGGAGGCTTGCACTTCTCTCATCGATGATGCTTGGACTCCAGTGGACATTCTTCTTTTCGACATGAATCATGACTCTCTCAGTCATTAAATCGAGAAGGACCTCTATGAAGGATTCCTCAATTTCAGTGATCTCATCAGACATACGCACTCGAGAAATATAATCGGGGTCACGTTGATCTCAAAATGCTGCACTAGGATGAACAATGTTCTTTCAATGATCACTGTAGACAATCATGAGTTCTGCAGGCTTTGATTTTTCAGTTGGAAAAGTTGTTCTTCGGGCACAGCGCGGCGAGCTAAATAGGAAATTAGTCAATGGTTTGCTTGCAACAGGTATGAATATTTCATGAACATTGATCCATTCAGTATGGCGTGGTCCAATGATCTGGTGGTGATACTTTAATGCTTTTCTTTCCATTCAGGGTGGAAGTCGAATGGGTATATCGGTCCAACGACTATATTGCTACATCACGGCGAAGTGTTGTATGTCGTTGTTCTGATATCCCGACGAAGCTCAATTCCTGTGATTTTTCCTTCTGCGAAGTTTCCTCTAGAATATTCTATAACTTTTCAATCTTGGCCCTCTTCTTACTTAGCTTCCTAGCCTTCTTCCCAGTGAGCTTCATCTCAGTCATCCTTTTTCCATTCTGATCCTTATCTTCTGTCGACATAGTCACTTCGTGATGCTGAGATTCTTTCTTCAGATCCAAGGGTAATACACCTTCATCATATGGATTAGGTATTTCGGTCTTCTATGGTTCCTCTAATGCTCTTATAGCTTCGAAATCCAAGTCCCTGGTGTTCAATATCTTAGATATGTTCTCTTGTTCTTCCATCAAGTAGGCGATCTTTCTAGTCATAAATTCCATGAGTTCTTGCTTCTTTTGTTCTAGGGATTCCTTTTCTTCTTTTCTTTGGATCTGGTCTTTTTCAATCCAGATCTTGCCTAACAAATATGGAAATGGGGCATAGTCCTCAATAAATTTAATAAATTTGAATTCTTCCTCCGTCGAAGCTCCATGGGTACTCATAGCTATCCGGGTAATCTTTCCACATAGGGATACCATTTTTCCTTTAAACAACCCTATTTTTCCTAGTGAAGGAACCATAGTAGGCCTTCCTAGGGTTTCCCAAGTACTTTTTGTCATAATTTTCATCTGTTTTCCCTCATCCAAAGAAAAGTCAATGTTGAAGTCTCCTATTCTTACTTTGATTTCTCCTTTTCTTTGAAGATCTCTGACAAACTGGCATCTTTATGTTCCTCCAGGGTTTCTTTCATTTTTAGTAACATAATCTCTAATTCTTTCTGGGGTTCTTCTATAATCTTAGTCTCTTGATATCCTTTATATTTTGCTTGTTCCCTATTCATCTTTTCAAGTCTAGAAATCATTCTATGGAAATCTAGTACTTCATGGTCCATAGCATTACAACATAGGAAACTAGGGTTTATCCTAGGGAATTCCTTAGCAAGATGTCCTAGTCTTATGCAACTGTAACAAAGAGTTAATACTCTCTTTCTCTTCAATGATCCCCAACTTTTTTTGTACTGCTTTCTAGGGTCATAATGGCTAGCCTGCAAAAATTTATTTCTAGATCCTGCATCCATTGGTTAGTCCAAAAATTCTTTCTATGCATAGTTATAACATATCTTTCATTATTCTTATCAGATCTATTCATATCAAACATTATTTCATGTAATAATGCCTTAGTTTTCAATATAATACAAAACATATCAAGCATACCTAAATCCATATCTAGAAACAAAAAAAAATTCACTTATCTTACTTCTACAGGGCACAAAGCTTCCAGATCTAAGAAATTTTAACTATTCTTACCTTTATCAGAGCACAGACCTTACAGATCTTACTTCTTTTCTTTAGTATCAATCTCTTTTCTTATAGATCTAACTTCTTTCCTTCAAATCTTTCCTTCCTTCTTTGGCACAAATATTTTTAGATCAAGTGGATCGCTGCGCACTAGGGTATAGATCCATGCACATAGATTTCACAATTTTAGGACGAACCTTTGCACAAATATTCTTCTACTCAGTTCCCATCAATCACAGTTTTAGGTCCCAACAACAGAACCATATGTTGGCACAGGGGCAGACCCAAGGTTCAACGCTACAACAACACACCAACAAAACCCTAACTACTAGCCCTTTCAGAAACACCTATGAAGCAGATGAAGTCTCACCCGAGGTAGAGGCAGGGGTGGTTGTAGGACTCAGATGTATGCAAACTTAGCTAGGACACAGACCTATGATTCTAACACTTAAAAGATCACTTAACAGTTAATCTTCATCAATATTAAGTCTTATTGTACTTCGTAGATAGCATAGAGCATCACAACATTTACTTAGATCTAAGATCTTTCAACACTTAGCAATAGTAAAACAAATCAGATCCATGGTTCACTCACACCCTAGGGGTACATCCACAAATTATTCTTCTTTATTAATGTCTTCAATTGGTTACAGCACAAACCCTCCAAACCCTACTGTGCACAGGACATAAGATCTGTGCAGCTCGCTAGATCCTTCTTCCTTACCTTACAACACAAATCCTTCTACAGTCTCTCACAGGGACTTACACTCAGCTCTGTAAGTCTTACATAGAATGAAAAAATTCTTACAATACTTGATCACACAGATCCAACTCTTAGCACTTTAGCCAATTTTCACTAAGCAATCACCAAGTGCACTAAGCAACAACTTCTACTACTTCTTACATTGCCTATCTATTTATAAATTAAAAAAGTGGGCCTAAGCATGGGTGAACCCATGGGCCGAAATCCATTTCCCATTACATTAACCCAAAACACTAAAAGGACCCAAAAAGGGGTCTAGCTTCCATGATTTCCACTTCGTGTTGCACTCCATCTTTGACAAGCTGTCGAAGTCCCAAAAACGATCAAATATGACCAAGTGTTCCTCAAAACTTGGTCAAGGGAAAACAATCCCTCCCGTGGCCAAAGGTGTCAAGATGCAAAGGCAAAGTGCTACAGGGCTTGTGTATAAGGCATGCTTCATATGGTTTAGTTGAGAGAAACATGGATCTGACATTAGGCCAAAGATGTGGGTATGAAAATGCGATTAATAAGACACACAATGGTAACGTCCTTATATGTAATTTTAATGATCCTAGAGAAGGTAAGCTCGATCAGGTTTTCATTTTTAGAGAGTCTGAAAAAAGCGTAAAAGGAGACTCTACTAGGGTACCTTTTTTGAAGATATCCTAGTTGACTCGAAAAAGGGGTAAACTAGCACCGACCAGACATCTTATTCAAAACCATTTTAACGAGTGTGATACAGACAAGATCACTTGACAATTTTTTCATTTTTAAGGAGTCTAAAAAAAGCTTAAATATGGACTCCGCCAGGAATGTTCTTCTGGACCATTTTAACGAGTGTGAAAGAATAAGGTCACTCGACGATCTTTTCAATTTTAGGGAGTTTGAAAAGAGCTTAGCTATGGATTACATGGGGGTTCCTTTTTCGTAAATTTAGTCACTCAAGCCTGAAAAAGGGTTAAAATTATACCTGAGAATACTCTTCTAGAGAACTGAGGCTCCTAGAGTATACCTTTGTTCATATAGTTGACCATTCAGACTGAAAAAGGGGTAAACTACCATCGGATAGGCGTGACTTCAAATTCCAGTTTAACGAGCATGAAAGACAAAAAGATCGCTCAACAATATTTTCATTTTTAGAGGGTCTGAAAAGGGCTGAAACGAAGACTCATTGGGGGCTATGACTCAAGTATGAAACTGGTTTAGGTAGAGCCTGCTGTTATGCTCAGACCAAGAGTCTCTTTGATAGTCAACTTGGAAAGTCTCCCAAAAGGGAAGAAAACACAAACCACGGTGTAAGTCCTCCCGAAATATAGAAATTGTAGTCATGGCTTCAAGGATAGCCTCATCTAAAGGCAATTCAAAATTAGATAAATCATGCAAACGAGGGTCAACAGTCCCAAAGGGTGAAGTAAACTGACCATACTCCATATGATGATGGAGGTTCTAGCCAGGACTGGCAGAGTCTATTAGTGAATAATCATGATCACAAGGGCTTGAGGATTTACTAACAACGAGATCAGACTCAAAAGGATACTCAAGCCCACTTGGACCAAGAGGGGGAAGCAAGGGATCCCATGCCCCCATTGGATACACCAATGGATCAATTTTTGATTCCAAGTCTTGAGAAGGAAAACATGATTGCATAGGTTCCTGCTCAGAAGCAATTGAATGCCAAGGATAAGACACCACATAATTAACCTATGGCAAGGTGGAGTCTACACGAACACTAGGAACATATAAAAGGGAAGCCTGAACTAACACTGAATTAGGATGGTGATTATCATATGCTAGATGGTCAATAGTGAAAATGCTTCCATTGTGAGGGAAATGTTTCACCCAAAGGAGCGTAGATACCACAACATTCATAGCATATACATAATCATGCCCGAGAAGCATATTTAAATCTAACGGGCCTTGCACCACTATAAAATCAACAAGGACAGTATTCCCACCTAACGAGATAGGTAACTAAGGAAGAACCCCCAAATATTCACTAGGACATCTGTCAAAATCCAACAGTTCATGCGAAGAAGACAAAAGCTCGAGAGATCCCAAGACTTTCCAAACTGAGGAGGATAAAATACTTGCAAAGGCTCCTTCATCCACAATACATCGATAAATGTTTGTTGAATTAAGTTCAAACCTTATTTGAAAAGGTGCAGAATAAGGAAGACGAAGCTCAACAAGATCATTCCAATCAAAGGAAACCATCCTAGGGCTTGGAGGGGGTGTTCTTGGAGTGAGAAGAATGCCTCCTTGTTCTGAAAGTACAGAACTAGAAATGTTGAAAACATAGTCGGTAGACACTTCACTCCCCAAGAGAGGAGTGGGATCAGCTAAATATGGCATCGGCGTGACCAATTTGGTAGACTCGACACTCTTCAAGAGAAGAGTGGGATCAACTAAATATTGCAACAGCATGACCACTTTGGTAGACTCGACACTCTTCAAGAGAAGAGTGGGATCAACTGAATATTGCAATGGCATGACCATTTTCTCAACCAATGACTACATAGGCTACAAGACTACATGGTATAAAGGAACCTCACCCCTCAAAAGAGGAGTGGGATCAACCGATGACTGCATCAGCATGACCACTTTCTCAACCAATGACTGCATAGGTTGAAAGACTACAAGATCTAAAGGAACCTCACCCCTCAAAAGAGGAGTGGGATCAACCGATGACTGCATCGACATGACCACTTTCTCAACCAATGACTACATAGGCTGAGAGAATTCAAGGTCTAAAGGCACCTCACCCCTCAAAAGAGGAGTGGGATCAGCCGATGACTGCATCGGCATGACCACTTTCTCAACCAATGGATGAATAGGCTGAGAGACTACAAGGTCTAAAGGCACCTCACCCCTCAAAAGAGGAGTGGGTTCAGCTGATCATTGCATCAGCATGACCACTTTGTAACACACCCACTACGGCATAATAGATTTTTTTTCCTTTTTCTCTTTCACTTTTCTCAAGGGACAAAATCCCCAAGTTCCTATGAGGTCCTAGCGCAGGCTAGTCCTTCCTATCGGGACATTCCCTAAGCTAATACGCCTATTCTTTCATTGAAAACTCGTCTTGTACAACTCAGGTACCAAGTGCAGCCTTCACCTCCATGTTATCATTGGTTATGACCTCGGCCAAGATAAGAGGCACCTTTCACACTTCGTGACTCAGTGATGCACGAGGGTCAAGTCTTTCGACTCTTCAAACCCCAAAAATTGAAATCCTACCTTTGGGTGAGATCGATGGCTGCAAGTCTCTCCCCTGATCTGACGGTTCTAGCCATATTGGGACTTCATTAACCGAGAGTTCGAAAAGAAAGGGGGTCAAGTTTTTTGACTCTTCAAACCTCGAACCCTGAAATCGTACCTTTGGTGAGATCGATGGTTGCGAGTCTCTCCCCTGATCTGATGGTACTAGCTATATCGGGAGTTCAGTAACCAGGAGTTCAAAATGCAAGAGGGTTGAGTTCTTCGACTCTTCAAACCCCAAACCCAAACCCTATTAATACTAAGCCGATTCGGAGTTTTTCATTCTGGGACTTCGTGACTTGTGAAGATGAGGGTTATCGCTCTATGGTTTCCTAGGTGTTGAAACACCGAAAAGTAGAAACCTATTCATACTAATCTACTTCGAGGTTTCGCACACTGGGGCTTCATGACTTGTGAAGACGAGGGGTCCTTCCCTTTGGTCTTCTGGGTGCCAAAACGCCGAAATGCCAAAAAATATTCCCGCTAAGATGCTTTGGGGTTTCGAACATCAGGGCTTTGCGACTTGTAAAGACAAGGGATCCTGCCCTTTGGTCTTCTAGGTGTCGAAACATCGAAATGATGAAAACTATTCTCGCTAAGCTACTTCGGGGTTTTGCACACTGGGGCTTCACGACTTGCGAAGATGAGGGGTCTTGCCCTTTGGTCTTCTGGGTGCCAAAATGTCGAAATGCCGAAAACTATTCCTGCTAAGCTGCTTTGGGGTTTCACACACCAGGGCTTCATGACTTGCAAAGACGAGGGGTCCTTCCCTTTGGTCTTCCGAGTGCCGAAATGCCAAAATGTCGGAGTCTCTTCATGCTAAACCGATGGTCCAGATCACTGCTAGATCAATGACCACGATCACGTCGTGATTTTGCGAATCGTGAGTTCGTACAATCCTACCCGTTGACCACTCCAATTCGTGGGTCAGCGAAATGCTACCCGACTACCACGGGTCCTATGCCAATGGGTGGTTCCGAATTACTTTGGGACTTTCAGGACATTGCCAAGAATACCCTCCGACCTAGGTAAAGTTTAAGGCTGACAGGCAATAGAGCTCCTATAGATCCTCCCGAGGGTTCCTGGGTAAATTATCCCTAGGTTTGGTGATCTAACTAAAATCTTCCTAAATCATCGAGCTATATACTCTGTGGTAAGGGGTGAGGTAAATTCATGGGTTTACTATCATAGTATCCCTTTCAAGGGACTTACTCTGACTCGGGAGTGTGAGGAAACTTTCTGGGAGAAGTGCCTTCAGGAAATTAAGCCAATGCATAGCGTGAGCCAGGTAGATGGGGTCATTCTCCAGGGCACGAAATCATATCCTGAACCTATTCATTCTATGTCTAGGCCGATTTTGGTCATATAAGTATAAGTATGCATCCATTGTTTCCAAATCAAAACACAGGCAAACACTTCCATACAGAAAACATTCATGAGTGTATAAACATGAGAACTTATTCAGTTCAAAATATAAGACATAACACTTATCAGGAAACACCAGTCATGTTGCGACTACTGAGAGGGGTGCTCATTTCCACCCAACCGTAGGCTCAATGAATCCAGATGGATTTACCACTAGCCACCCCTAAGCTAGACCACGATGCTTGGAGATTCAGTCTCCTATTTCTAGCTCCACAGAAGTCCATAATGAAGGTTTTTTCTTTCTCCTCCACTATTTGGGACTCCTTATCTCTCCAAAGTTCCTTTTGTCTTCTTCCTCTATGATCCCTCTTGCGTGCGCTCTCCCCCCCACACTTCCTTTTCTTTCCTTGTTCTGCAAGGTTGCGTGTGGTGCGAATTTCCCCATTCATGGTCAGGTTGGAGGGCTTCTACGGATGGGTGGTTCACCCCCATCCCCTCATTAACTCATGAGGAGCCTCCCCACCTACCATCCTGGTGAGTAATTCATTCTAGGGTCAGAGAGATGCTTTGGTTTTTGAGCCAGGAAAGACCAATACGGTATTGGTTCGGTGGAATTTAACACCACCATTCCAGGTGCCTTCCACCACCTTTCATTAGCCATCATGGTCTCTTTCAGCACATCCCCCTCCCAACAATCATGCAACACATATTCATAACATTATTTACATTCATCGACCATTTATACAAAGGTCTGTCAAATCGAACATTCACATCTTTGAGTTTTCCATAGTTCTTGGCCAATATAGTTATTTTTACAGACTGGGGGAAACAAGGTGTTACAATTTCCTCCCCCTTAAAGGAACATTATCCTCGATGTTCTATCTATCAATAGGATGTGTATGTACAAAAGTAAACAAAATCATATATGCTTGTTTCATGGCATCTTCCATTTCCCACGTAGCCTCATCTCGGCCAAAATATTTCCACTGCTCCTTGACCTATGCAATGGTTCGGTTCCTGAGTGGGGTTTCCTTTCTGTCCAGTATGCATTGAGGTTATGGCAGGAATTCTCCCTCCGGTTCCGCCTAGATCACAGACCATTCGATTAC
The DNA here is from genome assembly GCA_009831015.1 of Picea engelmannii. Classification (NCBI taxonomy): domain Eukaryota; kingdom Viridiplantae; phylum Streptophyta; class Pinopsida; order Pinales; family Pinaceae; genus Picea; species Picea engelmannii. The sequence continues at coordinate 641,877 of ML785607.1, read as the reverse complement.
ATGATTAGAATCGTGTACATATTTCTTTAATAACGAAACGTGGAAAACATTATGTGCTTTTATTATAGGAGGAAGTGCTAGCCTATAGGCTATAGGGCCTACTCTATCTAGAAATTCAAAGGGTCCACAATACCAAGGTGCCAAATTGGCACAAGCCCCCATTTTCAGGGAAATCTTCTTGGGCCTAACTCAGAGATATACATGGTCTCCCGCCTTGAACTCTCTTGGAGTTCTCTTTCGGTCGGCGTAACTTTTTTGTCGGTTCTGAGCGACCTTTAGATTTTGTTTTATTTGAATCACTTGTTGTTCCATTTATTTCAACATGTCTGGTCCAATAGTAACTATATTTATGGGATTACCCCAACTGACTGGAGTGTTACACGGCCTACCATAGAGGACTTCGAAAGGACTCATCTTCAGGGATTCTTGGTAGTCGTTGTTGTAGGTGAATTCCACCAGTGGTAGGTAATCTTCCCACTTTTTGGGTTGATACATTACATGCATCCTTAGCATGTCTTCTAATATTTGGTTCACTCTTTCCATTTTTCCATCGTTTTGAGGATGATAGGCTGTGCTAAATAGTAACTTGGTCTCCAGACCAACCATCAGGGATTTCCAAAAGCTGGAAGTAAATTTTGTGTCTCTGCCAGACATGATCTCTTTAGGTATACCATGTAGTCTGAATATCTCCTTCATGAATGCGTTGGCATTGTCTATTGCCTTGCATGTCGACTTGACAGGAATAAAATGAGAGGACTTGCTCAATTTATCCACCACTACCATGATGACATCATTCTATTTGGTTGAGGTTGGTAATCCGATGATAAAATCCATGGAGATGGTTTCCCATTTCCATTTCGGGATTGGTAGAGGTTGTAATAATCCTGCTGGGTGTCGGTGTTCTGCTTTAACCTATTGGAATTCTATGCATTTGGCTAAGTACTTAGCTATTCCTTTCTTCAATCCAGGCCAATATAATTTTTTCCTGGTGGCCATGATCATCTTTTGGTATCCTGGATGACCAGTATAGGGACTTTTATTTAGTTCATCCATTATGAACCTCTTCAAGTTGTCACAATCTGGAATATACAATCTGTTTCTGTAAGTGATAAGACCTCCTTCTATCATCTGGTAGCCTTCATATTTTATCTCTGTGGGTTCTTTCTCCAAGTACGAGGTCATGGTCTATAAGAATGTGTCGGTTTCTTATGCATTTCTGACTCTTTCCTTGACATCCATCTCGCAGGTGCTTACTGTTGCCAGGTGAATTGTTTTTATACTTCTGCTAAGGGAATTGGCCACCTTATTTTCCTTTCCTTTAATATATTTGATTTCAAAATCAAACTCACTAAGGAGGGCCATCCACCTAGCTTGTCTGGCATTGAGCTTTGGTTGGTCAAACATATATCGCAATTCACAGTGGTCTATCATAAGTACAAATTTCTTTCCCAGGAGGTAATGCCTCCACATTTTTAAGGCGTGCACTATGGCGGCCAACTCTAGATCATGGGTCACATAGTTGACTTCGTGCTCATTCAATTTTCGAGATTCATAGCATACCACACTTCCTCCTTTCATACGGACTCCTCTGAGCCCTTCCTTACAAGCATCTGTGCACACGAGGAAGTCATCTTTGGGATTGATGATCTTCAACATGGGTGCTTGGGTCAGTAGATGTTTCAGGGTTTGAAATCATTCTTCACATTTTTGTGTCCACGTGAATTTAGTCCCCTTCTTCTGGAGGGCAGTGATTGGACACCCAATCTTGGAGAATCCTTTTATAAATCTCCTATAGTATCCTACTAAGCCCATAAAGGATTTGATATCTGAAACATCCTTTGGGGTAAACCATTCCATGATAGACCTGATCTTGTCAGGGTCTACTGCTACTCCTTCTTCAGATAGGACATGGCCCAAGTAATGTATTTTCTTCTGGAAGAAGTCACACTTGATGAATTTGGCATAGAGCTGATGTTCTCTTAGCACTTGAAGTACAAGCCTAAGGTGTTCCTCATGTTCCTCTCTATTCTTGGAGTAAATTAATATATCATCAATAAAAACCAGTACAAATTTGTCTAGGAATCTGCTGAGCACATTGTTCATCAAGCACATAAAAGTGGCAGGGGAATTGGTTAATCCGAATGGTACTACCAAAAACTCATAGTGACCATATCTCGTCCTGAAGGCAGTTTTTTGGAAGTCTTCACCTTTGATTCGGACTTGATGGTATCCAGATCTCAAGTCAATCTTTGAGAAGATGGAAGCACCTCCCAATTGATTGAATAGGTCATCGATCCTAGGTAAGGGGTACTTGTTCTTTATGGTTACCTTATTGAGTTGTCTATAATCTACACACAGTCGAAGGGTACCGTCTTTCTTTTTCACAAACAGGACTGGTGCTCCCCATGGAGACACATCGGGCTGGATATAGCCTTTGTCCATCATTTATCTCAATTGTAATTTAAGCTCAACTAGCTCAGGTGTTCTCATCCTGTAGGGTTTCCTAGACACTAGCACTGCTCCTGGTGTATGTTCTATCGAGAAGTCAATGTCCCTTCTCGGTGGTAGGCCCGATACCTCTTCTGGAAATACATATCTATATTCTCTTAGTGTGGGGTGGTCTTCAAGGTTTGGTTTGTTATCTTCAATTGATTTCAACACTTGTATCGCACATAGTGGACATCCCTTTCTGCAATACTTTCTCATTTGAAGAGCTAATATATGTCTCACTGAGATAGGTTTCTAGATCCCTTGAAGGTTTATCCTCCTTCCTTCTTCACTTACACATTCTAAGGTTTTATGGTAACAGTCTAGTCTGGATTTTTGCATGGCTAGCTAGTCCATACCAATCAACAGGTCATACGATCCTAGTGGTAATATGTTAAGGGTTGCTTGGGTGGGGAATTCACCCATAATGAATTGGCAAGCTAGTAGGACCTCCGCTACCTTTCTTTGGTGCCAGTGGCTAACTGTACCAACCATGGCTTGGTGTGTTTATGTGGCTGTAGTTTACAATTATCAGCAACCTTAGGGGCTATATAACTCAAATTTGAACCAGGGTCAATCAGAATAAACACTAGATGGTTGGTGATCATACCTTATATTTCCACCACTAAAGCTTGGTGGCCATCTTGGTTGTTATCCAAGGATGCATAAATTTGTGGCACACTCCTGGCCACATCATTGATGGTGGTAGCTTCTTGAACGCTGTAAATTCTTTCATTATTCTATTGTCGGTGTAGGTAGTCCCTCAGTATATGTTCTTCTCCACAACCCCAACATTTCAAAGGTTCTCTCTTTGGGTTATCAATCTTTCTTGGGGAAGATCCAGAAGGTTTATTTCCACCCAAGGAGGAGAAGTTCTGCTGGTGTACACTTTGGGTTGGGAAGCTCATCCTTGAGTTCTTTTTATAGTTTTTAAATCTTGGGGATTTAAACCCCTTTTCCTGGAATCCTGAACTATTCTTCTACTTCCAACCTTCGTGAGGTTCTGTTTGATGCCCGAGTTGTTCATGACAATATCTCACCTTTCAGACAATGTCTTCTAGAGTCTTTGGCTTGTCAAACTTGATCTTGTTCTGATAGTCCTTAGGGATTCCACTGATGAATCATTGCACCTTTGAATTTTCTTCTTTTATATAGGGTACGTACCTCAACAACTCAAGGAATTTGATGAAATATTCCTCTATGGTGAGTTTCCCCAGCTTGAGTTCATGGAATTCTTTAGTCTTTTCGTTGAAATAATTTTCCTACAGATACTTCTTCCTAAAGTATTTCTCAAACTGTTCCCAAGACATGCCCTCTTCGTGAATCCCTTTTACATTCTTAAGGTCTTCCCACCAAATGGAAGCCTTTCCATTCAAGTTGAAGGTGGCCACTATTTCTAAGAAGTCATGGAATCTAAAATACTTCTTTAGTCCAAGTAGCTAGGCCTCCTCTTCCTCTCCCTTCTTTATTTCACCGTCAAAGGAGGGTGGTTTGGCCTTCTTGAATTCTTCGAGATTATTTCTCTTGGAAAGCTTTCACTTCTTCCGTTTTCTTTGGGAATAAGAACTAGTTCTGCTGCTAGAAGATCCCTTTGAGTCGCCAGCCTCCTTTCCAGAGGAATCATCCGATGCTTTCCCCCTATCTCTGGGGTGGACCTTTCTCAAGGTGCTCTTCTCAGTGTGGCCACTTAAATGACCACGTTTCTATATCTCAGGTGGACTTCGACTTTTCTTTGTCTGTTGTTGGTCCGCGTGACTGGTGTTAGGTTCATGCTGCAATTGTCTTTGTATGTCAAATAAAATATGCAGTAAGACTACATTAATTTTCGTTTTCTTCTCTTGCTCTTTTATCATCCTCTCGTTGTTGGCCTTGTAGCTCTGTAGTTCAACCATGAGGCTCCTCACAGTCTCAGCTAGATCTGGAGGGATCTCTACCGCCTTCCTTTCATCAGAATATTCATCTCTATTGTGGGAGCCTTCCCCCACCTCATGGTGAGTCACCATTATATGTGTCTTTAGTTTCCCGTGGTTGATCATCCACTTGTGTGCAAAAGAAAAACACTTTTTGTTAGTCAATATTTATATTCACTCGTAACCAACGCATAATTCATATTTTTCACATGCATACACACAATAGGAGTTTTCATTCTTAACTTCGACTTTTGATTAAGGGGGTTAAGATAGAGGGTTAATCCTTTTAAGAGTACTTCGAATGGAGTCTCTGTGCAACCTGTTCATGAGCCCAAGCAGCCCAAGTGTTGTAACCATGCTCTGATACCAATTTGTAACACACCCACTATGACATAATATATTTTTTCTCCTTTTTCTCTCTCCTTTTTCTCGAGGGACAGAATCCCCGAGTTCCTACGAGGTTCTAGCATAGGCTAGTCCTTCTTGTCGGGACCTTCCCTAACCTAATCCACCGGTTCTTTCATTGAAAACCTATCTTATACAACTTAGGTACCAAGTGTGGGCTTCATCTCCATGTTATCATTGGTTATGACCCCGACCAAGCCAAGAGGTGCCTTTCGCACTTCGTGACTTAGCGATGCATGAGGGTCAAGTCTTTTGACTCTTCAAACCTCAAAACTTGAAATCCTACCTTTGGGTGAGATCAATGGCTGGGAGTCTCTCCCTCAATGCGATGGTCCTAGCCATATCAGGACTTCGGTAACTGGGAGTTCGAAAAGCAAGGGGGTCAATTTTTTTGACTCTTCAAACCCCAAACCTTGAAATCGTACCTTTGGTGAGATCGACGGCCGCGAGTCTCTTCCCTGATCCAATGGCCCTAGCCGTATTGGGAATTTGGTAACCGGGAGTTCAAAATGAAAGAGGGTCGAATTCTTCGACTCTTAAAACCCCGAACCTTGAACCCTATTCACACTAAACTGATTCAGAGTTTCACACTCTGGGACTTCATGACTTGCGAAGATGATGGTTATCGCTCTATGGTTTCCCAGGTGTTGAAACGACGAAAAGACAAAACCTCTTCATACTAAGCTTCTTCGGGGTTTCGCACACCAGGTCTTCACGACTTGTGAAGATGAGGGGTCTTGCCCTTTGGTATTTTGTGTGCCGAAATGTTGAAATGCCAAAAACTATTCCTACTAAGCTGCTTCGGGGTTTCGCACACTGGGGCTTCGCGACTTGCAAAGATGAGGGCTCCTGCCCTTTGGTCTTTCGAGTGTTGAAACACCGAAATGCCAAAAACTATTCCTGCTAAGTTGCTTCGAGGTTTCGCACATGGGGTTTCATGACTTGCGAAGATGAGGGGTCCTGCCCTTTGGTCTTTTGGGTTCTGAAATGATGAAATGCCAAAAAATATTGCCGCTAAGCTGCTTCAGGGTTTCGCACACCAGGGCTTTGCAACTTGCAAAGATGAGGGGTCCTACCCTTTGGTCTTTCGGGTGCCAAAATGACAAAATGTTGGAGTCTCTTCATGCTAAACCAATGGTCCAGATCATTCTTGGATTAACGACCATGATCACGTCGCGATTTCGCGAATCATGACTTCATGCAATCCTACCCATTGACCACTCAAAGTCACGGGTCAGTGAAATGATACCCGAGTGCCACGCATCCTGTACCGATGGGTGGTTCCGAATTACTTTGGGACTTTCAAGATGTTCCCAATTCCACCCTCTGGCCTAGGTAAAGGTTAAGGTCGATGGGCAATAGAGCTCTGACAAATCCTCTCGACGGTTCCTGGGTAAATTATCCCTAGGTTTGGTGATCTGATTAAAACATTCCTAAATTGTCAAGCTATATACTTTGCGGTAGGGGGTAAGGTAAAATCATGGGTTTACTATCATAGTTTCCCTTTCAAGGGACTTACTCCGACTCGAGAGTGCGAGGAAACTTCCTAGGAGAAGTGCCTTCGGGAAATTAAGCCAATGCATAGCGCGAGTCGGGTAGATGGGGTCGTTCTCCAAGGCACGGACTCGTATCCTGAACCTATTCATTCTATGTCTAGACCGATTATGGTCATATAAGTATAAGTATGCATCCATTATTTCCAAATCAAAACACAGGCAAACACTTCCATATAGAAAACATTCATGAGTGTATAAACATGAGCATGCATTCATTTCGAAATATAAGACATAACACTTATCAGGAAACACCATTCGTGTTGTGACTACTGAGAGGGGTGATCATTTCCACCCAATCGTAGGCTCAGTGAATCCATATGTATTTACCACTAGCCACCCCCGAGCTAGACCATGTTGCTTGGAGATTCAATCTCCTATTTCTAGCTCCACGGAAGTTCAGAATGAAGGTTTTTTCTTTCTCCTCCACTGTTTAGGACTCCCTATCTCTATAGAGTTCCTTTGGTCTTCTTCCTCTACGATCCCTCTCGTGTGTGCTCTCCCCCCCCACACTTCCTTTTCTTGCCTTGTTCTACAAGGTTGCGTGTGACATGAATATCCCCATCCGTGGTCAGGTCTGAGGGCTTCTACGGATGGGTAGTTCACCCCCATCCCCTCATTAACTCATGAGGAGCCTCCCCACCTACCATCTTGATGAGTAATTCATTCTAGGGTTAGAGAGCTGCTTTGGTATTTGAGCCAGTAAAGACCAATACGTTATTGGTTTGGTGGAAGTTAATGCCACCATTCCAGGTGCCTTCCACCACCTTTCATTATCCATTGTGGTCTCTTTCATCACATCCCCCTCCCATCAATCATGCAACACATATTCATAACATTATTTACATTCATTGACCCTTTGTACAAAGGTTCGTCAAATCAAACGTTCACATCTTTGAGTTTGCCATAGTTCTTGGCCAATATAGCTATTTTTACAGACTGGGGGAAACAGGGTGTTACACACTTTCTCAACCAATGACTGCATAGGCTGAGAGACTACAAGGTCTAAAGGCACCTCACCCCTCAAAAGAGGAGTGGGATTAACTGATTACTGGATCAGCATGACCACTTTCTCAACCAATGGATGAATAGACTGAGAGACTACAAGGTCTAAAGGCACCTCACCCCCCAAAAGAGGAGTGGGATCAGTCGATGAATGCATCAATGTGAACACTTTCTCAACCAATGGTTGAATAGACTACGAGGAAACCTTAGAAGACTCAGAATCATAAGATCTTGCTAATAGGGACCACAATCTTTGTACCTATGGAATGCCAGGGAAAAAATGAGTAAGGTGATCTCCCTTGCAAATATTACAAGGGAACTTAGGATTATGTCCTATCCATCTAGGTTTCTCAACATAATCAATGCCCCCAACATGACTAGCACTGGTTGGTTGCACATCTCCAACATGACTTGCAGAGGTTAGTGATGGGTCGATAACATGACTTGTAGAGGCTATAGACCTATTACCAGTATGAATAATAGTGACTGGACTTTTCCCCCAACATGAATTGCAGAGGGTGGGTGCTTGCCCCCAACATGACTTGCAAAGGATGCCGACCTATATCCAACATGACTCACTGAGGTTGGTGATTTCTTCTTCCTATTCTTCCTCTTTCTATTTTGTTTAGACTTCTGGTTACTAGTAACTGTACTTTCACCAGAGGCGGGAGAACGAGGAGGAGAAGACTTTGTTGATGAAGAAACCTCAATAGGGTGCCCATGAATTAAGGTTCTTAACTGAGAAGCGTCAAGATAATTCATGACATTTGGAATGGTACCCAACCAAACCGATAGTCCCACATTCAACCTAGGAATGTACAAAGTGGCCATCAAAGGGACACCAACGTTTCCAAAAAAAGGAAAATCACAAGAATCCCCTTGCAAAGGGTTTCCTTGGTTGGTATCGTTAGGAACTTTAGCCATGAAGATCTTATGTAGAGGTTCTCCCCTTGCAAGATTGTTCAAATCTGTAAAAGTCTCACACACTGACTCTGAAGAACCAGTGTTATCAAAACAACACCTATAAAGAGGTGGCTCCATGTTTCTAAGTGAAAGACTAAAAGGTCCTCTCAACCGGTGGAGTGGGCGGTCTACCACCCTAGGTAAGAGACCCAAATCCACGACTGAATAACTCACTATGGAAAACTAGGGATCACAGAGCACACACTAAAAGTTCCTAAAGGCAAATCAAGCAAATGAATAACTAGTTGGAAGAACAGTTACACCAACCAACACTAGAGAAACTTACTGGTGCAAGTGCAACTCGAATACAGAAGAACCCTCCGACTATACTCTGCAAATCATGGCCCGATGTCTTCCCTAGGTACTATGGTATACCCCCGCAGTCACCTGTGTAAGTCCTTAAAATAAAGGAAACTAGGTTGCCAGGTCGTGAATAATCACCAGGCGAGGGTACAGTCAACAGTCGGGTGGACCGCAATGAGCAGGGTATCAAGCTTGAAACCTTTCAAGGGTATCGAAAGCAAGTGTTCTGAAAGATGACTGAGGATATTGAACGGATTCGAGACCCATGAAGCTCCGTGGCAAATGCAATCAATGAAATCCCAAGACAAGTCCTCTATATGTGTTCCCCACTATGCTTGGTCCAACTTTGGAGGGGTTATCTCTGCTACCTTTCTACACGTGACCTCGTGTTTATCCCTTGTGTTAGAGGGGGGTCCCAGATAATTTCCACGTTACTGGACTTCTACACTCCTTATCACAGACTCGTATGTTTGTTTTAAAAACCTTGAAGAGTTTCCTCTCCAACCTAAATCAAGGCCCTAACCCTAAACTAGTTGATGGACCCTACACACATAAAAGTCTAGTTATTTTTAATTAGTGTTCTTTTTAAGGCTTGATTTACTCAAAAGGTGTGGTAGTGAAACTAATGTTCTTAAGACTCTTACAAAAAAAATAAATGATAAGAAAACTAGCAAAGAAGGATTATCTTTCTTATTTTTCTTTTGAAATGCTTTTAAGATGAGAAGAGAACACAATACTATGTTAATTTCTTTTTCTTTTTCAAATAACAATGCAAGGAAAATGTCAAGAAAGAAAGAGAAATAACAAGCTATTTTTTTTTTCTTCCAAAGAAAGTAAGTAACAAGATTTATATTTTAATGAAAAAGAAATCTATTGTTGTAATAAGACCTAAGTTGTTGACTGCTATGACAAAGACCAATATTAAATCAAGACAATCCATGAGAGGTATAAATCTTGATAAGGAAGAGGATGACTGCCTCTCCTTAAACAAAAATTTTCTCAATAGGCATGCTTCTGACAGTTCAACAACCAGGGTGTGCACGCGATATGTGTAATGTCAAAACATGTGTACACACATGTAGGCCTTATGCAGACCACATGTACCTTTGCAATTCTTCAAAAATGAAAAAAATAAACAAGCAATTAAACACTGGCAGAGACTACTGGTATTGAGAACTAGAGTCCCTTGAAGACTCAGAAACTTACTTTGACAAAAAAGAAAAACAATTCAAGGAAAATTTCATAGAACAAAACCAATCTGAGGTGGTACCAAAGCTACAAACTGCAAAAACAAAGACCAGAATGAGATCCAAAAAAACCCTAAGAAGGATCACTTCTAATAGTGAAGAGGATGACTGCCTCTCTAAAAAAAAAAATTATGAACTTAGACACGTGACTGACACTTCATCATCTAGTGTGTGCACATGATTTGTGTGAAGGTAGGGTGTGGGTACATGCATGCAGGCCTTATATAGGTCATGTGTACCTTAGTGACTTCTGTAAAATAAAAAGCAGCCAAGCAAAGAAAGCAGGGAATACTGGTATGGAAGACCGAAATCCCTACTAGCTCAGATTCTTGTAGAAACTCAGAAAAAAGGTGATGAAACAAATTTAAAACTACCAAAAAAGTATCCCCAGAAAACCCGATAGATCCCCAATATGGTCAGCAATTCTGTTGTGGGTGGGAAATCCCTCCTATGGACTAGCAGTAAAGGTTTTATCATGCATGCATAAATGACCTAAAGCTTCCTACTTTCTACCATCATCCCATGCCTAAACCCCCATTGTTCATATGCAAATACAAGGTTTAAAATATCAAGTTGGCTTACCTTATTTTTGTGTTCGATGTCGATCCTTTTCACACTTGGTCGCTCCTCGACTGCAACTCTCCTCCCAATGATGACCTGCATTAACAAAATAAAAATGAAGAAATCCACATGCATTTGAGCTATGAACTAATGGGTTAGAGATTAAATCAACATATAATCATTATTCAAAAAATAGAAACCTCATCTGGTGAGACATGAAAAGTACTTCTTTTATTAATCTCACAAGAATACCTTACAATAGTGAGATCGGCCACTGCTCCTCGAATATGGTCCTAGGATCCTCTTCAACTGTACTCCAACTACTTTTGTATATGCTTCTCTTCACACAATAGTTGAAAAAGGTTGAGGCAAGAGGAATGCCAATTCAGGTAGAGTTTCTTTACTATGATTTTCCTCCTCTCAAATGGGACCCCTAACCCTTCTTTTATAGGCTAGAAGGAGCTGGGTATTTAGTCGAGTGACTGGCCATGCATGATCAAAAGGTTTATTTAACTTACCCAAAACTGTGTGTTCTGTTAGCAACTTTCCATTTTTCGTGCTTTTATAGGTACACGCGGGCTGTAATGGGCCAGCTAGCATGTACACACAGGCTGTAGTGGGTCAGCTAGAGTGTACATGCGGGCTGTAGTGGGTCAGCTAGTGTGTGCCTTTAAAAAATGTGTTTTTAAGAAGATATGTTCAGTAGTGGATTGGAAAATAAGGCAAATGAGATGGTCTGATGCTAGGTAAGCATGTCTGGTGAAAAATAGGGTTATAACAGACACCAATCAGAAGGAGGCTACAAACCCCTTTCCTTGTCCCATCCAACCACCTTGAAATATAAGTGTAGAGAAACTGTCACTACCACAATCACTGCCACTATTAACTTTCCATTTTCATTGTTACTGTCACATCAACTAGATCCTCTCACATGGATCATATGCCAAGGACACATATCAATTAGATATCCAACATGACCAACACATGCATCTACCAAGCATGTACCAAACCATCAACCTGTATCACAACACATGCATCGACCATGCACCAATACATATACCATACCAAAAATCAACCATATACCACAATTTGTATGTATCAATCCTATATTATACTGATCTAGGTGGATATCCGTGGCCACCCACCTCTTCCAACTAGCTCAAAACATTTTTATGACAATTTCGACAATTTACTATTTTTAGCAGTTTTAACTTCTAGGGCCATTTTGAGGGCCTAAATGAAGGTTTTTCAGGATTGAGCTTCACAATGATAGTTGAAGGCATGAATGATCCCCCAAAATGAATATCCTCGATTATACCTTTCCAACGGGCTATCATACACCTAAAACGAAGATCGTATGCAAAAGTTACGACCCCAGGAAGTTGATGTACTAACTTACCTAAACGGGGCCCGCAAGACTTTTGGCGCTTAATCTCCTAGGGTTAGGTTTTTGGATGTCTAGGTTTTTTGGCATTCCTTTTTATTGTAAAAATGCCTTCAGAGCCTCACTATAATCATCTTCTTGCGAATGAGCGCAGTCGTCACATCTCTTCTCAGAGATAAGCCGCCACCATTCCAACAAGCTTGTTTCCACTGCATTTTATAGTTTCATCTTATTTCCTTATTGAATAGAAAACTAGTTTTATTATATCTCTATTATTTTGTGTTAAGAACCTATTAATAATATGCATTCATTTCATTTTTCTCATAAAATCCAGATCAGTGGTATCAGAGTGGTATACTCCTTGTCATCTTAATGCATGTCTCCAATGAGGTTGGAGTACAAAGAGTTGGGTCTCAAGCTTGTTTCTCTTGAGGAAAAAAGCTCTTGCACACCCAAGCAACCTCTCATGGCAGGAGAAAATGAAGATGATGGGACAGGATATCCTTTCAAACTGTTAATTGAGGAATCCTTCATGCAACAAAGGAACAATATGATGGATAGTTTCATGCAAATCCTTCAACAACTCCCAACAGGCGACGCATCTTGTTTAAGCGGAGGTGCAACCCCATTCAAGGTACAAATAAACTTCGATGTTCCTATATTTGAAGGTCAGATAGACATAGATGTTGTAGAAAAGTGGTTGAATCTACTAGAAGGGTATTTTTATGTCCATAACTTTTCGAATAGAGAAAATATTACTTTTGCGCTCCTCAAAGTTGTTCTCCATGTCAAATATTGGTGGGAAACTTTCTATGAGAAAAAGGAAATAGAGGAACCCTCATTATTTACAGTCATGACCACCTAAGATTCCTTCAGGGATTCTATTAAGGAAAAATACTACCTTGTCGAAATTTATGACAACTTGTATACCAAATGGACCACACTGCGACAAGAAAGAAAACAAGCAGTGTCAGATTTCACGAATATATTTCATACTTTGCACACTAAGATAGGTATCAAAGATTCAGAGCGACATATGGTGCTCAAGTATCATGGCCCTCTACATAGATACATCTAGACCGAAATGAATTTTTTTGGCATCTCATCATCTCATCCTTGGGCGTGACCTACCGATATGCCATCAAAATCGAGTAGAAGCTCAAATAAAAGATGCGTCAATTTGGGCTTGGGAACCCCTCACAACAAAAGCTAGGAAAGGGCAACCCCAACCCACAGAAAAAATGATAGAGAAAAGATGGATAGTATCAAGACAACCATTCCAAGCCACAAGAAAAGAAGGACACCATAAAGACAAAGAAAGATATTGGGAAGTGGTGCGACTTCCATAAGAGCCCTTGGAATAACACTGTTGACTGCCGCTCAAAGCAGTCATTGGTGGCTGAAGTGAAATCCTCTGAATCAGATGTGGGTTTCAACTCTGAGACAGAACCAGAAAGAGGAATATGGATCATTGATGCGCAACCCAATGCCACAGATGCTACCACCAAGCTCCAACTTGGTGAACCAGATGAGAGAGAAGAAGGAGAACACATCTTCAATTCATATATGTGGGTAAAAGGCTTGGTGGTGTATTTGGATGACATTCTCATTTACAACAAGACTTGGTCCGAACACGTGCAGCATATTCAACAGGTTCTGCACACCCTGCGACAACACAAGTTATATGCCAACTTGGAAAAATGCTCCTTCGGCATGGACATGGTCCATTACCTGGGCTACATAATTGATTAGCATGGAATACATGTGGATCCAACCAAGATCCAAGTCATCAGTGACTGGCCAGCCCCAACCACACTCACTGAGCTTCGAAGCTTCTTGGGCCTTACCAATTTCTACCACAGGTTCGTGTTGGGATTCTCCCATATTGCATGGGCCCTTAGCCAAATAACCAGGGGTGGTGGTAAGGAGAAATTTGCATGGGGACGATCCCAACAATAATCGTTCGACGATTTGAAGGAGTGCTTGTGCTCAACCCCAATACTTTCACTACTAGACCTGCAAAACCCCTTTGATATTGAGACAGATGCTTCAGACTATGTGGTGGGCGTCATTCTCACTCAACACGGAAACCCCATGGCCTATCATAGTGAGAAATTATCATATGTTGTCCATAAGTACCTAATTACGACAAAGAAATGTACTCCATTGTGTAAGCCTACTGCTAGTGGAGACATTACATTCTTGGGAAGGAGACAATCATCCACACTGATCATAAGCCATTGTAGTTCATGCAGACACAAGGAAAATTTCAGAATGATTGCCATCAAAAGTGGTCCACATACTTGCATCAATTCCACCTCAACATCAAGTATAAAACAGGAAGCACCAATCACATCGTTGATTGCCTCAGCAGACCGCTAGTTGCGACACTCACCACATTGCTAGACTCCTGCGGCCATGAGACCTCTATATGGCCCCAACTCTATGAGACAGACCTGGACTTCGCCACCACCTACCAAATTTTGGGTGAAAATGTATTTGTCGATAATTTCCATCTTCAGGATGGGTTGTTATGTTGTCTGGGCATATTTGTGTTCCATCAAGCGAGCGAGAAAAGTTGATATGGGAAGCCCACTACAGTCGGGTGGGAAGAAAATTCAGCGTCGAAAAGATAGTGGCGATGTTGCAAAAAAATTTCTACTGGCCGAAACTTCGACAGGAGGTCAACAAGTATATTAGGTCCTGCACTGTTTGTGCTATTTCCAAACCAAACACTAAGAAATAGGGCATGCAAACCCCTCTTCCTACTCCTGACAGGCCATGGGAATCCATCTCAATGGACTACATGTCGGGCCTCCCATCCACCAAGCGGGGAAATGATTGTGTTTTTGTGGTTGTTGATCACTTTTCTAAGATGGTGATTCTGGTTGCCTACAAGAAGAACATCACAGTAGATGCCACTGCCAAGCTCTTCTTTGAATGATTTTGGGTTCATTTTGGAATCCCACAAACCATTGTCTCAGATTGGGATAGTCAATTTCTCAACACATTCTGGTTGAGCCTCTTGTCACTGCTGGACACCAAGCTCACCAAATCCATGGCCCTACACCCCTAAATAGATGGCCAAACCGAGGCCATCAATCAAATGATTGTGCATATCCTTCACATGTATAATTCAAAGCACCCTTGCACATGGGATGAGATACTTCCTTATGTCCAACATAGCTACAACCGAGCCCTTTATAGCTCAACTGGCCACAACCGCTTTCAGGTGGGTTTGGGATTCCAACCATTGGGTCCCATAGATGTTGCACTTCCCCTTGTGGTCACCTCGACCGACTCATCTCCTACTCCAACTGAAGCTGAAAATTCCACTCGGTTCATTGAGCGGATCCATCACATCTACCAACGGGTTCAATATATCATACATAAGTCCAATGACAAGTACAAACAATGCCATGATCAACATCGGGTACCACATAAGTTTCAGGTGGGCAACAAAGTTTTGTTGCACTTGCAGAAATAACGCCTTATAGGACCCCATAGGAAGCTTCACCCACTCCATTATGGCTCATACACCATCACCAAGGCCATGGCGGATAATTATTTTGAGCTCAACATTACTCCTTTCCTTATCTTGCACCCAATGTTCAACATGGATCTCCTTTGCCCTTATTTCCCACCATTATTAGACACCTTAGACGTAGAAGAGTAGCTGAAACTAGTAGAGCTCAACCCCGAATACTTACAAAAGCATCCAAAGATCATATTGTGGACACACAGATCAAGGGAACTCTATAGCGAAGGATCCATGTTTATCGAGTTGTCAAAGAAGGGCAACTCCTGCACCAAGGCAAGTGGCTCACCGGGGGCCAAATTTAGTAGAAATTTCCTCATCTGATGGGAGAAATCAATGCAATGGAGACCATTTATTCCTAAGGAGGGAGGATTGATCCAAGTGGATATCAGTGGCCACCCACCTCTTCCAACTGGCTCAAAACAATTTTCTGACAATTTTGGCAATTTACTATTTTTAGCAGTTTTAACTTCCGGGGCCATTTTGATGGCCTAAATGAAGGTTTTTCAAGATCAAACTTCTCAATTATATCCTAAGGCATGATTGAGACCCCAAAATTAATCTCCTCTATGATACCTTTCCAACTGACTATCATATGCCTAAAACAGAGAACGTATGAAAAAGTTACGACCTTAGGAAGTTGATGTACTAACTTACCCATACGGGGCCCACATGACTTTTGGCGCTTCATCTCCTAGGGTTAGGTTTTTGGATGTCTAGGGTTTTTGGAATTCCTATTTATTGTAAAAATCCCTTTAGAGACTCATTGTAATCATCTTCTTGCGAATGAGTGCAGTCATCACATCTCTTCTCAGAGATAAGCCACCACCATTCCAACAAGCTTATTTCCGCTGCATTTTACAGTTTCAGCTTATTTCCTTATTGAATAGAAAACCAGTTTTATTGTATCTCTATTATTTTGTGTTAAGAACCTATTAATAATCTATATTCATTTCATTTTTCTCATAAAATTTGGATCACATACCAATTTCATCAACCATGAACCATACCATACATCAATCTGTGCCACCAACCTGTACCATATCATGTATCCATATTGTACCATATCATGTATCACTCATGCATCAAACATGTACCATGCACCATATACCATGTACCATAACATGTTCCAACCATGCAACTCAACCATGTACAAACCAAGTGATAATATCACCAACAAGTGCCTCAACCAAATACCATATCAAGAAGTACCTCAAACATGTGGTACCATACCAAACCAGATACCAAAAAACCAATAATGCTTCTAATCAATGTACCATAACATCACCAATAGGTACCATACCATCATGTATCATCAACACGTACCATACCATAACCAAGCATGTAACCCTTAAAAATTACCTTTGATCCTGTAGTTGACCTAATACTCTGTAAAACTAACCTGTAACTTCTTCCACCGTCCTCAGCAACCTGGAACCAACATCCTCCTTACTTTTTTCTTGTTCTCGCGGGACGAAGAAATTTTTTCATGCGGGTCCTTGCATGAAAACCTTTAGGAAACCCTCAGGGATGCCTCGAGAGATACTTACTATCTGACCCATGGGGATGACCCTAATTAGGGTTTCCTCGGATTTTTCTACTCTCCTCTACAATCCCAAAAATATTGCACTTGTCCTGCTTCCCTACCTCAAAATTCTCCATCGCAAATTAACTAAAATATCACAATAATAGACCATAACATTCACATGATATATATTCAAGGTAAGTGTGTGAGTGTACTTGTGAATGGATCCTTGAGGTGGATTTATACTAATTCTAGGTAAATCCTCTCCTTAATTTAGGTCTTCTATAATTTTCTTGTTACAACTACTTTACCATTTCATTTAAGACTTGTAACTAACAAGGGGTTTTTTGACCATTTGTTTTGGGATTCCAACTTCACAAGGCCATATTTCCCTAACCGTGAGGAACCATGTGGCGTACCACATATCATAAAAAATGATGCGACATGTACTATCCATATATGATAGTCTTAGCTATAATTACCTTATCCTTCATGCTATTATTCCTCAATAAAATTCAGGTCCCATAACCACACCTCTAGGGATACATGTAGACTATATCAAATGCAGCCAACTAACTCACCATCAATATCGATCAGAAATATGTCATAAACTGTCCAACAATATTATTCACATATTTGGACCTTTCCAAGGGTTGACATCAATCTCTAAGGGTTGACATTAATGACAACCAACTGTCCAAACCAACTTTCCAACAATATCGCCCTTTGGCATTGACAAAAACACCAAAATTGATGGCAACATTGATGTTCCAATGCTCATGCTCCACCTATGACCATTTCTCCTCATAAATGTTTCTCACTCTCCCTCTTTGACATCAATGGAAAAGGGTATCTGTCCTTGGGGATTCTCCCCCTGTCTTCATGCTTCTGTTCTTTCTCTTCACATGTTTCCAGTTTCCTCTTCTCTCTAGCAAAGAATAACTCCCCTTGGGGATGGTCCCCCTATCGATATGTCTCCCCCAGTTCTCATGCTACTGATATTTCTTTCTGGATATCTTTCTTGGATTATTTCTCTTTCCTTGACTTTTATGTAATATGTAGATCAATGTAGGTCTACATGTATATGTTTCCTTTCCTCTCTTCCAATGTTTCTTATTGTCCATTGGTTCTTCCTCTTGAATTTAATTGAAATATATATAAAAAATTCATTACTTGATTTTTTTATTCATTTGTCATGTTCACTTGACCATATTTTTCAATAATATCCTTTTTATGATATAACTTTTGTTGACGGTTTCTCTTTCCTTGTTCTATTGTGACTTTCACTGCTTTCCTTTCTATGAACAACTGATTCTAATTGTAAATACAATTCCATTCATATTCTATGACCCATGCTCTATGTACCTGCTAATAATCTCATGAATCCATATCTTTCCATAGTTCACAAATTGTCCATAACTCTTCTACTCAACATTCCACAATGTTGATCAATCTATCAATGTATCGTTTTGAAGAATTATATTAACCATCACATGTTCCTTTTCATCAGAATGAATCAAATATGTCTATTGATATGATCTATATGCTCATCAAACTCTACATGTCTAAAACAACCTATAATGAGTGTATCCTTGCCTGAATATATACGTGCAATAGTTCATTGATTCCTATATGGAAACACTTCTTTTCAATCGATCATTCTATCATTCTGTACTTTTTCTATCTTACTGCTTTGAATCTATCTATGCAAATACTTCAATATGCTCAAATTATGGTTCTCTGGTCTATCTCAGCTACTGCATAGACTGTTGGAAATATAACTGAGAGGGGGGGGTGAATCAATTATGTATATAAGCTTGAAACTTTTCCTATTATTTTATGATTCTTTGTAGATTATTATTTAATGTGTTGCTAATAACTTAACATGCATAGATATACAATATTTGATCATTCACACAAAATACACAGAGAAATTGATTTTCATGAGGAAACCCATAAGGGTGAAAACCTCTTCTTCTTAGGATTTCAATCAAGCTCCAACTTTCATGTACATCAAAGTCTTTGAGCTCCAACTCAAATATGAGGCTACAACCTCTGATAGCAAGCTACAACTTGCAGAGAGCACCAACTCTCAGATTTCTCTAGCACCAACTAGATGGAATCACCAACTCTCAGGTTTCTCTAGCACCCACTAGATGGAAGCACCAACTCCCAGAATATCTTCTAGCACCAACTAGAATATAGAGGACTGCAATCCTCCCTAGCACCACCCTACCACCCTAATTGAATCTTAAAAAAATTTACTTACTTTCTCTATCTCTGATATGGTCTGTTACAACTCCATGTCTTCTCTGCCTCTTCCATCTTCTATTACTCTATTCCACTTCTATAATATTCTCTTTCTCTTCCTGCACACTCTCATTCTTCTGTTCAAATTCTCTTCTTCCTTTATACTCTTTTTTGTCTCTGCATGCTATACATTGCACCTCTTATCTCCAGTTCAGGTCCAATACACGGTCACATTCTACCCACATGCATAACTATCGAAAAAACACACTATCTTCTTTGTTCCGCATATCTTTCTCACCTCGAGTAATCTCCCTGATCATCATTCAAACTCTTCATATTCTCTGGTGGTTATTCTGAATCCGTTCATCATTAGCGAGCGTTATCCTAAGATTCTCTGGATTCTTTGGAAATTTATCTAGATCTTTTCTGACAATCACTACTTCAGCTTCCAATTTTTCACCTTTTGTTTCATCTTCCTTCAATTTTTGTTTGAGGATGTCTTCAATATTCTTATCTTCTTCTAACTTAACCTTCAATATAGAAATTTCTTCAGATGGTTCATTGCATGTTTTCTCATACTTGAGCAGTAATTGTTTTTCTTTTCTTTTCTTTTCTCTAAGTCTATCAATCTCTTCCATGGCACTGACAAGTTCTCCTTTAATATCTACTATTGCTTCACAATTAGTGAACTCACTTCCTGTATCTTAAGTGTTTAGATCTTATAAATCTTCAATAAAAGAGTCACTTCTTTCATCATCTGAGGGATCATCATCACTGTTTACATAAAGGCTTTTCTTCTTAAAATTATTCTCTTTATAGACCTTCTTGTGTTTGTGCTTCTCTTCATCATCATATGTCTGATACTTTATTTTGTGAGGACACTTAGATAAATGACCTATATTACTAGAGTTGAAACATTTGAAGGGTAGTTTA
Organism: Picea engelmannii; assembly: GCA_009831015.1. Taxonomy (NCBI): domain Eukaryota; kingdom Viridiplantae; phylum Streptophyta; class Pinopsida; order Pinales; family Pinaceae; genus Picea; species Picea engelmannii. Next base: position 621,813 of record ML785607.1, on the reverse strand, counting down.
CCTTTGTATTTGCTTGATCCTTTCTTCAGTCTTCTCACAAAATTTGCTTCAATATCATCTATATCGGAGTCTGTGTTTTTCTCTACTTTAAAAGATGCATCTCTTGTAGTGGATTTACCTTTGGTGATTCTCATTTCATAAGAATTTAAGGTTCCAATAAGTTGATCTAGTGTCAACGTTTTGAGATCAACTATTTCCTCTATAGCAGAGACCTTTGAGTTAAATCTATCAGGTAGAGATCTTAATATTTTCTAGACTAGAAAATATTCATCTATCATTTCACCTAGGCCTTTCATAGTGTTGACAAGTTATTCTATACGTAAGAATTACTTACTGATAGTTTCATCTTCATCCATATTTAACTGCTCAAATTTCAGTCCGCGAGTTTGAAGTTTTGCGTCTTTCACCTTTTCATTACCTTCATAACTACTTATCATCTTGTCCCACATAAATTTTGTTGAATCACAGTGCATGAATTTGACAAACTCAGCTTCAGCAAGTCCACTGAGGATGGCATTCATTGATTTTGAATTAAATCTAAACTCCAACTTATCATCTTTTGAGGCCAAGACTACAGGCTTCACATATCCCGTTTCAACGACATCCCAAACATCAGCACCCAAAGACCTTAAATGTGTTCTCATTCATATTTTCCAGAAGGAAAAGTTGGTTCCATCAAACATAGGGGGTCTATTAGTTGAACTTCCATCATGACTAGTCATGTTCAATATTATAGATCTAACTTTGATCAAAGGCATCGGCTGTAATACCAATTGTTGGAAATATAACTGAGAAAGGGGGGTGAATCAGTTATGTATATAAGCTTGAAACTTTTCTTGTTATTTTTTTATTCTTTCTAGATTATTATTTAATGTGTTGTTGATAAATTAACATGCATAGATATACAATATTTGATCAATCACACAGAATACACAGAGACATTGATTTTCATGAGGAAACCCATAAGGGTGAAAACCTCTTCTTCTTAGGATGTCAATCAAGATATAAATTTCATGCACATCACAGTCTTTGATATCCAACCCAAATATGAGGCTACAACCTCTGATACAAAGATACAACTTGCAGAGAGCACCATCTCTCAGATTTCTCTAGCACCAACTAGATGGAAGCACCAACTTCTAGGTTTCTCTAGCACCCACTAGATGGAAGCACCAACTCCCATAATATCTTCTAGCACCAACTAGAATATATAGGACTCCAATCCTCTCTAGCACCACCCTACCACCCTAATTGAATCTTAAAAAACTTTACTTACTTGATATGTCTTTGATATGGTCTGTTATAGCTCCATGTCTCCTCTGCCTCTTCCATCTTCTATTACTCTATTCCGCTTCTATACTCTGCTCTTTCCCCTGCTGTGCACTCTCATTCTTTTGTTCAAATTCTCTTCTTCCTTTATACTCTTTTTTGTCTCTGCATGCCATATGTTGCATCTATGATCTCTATTTCAGGTCCAGTACACAGTCACATTCTACCCACATGCATAACTATCGAAAAAACACACTATCTTCTTTGTTATGCATATCTTTATCACCTCGAGTCCTCTGCCTAATCATCATTCAAACTCTTCATCTTCTCTGGCAGTTATTCTGAATCTTTTCATCATTAGCAGGCATTATCCTGAGATTCTCTAGCTTCTCTGGTAGTTGCAACTCTTCGTCTTCTCTGGTAGTTACAACTAGTCTCTTTTGGCTTCTTTGGCTTCTAAGCCCCTTCCTTCACATGACCACCGACAATGACCATACACCTAACCAATAGGCACTTTGTGACTCACGACTTTAAGAATCTTGGTATGAGACATATTGATTCTCCCAACTCCCGATATCCGAAGTGGAGCTTAGCGGTGCTAGCTCCTTCCTCTATTTTCTCTCTCCATGTGACCGCTAGATGTGACCTGGGGCCAAGCACTTTGGGACTTCACGTTTTGAGTATTCGGATGTGAGCCAACTCTGACTTTCCCAACTTCTGAACTCCTAAACTTTGAACTAACGCCTAGCAAGCACTAGATCCGTTCTTGATATGACCTTGGGCGATGAACTCATGTGACCACATGGTTGTGGATGCATCCAAATATGGTTTAAAACAAACTATGTTTCACCCCACAATTTACCTTGAGCCCCCACATGTCCTTTATAAAAAAATGTGGTTTTGATTGCAGCCCGCCCTCAACTCATTAACATTCACTCACCTTCAATCCCCACAATGTGACGGGACAGTCGATCTCATGATCTTGACGGTGCTCTTGAACTGAAGATTCAGATCTATCCTTTAAATTTCTGTGGATCAACGGTTGTGATTGATTTCATGATCCAGGCTTCAAGAGTTTCAACTCTGAAACCTTGCTTTCCTCTATATTTCAATCTTTTGGAGTTGACAATCCAATGACATGTGTCCCTCTTGTATTAAAGGTCGAGATCTCCTTCGGGTATCCGGACTCTAGAGATTTCAAATCTCAACTTCTCATTTCTTCTGACTGGATATCTTCTGAAATGGAAGATCTGTTGACATTTTTCCTCTTTAATCCAATGACTATCCTTCACTCTGGGACTTTTCCCTTCAGCATTCTCAGATTTCAGTTTCTCTTCACTTGACTTCCCTCCAAGCATTTAATCGAAGCTTGTGATCTAGTGACATCTATCCTCTCATAGATCGACGAATCCCAACTGCTTCTTCTGTTTGGGCTTCGACGATTTCAAACCTTTCTTCTTCTCATTTTCTCGAAGTATTTCTGCCCGAATGGGTAATATTATGACATGTACGCATCCTGGTGATCAATGACCAGAGTTTTCTTTGGGTCTTCGTCATTTGGGACTTTGGGAATTTAGTCTAATCACTGGTGGTAAAAATTCCGCAGTGACGTAACTTGCTTACGTCACTTGATGATGTGGCACAACCTGAGTAGCTACCATGTGTCACTCAGATTCATGATTTGCACGTACCTAAAATGCCAATTCAACTTGACACTTTCCATTATCTGATTGTGCCATGTGTCCTTGCTGACGTAGTCTTTCTGACGTGGATCTCCTCATGTGACACATGTTCTTCTCCTGGATCTAATGGTTGTCCTAACTCTCGAAATGTATCTTAGATCGACGACTGAGAGAGAATTTGGACCTTTTTCCTTCGGGACTTCAAGACTTTTCCTTTCCTTTCCAACCATAAAATCTCGAATTGATTCACTCCAGATTTTTGGATCATGTGCCACCTGTCAGTCTTGACGATGGATGGTCCCTGCTTACTTTGGGACTTCGGGACTTTGACAAGTCCACTCTCCTATGCTCATCCAAAGGCTTAACTTTCCTACATTTATCTCTGGATCCAATGGTTGTTGATCCTCAGTGCTAAGATCCAACGGATCACATCTATACTTCTCCTCTATGCTTCCCATGGTCATTGGATGTTGATCTAATGATCATCACATTTTCTCCAGATCCGATGGTCCTTATTCATTTTGGATTTTGGGCTTTGGGTAATTCGACTTTCAAGTTACCAATTCTTCTGAAGTGAGATTCCCCAAATAGTAACCTCCTCACAAATTTTGACCTGAACAAAATGTTGTTCGTCAATCACGTTCTTAGATCGATGGCTCGATCTATTCTATGATGCTTCTCTTCTAGCTTATCCTGTCCTTCCACTTAGAATGATCCAACAATTGTCGAGTATTTGGGATTTGTGATCCAATGACCACTGTTGTTCTTCCTCCTGAGATTTCTTGCCTTCTGATCCACCTTCTATTATTGACATCAATGACAAGCACACTCTTCCTATAAACATGCCAACATAGACTCCCCTTATTCAATATTTATATTACTAGGAGTCTCCAAGATGGATGGCTTAGAAAATGATCCACTCTGACATAGAGTAATATTCCTCTTCGTCTGTAGACTCATCATATTTTTGAACTTTGACTTCTTCCTTTATGTCTATGGAGTGATATCGTACTACAATCCCTGAAGGTACAATCACTTGAGCCTATTCTTTATTCACCTATTCATATTTTCTTTCTTTTACTACTGAAAATCTTGCGATCTCTAGGACCTATTCTTTATTCACATGTTCTTCATTTTCCCATTCTTGTTTTCTTTTCCATACTTTCTTATATATCATATCTATTTTCTCTTTCGTAGAAGTATCCATCATGATTTTATAATCATGAGATATGTGTCCATATTTATGGCACGTGTAACATTCAATTCCATGTGGGGCCACATAAGCATTTATTTCTTTAACATTTCTTCCATAATCCCTGCAATCTACAACTTTATGTTCAAAGTTAGTACAATATAAAACAATGACCATAAAAGAAATTTGCATACCTGGGAGTGAATGATCTTGTTTTTTGTGTAGTCCTTTTGAATTCCTACCTTGGTTGATCATGATATTCTCTTATGTGGATCCCTTCATTATGGTTGAAGATTCTTTATTTCTTGAATGTGGCAGGTCTTGTTGAAGATGTATATCTATTATACTCATTCTTCTTTGATTCTTGTTGACCATGATTTCTTCCTTTGAGTACTTCTTCATAACCCTTATTATTTCCTTCATTCTTCTTTTCTAACAACCTGAAGGGATTCTCTTCAACATTATCTATTGATGAGGTGGAGGTTTCAATGTTTTTGCCGAGCTTGAAGATTTTAACTCTCAATGTGACAACTTATTCTTAAAGATTCTCAACATCTTATTCCTTCTTCATCATCTGAATCTTCATGAATTCTTTCGATATCTTTGCTTCTTCAAGTTGTATCTTCAAGGAGATAAAAAAATTCAAGTCTTCTCTCTTCTTGACCAAATTCTGCTTCAAGATGATTTAAGTTTTTAATTCTTTCCTTAAGATGATTTGTCAAAATATTTTCTCTTTTCTCTGATTCCTTTCTTTTGGCTTCCAAATACTTCTTCTCTTTAATTGCTTCCTTTCTTAGTGCTGCCATTTGGACTTCCAAACACTGATTTTCCTCCATCTGAATTTTGTACGTTTCTTCAATCATTTTGGCTTCTTCTAGCTAATCTTTTAGTTTCATGATGATCATTTGCTCGACTTCTTTCGAGTTGGAATTCCGAGATTCTTATTTCTTCTTTAGTTCTTCCTAGAGTGACTTGTTTTTATTCTTTTCCCTATTTAGAGAGTTTATGGAACACATCAATTATTCTCCGTAATCGGCTTATTCCTCTTTGCATTCTTCTTAGGAGTTTATCTGACATGATGAGCATATTTCTTCTTGTCCTGTACCTGTATCTTCTTTAACATTTTATGGATCTGTGATGGGGGGGAAATAAATATTATGTAGCTTATCCCAGAGTTCTTTATCTGATGAACAGTTTCCCACTTTGTCTTTTATTGAATCAGGTAATCCTTCCATGATGAAATCCATTTCTATTTTGTTTTTCTTATTCAATTCCTTCTTGGTTATAGTATTTTGTTTCTTTGAACTATTATATCTTGTAACAACTGGATACCAAATATCATATCCCTATGCATGAAAAAATGTTTTCGTTATTCTGCTACCTGACTCATAGTTCATACCATTCTGACCATTGAACATTGGTAATCCATTCATATTTCACTCCATGATATTCCTTCCATCATTTACACTGTTTCCAGAAGGAATCTTACTTTGATACCAATTGTTGGAATACTGAGAGGGGGGCGGGGGGTGAATTAGTTTGAGAACTTTTACATATTTTAACCACAATATCTATTATTCAACGTTATCAACAATATTCAATAGTATATCATCAATTTATCATCTATGATTGCATTCAATATATCATGATCATATAATCATAAACAACATCACATCAAATACACAGTATACCAACATTTACGTGGAAACCCAACTGGGAGAAAATCACGAAATGCTTATAT
>ML785607.1:597370-610663 GCA_009831015.1 Picea engelmannii | reverse complement strand
ACAGCTGCGGGGTTATGCTTTGGTCTGAAGAATGCTGCAGTGTTGAAATCCCCAAATTCTGAACCAGAGAGTATTTACTTAGCAACCCGAATACATATGTGGGTTAATAGATCTCGCTGGTTTAATTTGTTTATGTTGTTGTTTATGTTCCCCAAGGGTTAGGTATTCAAGGGTTCTATAGACAAGGGTTTGCCCTATGCTATAGCTCTCTGATATACGTGCGGGGTCCAACAATAGTACTTGGCCCAATATCTTAGGGCACTAACTAAGGAAGATAGACCGTACCCTTAGCCGTACTACCCGACTACCCAGGTACTAGAGAGTATCTTCTCGAGTGTTGTTCTCAGTGACACTATAGCAGTCCGGCGGCCGATAGATTTATCTACAAAGGGCTTCAAGAAATCTAGGCCGATCCATACACAGGTGTTGTCTAATGTGCTACCACTCGAAGGGGTACCAACAGGGGTTACAAGGGTGGCCAACAGATGTGCGCTTAAGAACCACTTGTATTTCTTGCATGTATGAATCCCTCAACCGCGGGTTTATGCGCGTAACGGCAGATCTCTGTGGCTTAAAGACGCCGGAATACATCTCTACCCTGAAACAAAATACCCACAATTTCTGCCAAGGAAAGTGCTATGATACCACTTGCAAGATACTAGATATATAGAATATGCAAAACAAAAATGAAATGCTAGAAATGACAGAATAACAGTAAAATATCCAGCATAATCTTCACAATACACAGAAATGATATACGAAATAACAACAGAAAGAACACTTTGATTCAGATAGCAATGTTCACAGGCCTCTTCGAGGGGGAAACCTCCAGTAGAGCAGCGCTCTGTTACAATAATCTCCAAGCTAGGGTTTTCATACCCTCGACCCTTATTTATACTAAATATGTCTATTAAGAGAAGCATCTAGAGGAAGATCCTTCTAGAAGTGGAAGCTTGTATTAGGTCTTCTTACATCCGCCTTATTCTATTTTATTGAAAGGTCTTATTAATATTGACCTTTATTACATCCGAATACATTGATCTACCTATAGGCGGGTTAGGACCTTAACAGATACACAATACAATAGAGACACAGATATATGGGGTTCACCTTGTGTGGGCTATGTACACCAGATAAATTTCTAGGTCCTTCCTTTGTTATTATCCAGCAAATGAAGGGATACAAGCTACAACAAACCCACTGTAACTTCCTCTTCTTTCTCTCATAATCTCTTCTCTCAGAATACAATATTCACGATCATACCTAGCTACAATACATTTCCCTCTTAAAGGAGGGTTTCCTATTGGGGAAAAAAACCCTAACATAATTTCTACCGTTAGATCTACAACCTTATAATGAATGGTCTAGATTTACAATGAAATTAAAATATACATTTACAAGGGAAATTTTCCTTTGGGGGCTTCACCCCTAAACCCCCATCAGGTGACGCTTCCCCTGAACCCCCTCTGGGGGCCCTCTTTCTCCCGAAACCCCCAACTGAGGGGATGGGGCCCCTAGACCCCGCAGAGGGGGTAACCCCCCTCTGCACTCCCCCACGTGGAAGAGTGTACATTCTTCTGGGGTGTAAAGATTTCATGGGGTATAAACAAGGCTGAAAACAAATACCTCTGAATCAGGAAGATAATCAAGCTCCACAAACAACACCTGATTCTCTTTCTCCAACCAGAAGGAGGCTACAACCCCTTGATTCTCAAGCTCCAACTCGAGGAATCTCCAACTCCCTGTTTTCTCTAGCACCAACCGAAAGGAGGCTACAACCCCATTTCCTTTCCCCATCCAACCACCCCAAAATATAAGTGTAGAAAAACTGTCACTACCACAATCACTGCCACTATCAACCTGTCATTCTCAACCTATCACTGTATCCAACCCATCATTGTCACTGTCACATCAACCAAATCCTCTCACGTGGATCATATACCAAGGACACCTCTCAACTGGATGTCCAAAATCACCAACACATGCCTCTACCAAGCATGTGCCAAACCATCAACCTATATCACAACACGTGCATCAACCATGCATCAATGCCTATACCATACCAAACATAAAATATATACCACAAGATGTATCGTGAACATGTATGTATCAATATTGTACCATACCAAGTGCATCAACCATGCACCATACCATACATAAAAATGTACCACCAACCTGTACCATATCATGTATCAACGTGTACCATATCATGCATCACTCATGCATTAAACATGTAACATGCACCATATACCATGTACCATACCATGTTCCAACCATGCACATCAACCATGTACATTAAGCATGTACAAACCAAGTGCTAAGATCACCAAAAAGTTCCTCAACCAAATACCATATCGATAAGTACCTCAAACATGTGATACTATACCAAACCATATACCAAACAACCAATAATGCTTCTAATCAATGTACCATAACATCACCAAGAGGTACCATACCATCATGCATCATCAACATGTACCATACCATAAACAATAATGTAACCCTTAACACTTACCTCTGATCCTGTAGCTGACTTGATACTCTATAAAACTGGCATGTAACTTCATCCATAGTCATCAAAAACCTGGAACCAACATCCTCCTTACTTCTATCTTGTCCTCGTAGGAAAAATATCTTCTGTCACATAGGTCCTTGTGAGACGACCTCTAGGAAACTCGTGGGACACTTTGTGTCTGACCTGTGGGGATGACCCTTATTAAGGTTTCCTTAGATTTTCCCACTCTCCTTTACAATCCCAAAAATATCTCACTTCTCTCGTTCTACCTCATAATTCTCCATCGCAAATTATCCAAAAGATCACAATACTAGACCATAACATTCATAAGATAGATATTCAATGTAAGTGTGTGAGTGAGCTTGTGAATGAATCCTTGAGGTGTATTTATACTGATTCAAGGTAACTCCTGTCCTTAATTTAAGGCTCCTAGAATTTTCTTGTTACAAGTACTTTACCCTTTGATTTAAGACTTGTAACCAACAAGGGGCTTCTTGACCATTTGTTTTGGGGCTTCCAACTTCACAAGGCCATATTTCCCTAACTGTGAGGAACTACATGGTGTACCACATATCACCAAAAATGAAATGACATGTACTATCTATCTATGATTGTCTTACCTGCAATTACATTTTCCTTCATTTCATTATTCCTCAATCAACTTCAGGTCCCATAATCACACCTCTGAGGCTACAAGTAGACTACATCAAATGCACCCAACTAACTAACCATCAATATCGATCATAAAAATGTCAATCAACTGTACAAAAATCTTATCCGCATATATGGACCTTTCCAAGGGTTGACATCAATGAAAACCAACTTCCCAACAAGTTAATTATGCTAAAAAGTTCTAAATAAAAAAATTGTGTTGGTTGAGAGTGATCAAAGAAAAGAGTGGATGTGAAATAAATTATCCAAACAACTCCAAACCCAAAATAATCATTCAAAGAAATGTAAGGATTTGGAGTGGTCTCGATCTTAAATGGGTAGAATTAGTCACTCATTTTTTCATTTACTATGTGGGACAATAAGCCCAAAACTAATAAGAATCTCAATTAAGCAAACTTTTCCATATTGGACTTATGTGGATATGAGTATGGGACAAATATGTGGGTCCAATTTTATTACAAGAGGGGATGAATAGTATGCTAGTTTGAAATATTCCACTTGCAATATGCCACAATGGATGAAAAATTATATGAATAAAATCAATCATCTAAAAATTACCCAACACATGGTAAAAATCTGAGAACAAGATGAAGTAAAATTTTCCCCTTATCAGGATTAAATTTTAAAAAATTCAATCAATGGAAAATTAGTGTGCAGTCCTTCTATTTCTTTCCTTTCCTTCTAGGAAACTCATTTATTGATCAACCAATAATAATGAAAAGATAATGTAAACATAAAACTAATTAAACAAACTAGAAAACAAATCTAAACTATGTAAAAGAAAGACACTAGTATATTCTACCCTACTCCTACTCTACTCTACAATGGCTAAAAAAATGAACTATGTAAAGATATAATGCCAATATAGCCATCCTTGTAATCCCAAGTATGTATACATGTGTTCAAGACAAAATATTAGTGACAGATATTGGAAATAGAATCGACTAAAAGTAGGAAAAATTAACTCATGATAAACTCTATCCACCATATCAATAATGTCATTGTGATGATTCATGGGAAATCTATCCAAGTAAGATCTCTCCCACCATGATTTAATTCTCTTGTAAAATGTACCATGACTTTTATAGAGTTTGTTATCACTCCAGGAAACTCTCCTAGATTGTATCCCAGAGATGCCTGGTAACTTAACCTTTTTGTAACTATTTTCTCAATAATGGGTGTGGGTTTGGATCAAGATGAATATCTTAAATCACTGGATTGTATCCTCAAGACAATCTAGCTATATTCGTGCAATACAAGGCCTTCAAGAGCTATTATCAGATAGGTTTGTAAATCAAATGGATAAGAAAACCAATCAATTAACCAGAACATACATAGGGAATATATATGATGGGTCAACAAACTAACAAAGGATGCTTATGATTCTTTCTTAATAGTCAAAAGTAAGATGACAGTTACCATGGGACTATTAAACATAGACAAAAGAATGATTTCAACTCATAGGCATAGACAAAGATAAAAGAGAGTCAAACAATAAAAATGAAAGAAGATTGTAGGCTTAATATATTAAAGAAAGTGTCTTTTTACAATAACAGTAGATTATAGAACTCAAAATCAAACCCTTTGTTAATCAAATGTTTTGGGATTTATAGCCCTTTACAAACAGTTTCAAGATCCTAGATTACTGGATCAAATTTTTCCAAACATAGAAAATCAATAACTGGCCCAAGAAAGTAGGTAAAGATCCTATAAACGAGGTCAATTCAAATTATCTTTACTTTCTTCAGATTCTTTGGCAGGTGTAGTGAGCCTTCCGAGGCTATTGGATCTCAATTGATATGAGAGGAGTTGAACATGACACCTGTTGACAGTCAACAACCTTATATCCTTGAAAATAGCTAACCATTTTTACCTTTCTGTCTTGTAGAGCACCCCCAAAACCAAAACAGACTCTTGATAAGCATGTCATTAATTATCTTCCATCGATTGGAACCATTTATGAGGCTTTTGGACAAGGAAAACTTGGACCTGTGCAAAAACCTTAACTTTCTGCCTTATCAGTGCTTTCAGTAGCTAGAGTAGATAGAATTTGAACCAATTAGCTACTGAAAGATCTTCTTTCAATGGCTAATGAACAATAGATATGTTCTCCTAAGCCACCGAAACATGAGATTATCAAAATTTCAAAAATACCCTCGTCTTAGCTCAAAAATGCCTTAGGACAGAGCTTTTTAAGCTTTTGCATCTTGCTCAAAAATTGTAGGGTTACTGGCTGCCTCTGGTTCATTGCACTGAATTGCCACCTCTTCCAGGGTCTCAAGAGAAGCATGTGTCTAAGCCTGGTGTTTTCAAGACATAGCTTGTTTCCTCAAAGCCCTGACCTTTTTCTTCAATCCCTGAGCTACTCTCCATAAGCTATTGTAGTCTTTTACAATCTTGTCCTTCTTTTTCTTCTCCTTTATGCTTTGATGGGATAATCTTTCCAAGGATGAGTTGCTTTCTGCAAATTTCTTTGACAGGGTTTCATACCTAGTTTTTATTACCCTTTCTATCACTTCTTGCTCGACTAACTTCCTCTTAAGATTCTTGATTTCCTTTGATTTACTCTGCTTCACTCGTTTGCTAGATGAGGCATCTACAATTTTTGGTTCTTGTTGTTCTTGAGGTGTAGGTGATGGAAGGTCCTCATAACTTGTTGTGTCTATATCCACAAAAATAGAATTTTCATGCCCTGTGGTAACTGAATCCTTGTGCCCTGTTTCAATCTGGTGTTGTTCATCTTCCCAGTTTGTGTAAGGAAGATTAAGAATGTTTTTGTTCACTATGGATTCTTTGGCCTTTTCTTTTTCACTATTGAAATTTAATTTCTTCTTAGTTTTGTCAAGCTTAGAGTAAGGAGAGGGTTGATTAACTGGGGCTGGAGAGATAGCTATCCTCCTCCTCTTTCCACTTCTGGGAGTGGAAGACTTCTTGGAATGAGGACTCTTTTGTCTTCTAGCTGAACCTCAGTCTGGAAATCATTCCATAACAAGAAGTAATTCCACTCTTTGCCTCTTCTTTGCAACAGCTCGCAAACCAAAAATTTGATTAGACTATGGTGGGATAATCTACCTGGAACTTGATTAGGCTTGGCCTTGACTTGATGAGCCATTTTTGATAAACTTCTATGGGGAAAATAGGGCAGATTGAGTGGGTTTCTACCAATCAAATGATTCATAAGTTTAAAATGGTAAATCATCACTCTATTGTATCTCCCTTCACAAGTTACATAAACCATTATGGATTTTAATAATTGTTTCCATTTCTCTTCAAGGAAAGACACAAGAATGTCTCTATTCCATATCAAACCCCTGTGTTCTGGTTTCAAATAAGTCCTGAATTCAACATTCTTAGTGACAGTAGTTTTAAACCATTTATCTTCAGTCATGGGAAGATCTGTCACTTCAACTATGAGGGCTTCATCTATCTCAAATTCATCCCAGCCTATGATTTCTTTCTTTCCATCAAAATTGAGGGCAAAGGCCTCTGCCACCTACTGATGAGAACTCTATAATTTTTTGAAAAACTTATAACACCCTGCATCCCTGAACATTTGACATACCTCCAGGTGTGATTCCAGGTAACCGATGTCATTGAGCTCTTTCCTTAGGGTTGACGTTCCTTTCTTCATTTTCCACAATGTTTCCGAACACCTGTGATCTAAGGAGCAAATTTCAAGGAAGAGTTACACAGCATAGAGTTAGCGAAAGTCAGCTCGACTATGATAGAAATGAGAAAACTGGGGCGATCTTTAGAACGTAGCACTGATTACAAGGGATGCGATAGAATGGTTGGTGATTTGAAATAGTCATGGTCGATAACTGTAATAACGGAGGGCACGTAAGCATATGGCTTAATGATCTAAAAAGATTCACTTATATCACACAGAGATCAGTTTCCGATCGTGAATGGTTCGTTCTCCTGTCTTTTTGATGGCTTATTGCAATCATAAAACGTTGAACCTGATAGTTGAAATGTGCAATAGGAAACGCTGACTCTTTCCCCACTTCTGTGATTTCGATCGCTAAAATAGCCCTAGATTCCTTTGTTTAAGCTACCGAAAGCTAAGGCTTTTGGTGGCTAATGAACAATCGAAATGTTCGCCTAAGCCACCGAAACCTGAGATTTGAATTAGATCAAATAAAAACTAAACAAACGTTTCTTTAAGACTTATTACATGTGTAAAGCTTTGAGAAATGAGCTTTTAAAAAAATTTAAAAATACCTTTTTAAAAGACATCCTATCACCTAAAATAAAAAATCTCACTTGATTTATTTGAGGAGATAACACTATCTCCTATTGGGGGTGAAAGCCTCCCTGTGAGGTTTCAAGAACCATAGAACCAATGCCTTTCCTGAAAAATGAAAATTCAAACCTATCTACTAGTGTTTCCATTGGGAATGGAGTTATTTTGTAAAAACAAAAGCTGAAAATAAAAATTACAATGACAAGTCTTCGAAGCCTTAGATGAAATAGAGTTTCAGAAAATGCCCATTGACTGGGCCACCAAACATTTCTTCACCTTCTAGACATTGTAGAATGAATGTGTTGTTGTGTTGTACTTGAGTTATCATGAAAGGACTGGTCCAAAAAGAGTCAAACTTGTCGTGCTTTCCTTTATCTTGTCTGATGGCATCCCATTTCAGAACCCAATCACCAACCTGAAAGTCGTCCACCTTTTCTTTTCTGTCAAAAGTATCCTTGATCCTCTTTTGATGAGCCTCTGATTTATCCACCAGCTGTTCTTTGACCTGCTGCAACTCTACCAAGTCAATCATTCTTATCATCATATCATTTGATTCAGTTTGTTCCTCCTGAAAAAAAATTAGCCACTGGTAAAACTAGTTGAATGGGGAAAATGGTATCAGTTCCATAAACCAGTTTGAAGGGAGAAGTTCCTATGGATTTCTTGTTATTTACTTTGTATGCCCAAAGAGAAAACTTTAGTTTAGAATCCCAACTCTTTTGATTCTCCTCCAACATATTTCTGATGATTCTGACTAGACTCTTATTGGAAGACTCGACAAGGCCATTACCTTGAGGGTAGTAGGAAGTAGTGTGTACCAATTGAATGCCCATTGATTACACATGTCAACCAATGCATCAACTTTGAAATTTGTTGCATTATTTGTCACTAGCCTTTTTGGGCAACCGAATCTGCTCAGGATGTTCTTATAGAAAAACTTCATGACGACCTGATGAGTGGAATTTCTAGTGGGGATTGCCTCTATCCACTTTGTAAAATAGTTAGTGGCTACCAAGATCCATTTATGTTGATCACTAGACGAAGGATTAATCTCTCCTATGAAATCTAAACCCCACTGCTGAAAAGGACCATTCACTACAATGGGTCTCAGGGGAATATATTTTAGTTGTTGTTTCTTTGACACTTATCACAAGATTTCACAAAGGCGCACACATCTGAAAAAAGAAAAGGCCAATAATACCCAGCCCTTAATATCTTATGAGTTGTGGTCTTCCGGTAATGATGGCATCCACAAATACTTGAATGCAACTGATGCATGACTTCAGTTGACTCTTCTTTGTCTAAACATATTAATAGTAAACCAATAGGATCTTTCCAATAAAAAATATTATTATTAATGAAAAATTTAATTTCTCTGAGCTTAAGGGCTTGGGCTTGAGTCATGCTAAGTTCAGGAGAAACCTCCAACTTCTGTAAAAAATGAATAATACCTGAATACCACTCATATGGAGACAAATTATTGGCCACCTAATAGCTTCCATGTTGTTATTCCGCTGCTACCCCTGTCTGCAAACTTGCTGAATTTTCCCCAATGAAACTTATGTCCAAAAGATCGTAGTTCTCTTCTGTCAAAATCTTGGCAAGGCATTGGCCTTTTACCAGCTTAGTGGGATTCACTTCTATGTCAAACTTAATCAGCTTTGTGATCCATTTAGATCTCTTTCCATCAATATCAGGTTGAATCAATACATCCTTCACAGAGGTTGAAGGAACATAGGCGACAACCTTTGCATGGAGAATATAATTCTGAAGCTTTTAATGACTTAATGAGAGAATAATATTGTTTTTCTATAGGATCATACCTTAGTTCATCATCTCTGAGTGATTTGTTGAAAAAGGCCACTGGGCAATCAAGACTTTCATCATCTTTTTGTAACAAGACTGCTGCCATTGTGTCATAGGAAGAAAAAGAGAAAATATAGAAGTTCTTGGTGTAATCCATGCTGATTAGAGTGGGGGATTCCATGATAACCTGTTTGATATCTTGAAATGAACTTCTTTCATTGTCTGTCCATTTTATCTTGGATCTCTTTTTTAGCATAGAGGTTATGTGTTTCAATAACTCAGTGAAATTAGGAATAAATCTTCTGACAAAATTTATCTTACCAAGTAGATATTGGATATCCTTCTTTGACCTTGGTATGGACAACCTTTGAATTACTTCCATCTGAGCTCAATCAATTTTCACTCCTTCCACTGAAACAATGTGGCCTAGGAGCTTACCCTTCTTGAGAGAAAATTGAGATTTTTTGGGGTTCAGCGAAATCCTGAACTTTCTGCATTTCAAAAATACTCTTTTCAGATGCTTCAGATGCTCTTCATGACTGCAAGAATAAACTGTGATATCATCAAGATAGATGAGGACAAATTTGTCCTTCTCTCCCATGAAAGCTATGTCCATGGCCCTCTAAAAGTGTCCCCGACATTCATTAGCCTAAATGGCATGTTGATGTACATGAAGGTACCCCAAGGAGTAGTAAAGGCAGTTTTTTCTTGGTCATCAGGATGTACAGAAACCTGGTTATAGCCTGAGAATCCATCTAGGAAAGACATGATGGTAGCCCTTGAAATTCTTTGCAGCAAGTGTTCCATCTTGGGTAGGGGATAGTTGTCTTTCTTTGAGCATTTATTTAGGTTTCTAAAATCAACGCATAACCTGATATCACCATTTTTCTTTCTCACTATTACTAGATTTGCAATCCATTTAGAGTATCTTAGAGGAATTATGATTTTGGCATCAAGGATCTTTTTGATTTCTTTTTCAATTACAGGAAATAGGAGAGGAATGATAGGTCTCAGTTTTTGTTTGAAAGGGATGGTGTCTTTCTCAAGGGGAATCTTATGTTGAATGACCTCAGGATCATAGGTTTTCAGATCACTGTATTTCCAGGCAAAAACATCAGAAAATTCCTTCATAATGCTGCAATATTCAGACCTCTGATCAACAGTTAATTCAGCGGACAGATTTATGAATTTAGGATGATTTTGGCTTCCTATATTGTGCTCATGGACAATAGGACGTTTCTCCTTCTTATCAGGTTTGTAGGGGACATCGTTTTGGTCGAAAAGATTCTAATGAGGCACCAAACCCCGAGGTATATAATTGTTGGGTAGCTGAACGATATCATGTTGACCCATTTTTGTTTTTAGCTTAGGCTTCTTGGATTCCTCTACATTTTGATTTTCATGGTCAATATGCATATCAAAAAATTCATCTACCACCTAGAAAAATCTACTAAGATCATCATCATCTTCAAAAACTTTCCAATATTTGATATTGTCGAGAAGGGATGGTCTATATTTGACTTGGATTTCATAATTCAGTCTGGGAGGCATGGGAGGAATGAACATACTGGCTGAGACAGCAAGGGAATTAGCAAGACGATTCATATCTCTAGGTATATAAGAAATATCAAAAATGGAAAAAGAGTCCCTGATTCTCCATACCTCATCCCTATAGGCATTCAATCTGACATGTTTTGCTTGGAAAGTACTATTCACTTGCTGTATGATGAGATCTGTGTCTCCAAACACTTTTAGTCTTTTGATTCCCATCTCCTTGGTATAATTTAATTCCAATAGCAAATCCTCATACTCTGCTATATTTTTAGTAGTTTTGAAGTCAAGTTTAAAAGACAAATGAATAGCCTCTTTTGAAGGAGAAATCAAAGCTACACATACACCTACCGAGTCTTTGGTATTGGCACCATCAAAGAACATGGTCCACATGGGAGTACTCTCTCCATCAGTCTACTGATAAGTAGGCTTTGTGAGATACAAAGGAGTTGGCTGAGAATCATCTATTTGTAGAATGCATGATCCAAAGTCTGTGTCTAAAGCATAAATGGGATGGTTTACATAATTTTTCCCATCACTAATGATGTAGGCAAGTTGATTTTCTCTATAAAGTCTCTTTAGCTCTCCTCCAAACACTAAGAATATGGCATATGAAAGATCCATATGCAAGGTACCCCCTAACATTTTTCTCCATGAACGGGACAAGAGGAGGCCAAACTTGGGTGGGATATCAACCACTACAACATCCATTACCATGTTTCTCACTAGCATATGGGCAAGGTTTATGAAAAGATATTTTATGAGGACAAAGCATTTGAATTTCCTAGAGTCGAAAGAGAAGAGATCATGGTAAGGTTTTGTGATGTCAAGCCCAAGTTCATCTATCACTTCTTTAGGCATAATATTGTGTGATGCTCCTGAGTCAAGCAAGTAGTTATGAAGGATCTTGTAAGGTAGCTAGAGAGGTAGTGGGGGGGCCCAGAGGGCCCATAGTGATAATAGTGGAGGTCATTCAATGTAAGGTGGACTAGGTCCACTATATTATTAAATAAGACCCACTATGGTAGTTAGATATAATAAATGGGTAATTAGATATAATAAATGTAAGAGAACTTCTTAGAAGGTTCTACTTCTAGAAGATTCCTCCTCTAGAATGTTCTTAGGTGATGGTAGCACTATATAAAGGGATTCAAGAAATGTAATGAGACAGGAAGAGAAGTATTGTATTGTGGATCAGAATCTCATTAGGAGGAAGCCCCCTAGAAGAGGCAAGTGAACATGAGAGGATCCCTTCCATAATAGGATCCATTGTATGGTGTTGCCCTACCCTAAGGGTTTGATGGTAATAAAAAAGATTTTTCATATTGTTCTTGTATATATATTGTGGTGCTTTTGTATTTAGTATTGGGTTCTTAACAAGTGGTATCAGAGCACTTTCCTTGGCCGGACTCGTGGGAAACTATTTTTTTATTTTTGTAGATTTTTTTTTCTTGGAGAAGAAAAAAATAGGGCCGCGACATTCCAGATATTTTCAGTATATTTCTGTGAAAAATTTGCAGAAAAGGGTTGTATATATGAGTTCCTCTCAGAAAAACACCCAATTAAAAAAAAAAAAAATCGTTCGAAACAGAGTCCAGGAAATCAAGATACTGAAGTTTTAAAATCTGCAAATTTTCAGGATTTTTTCCACGGACGACGGCGATAATTTTTTTATTTGTGTAGAAGTTGGAGGAAGAATTTTCCCAATAAAGTTACATATCTGAGTTCCTCTCACAATTTCACCCAATTTCACAAAAAAAATCAGTCGAAATGGAGTCCGGGGAGTGAAGTTATGAGCATTTTAACTTCAACAGGTTTTTAGGGTTTTTCCAGAAAAAGCCGCGATTTTCTGCTGAAACTTCTTGGGTCTATTTTTTGAGTTTTTTCGTCATGGATGTAGGACCGAAGATTTCATAGGGTGCTCAGATCACTATTTCATCTCAAACCTTGAAATAAATTCTTGAATCATTCAAAGCCCAATTGGATAATAGATTGGATGCATTTGCACATGGCCTCACAAACAACCTCACACATGGCCTCACAGACAGCCTCACACATGGCATCAATGATAGTTTTAGTAGTATTCAAGATTCATTGCATAACATGCAGGAGATATTTCTTATGGAGGGCCTCAAGGATGAATATAATAAAGAAATATATGCTTGGTATGATTTTGAGGCTGATTGTGATGATTGGTATATGGATAGTTGTCATTTCTGGGATGACAACCACTTCCATATTTTATTTGATGACTCTACTCCACCTTCTGTAGAGAACATCAATGTCCCACATCAAGAGCTAGTTACCAGCGTTTAGTCGGCATATTCTACAGTGGTATTATTCCTTCCATATTCTGCTACGACCCTTTTCCACTATGTGGATGGATCTTCTTATTTGGATCCACATGATAGGTGTCAGTTTTTGGAGCATCATTTGGAGTTGGTTATTGGGTTCCAAAATCTTCCACGGGGAGTTCACATGAGCACTTGGACATGGGACCCAG
>ML785607.1:539650-596742 GCA_009831015.1 Picea engelmannii | reverse complement strand
AGAGAGTCCATAGTGATAATAGTGGAGGTCATTCAATGTAAGGTGGACTAGGTCCACTATATTATTAAATAAGACCCACTATGGTAGTTAGATATAATAAATGGGTAATTAGATATAATAAATGTAAGAGGACTTCTTAGAAGTTTCTACTTCTAGAAGATTCCTCCTCTAGAATGTTCTTAGGTGATGGTAGAACTATATAAAGGGATTCAAGCAATGTAATGAGACAGGAAGAGAAGTATTGTATTGTGGAGCAGAATCTCATTAGGAGGAAGCCCCCTCGAAGAGGCAAGTGAACAGGAGAGGATCCCTTCCATAATAGGATCCATTGTATGGTGTTGCCCTACCCTAAGGGTTTGATGGTCATAAAGAAGATTTTGCATATTGTTCTTGTATATCTATTGTGGTGCTTTTGTATTCAGTATTGGGTTCTTAATAGATCTCGTCGTGGATATTTAGGGATATGTAGAAGGGTGGAAAAGAGTCATATCGGTCTTATACCATAGGTCCTATAGTCACAGTGGTCTTGTCATCTTGAAGGTTTACATAATCAGCAGTTGGAGGAGTCTTTGGTTGAAGGGACTTCAGGATAGCAAACTTTAATATGTCATTCTTCATAAGTTCAGTCAATGGCATAGGTATTTTAACCTTTTAAATTTTTGATTTGAAATTAAATGAGTATGATATTCTATTGGAAGGTTTTACCTCATTAGGAGGAGATCTGAGGGAGACTTGTTCTTTGGCTTGGGGATGCAATTGCTTCTACTGTTGTTTTGTAGGAGTGAAGGTCTGCTTTGCAGGAGCAGCAGGTTGATTGGAAGCAACATCTTTCTTTTTTTTCGAGAGCAGCAAGCAATGGCTTTGGAGAGATAGTCTTAGATCTTAAATTGTAACCCGACTGATCATCTATCTGATAAAAATATTCTTCAATGCTTTCCTCATGAATTTTCTCGTCCATCTGGGCCTCCTCATAATCTATTTGTGTCAAGAAGGAGGAGTCATTTTCATCCCCAAAGCAATTGATGTTATCTTCTTCTTCAACTTCGTCATGAGATATCTCATGTTCTTCTTATAGCATTTCATTTTGGAAGGGGGCCCTGATCCTTTGGTCATCAGTTGCATTCTTGTCTCTTTAAAGGAACTAGACTTGTTGGTTGTTCCTTTTGTAAGGGAATGCATTGGGATTCCTGGGAGCATAAGAATTAGGCTCTTTACCTCTTGTTGGTTGTTGACTCTGAACTTTTAGTTTTGACATTTCCGAGGTCAAGCTATCCAACATCTTGGCCATCTTTTCCATTTTGGTATTTGAAGAAGAAGGAGGATCAACAGATGTCTTCTTTTTCTCAAATTTTCCTTTAAGTTTCTGAGATGTCATAATGTTAGATTCGACCTCAAGGGAAGCATCTTGAAATAAAGCGAGTGTGGCTGACCTTATTTCTCTGAGGATTAAGCAAAATTCTGGATCAAAGGCAGAAGATTAAGTGATCTTTGTTGATGTATCAGTTGGCTTGATCTTTGCAAGAATCAATCCAAACATCTTATTAAATATTTTGGTGAAGTCTGAGACAAACACCCCATTTTCTCTTCTTAGATTTTCGAATTCAAAAATATAATATAAGAGATATCTTATTTCTCCCAAATGTTTCAAAAACGCCTCGTCTAACTACTCAATGCCTGCCATTGAATTTGCCGACACTTCTTTGAACCACTTCCTAGCTTGGCCATCCAAGCTCTGCACAAAAATTATGGTCCAAACATCTTCCTCTGAAATGTTAATGTTCTCAGCATAAGCATAGAAAGATTCTATATGTTCTTTAGTAGTATAATCCCCAGATCTAGTAAACTTCGGCATATATTTTTTATAATCTCTTGTCAGCATGGTTGATAAGGGATTGGGAAACACAAGAGGAGCATGCCTATTGGCTAATATTTGTTCCATTTTTGTCAAAGGGGTTGGCATGACAATCTTGGGGGTTGATGCAGAGGAAGAAGTTTCTGTAGATGATGGCTGAGATGGGATAGGTGAGACTATGGACAATGGTGGTCTTACTTCACTGAGGAATGAAGGAGAAGCACTGGTATGATGACTACCCTAGAAAGTGTTTCCTGAGTAAGGTGGAAAGTAAGAAGCTCTGTAAAACTGACCAAGCAGTAAGGCCAATTTTTCTTCACCCTTAGAGGAAAGATCTTGTAAAATATCTTCAAGAACAGGCAGACTGGTATGAGTATGGAAAAAACTCTTTATAGGCTTAGTTGGTGAAGAATTCAAAGAAGAGGAAGAATCCTCTTCTTGGAGGGATTCTACAACTTCTTTTCTTAAGTTGGATATAGTAACATTCTCAGAAATAGAATATATAACATCAGAGGAAATTGAAGGCTCATCACCCTTCAAGCTTTCTGACACAATCTCAATTTTCTGAGAACAAGAAGTTTCAGCAGAAGGGGATTCAACAAGAGGTTCTCTAGATACAAAATAAGAAGAAGTGTTTCTTGAAATACTTGGTTTAGATGCTCTTGCAGATCTGGAAGTTTGTCTTTGCAATGATTTTCCACTTCTGATGATCTTCTCAGGATCTGGAACTAGTGTTTCTAGTGGTCTTTCTTGGTTTTCCCTGGTATGAGCCCTTCTCGGAGCCACTTTGTTCCAATGGAGTCGCCAGATAGATGGTTACAACCAAAAATGTGTCCAAACTTTGTTTATCATCAAATTTGGATCTTGTCATCTCCGAAGGAATATGAGATTCAATATCCTCTCCCCGGCAATGACGCCAATTTATTTTCACTCTAGGAAACTCTCCTAGGTTGTATATCAGAGATGCCTGGTAACTTAACCTTTTTGTACCTATTTTCTCAATAATGGGTGTGGGTTTGGACAAAGATGAACATCTTAAATAACTAGATTGTATTCTCAAGAAAATCTAACTATATTCATGCATACAAGGCCTTCAAGAGATATTATCAGATAGGTTTGTAAATCAAATGGATAAGAAAACCAATCAATTAACCAGAACATACATAGGGAATATATATGATGGGTCAAAAAACTAGCAAAGGATGCTTATGATTCTTTCTTAACAGTCAAAAGTAAGATGACAGTTACCATGGGACCATTAAACATAGACAAAAGAATGATTTCAACTCATAGGCATAGACAAAGATAAAAGAGAGTTTGAAAATAACAATGAAAGAAGCTTACAGGTTTAATATATTAAAGAAAGCGTCTTTTTACAATAACAGTAGATTATAGAACTCAAAATTGAACACTTTGTTCATCAAATGTTTTGGGCTTTATAACCCTTTACAAATAGTGTCAAGATCCTAGATTACTGGATCGAATTTGGCCAAAAATAGAAAATCAATAACTGACCAAGAAAGTAGGTAAAGATCCTATAAACTAGGTCAATTAAAATTTTCAAATGATCTTTACGTTCTTCAGATTATTTAGCAAGTGTAGTGAGCCTTCCAAGGCTGTTGGATCCATGTGATATGGGAGGAGTCGAACATGACACCTGTTGACAGTCAACAACCTTATATCCTTGAAAATATCTAACCTTTTTTACCTTTCTATCTTGTCATGCACCTCCAAAACCAAAACAAACTCTTGATAAGGATGTCATTAATTATCTTGCATCAATTGGAACCATTTTTGAGGCTTTTGGACAAGGAAAACTTGGACCTATGAAAAAACATTAACTTTCCGCCTTATCAGTGCTTTCGATAGCTAGAGTAGATAGAATTTGAACCAATTAGCTACTGAAATCTCTTCTTTCAGTGGCTAATGAACAATCAATATGTTCGCCTAAGCCACTGAAACCTGAGATTATCAAAATTTCAAAAATACCCTTGTCTTATCTCAAAAACTCCTTAGGACAGATCTTTTTAGGCTTCTTCATCTTGCTCAAAAATTCTAGGGTTACTGGTTGCATCTAGTTCATTACACTAAACTGCCACCTCTGCCAGGGTATCAAGAGAAGCATGTGTCTGATCCTAGTTTTTTGAAGACATAGCTTGTTTCCTCAAAGCTCTGACCTTTTTCTTCAAGCTCGGAGCTACTCCCCATAAGCTATTGTAGTCTTTTACAATCTTGTCCTTATTTTTCTTCTCCTTTATGCTTTCCTGGGATAATATTTCCAAGGATGAGTTGCTTTCTGCAAAGTTCTTTGACAGGATTTCATACCTAGTTTTTATTACCCTTTCTATCACTTCTTGCTTGGCTAACTTCCTCTTAAGCTTCTTGATTTCTTCTGATTTACTCTACTTCACTCGTTTTCTAGATGAGGCATTTGCAATTGGTGGTTCTTGTTCTTCTTGAGGTGCAGGTGATGGAAGGTCCTCATAACTTGTTGTGTATATATCCACAAAGACAAAATTTTCATGCCCTATGGTAACTAAATCCTCATTCCTTGTTTCAATATAGTGCTCTTCATATTCCGAGTTTGCGTAAGGAAGATTAAGAATGTTTTTGTTCACTATGGATTCTTTGGCCTTTTCTTTTTCACTGTTGAAATTTAATTTCTTCTTAGTTTTGTCAAGCTTAGAGGAAGGAGAGGGTTGGTTAACTGGGGATAGAGAGATAGCTCTCCTCCTCCACTTTCCACTTCTGGGAGTGGAAGACTTATTGGAATGAGGAATCTTTTTGTCCATTGGCTGAACCTCAGTCTGAAAATCATCCCAGAACAAGAAGTAATTCTACTCTTTGTCTATTCTTTGAAATATCTTGCAAACCAAAAGTTTGATCAGACTATGGTGGGATAATCTACTTGCAACTTGATAAGGCTTGGCCTTGACTTGATGAGCCATTTTTGATAAACTTCTATGGAGAAAATAGGGCAGATTGAGTGGGTTTCTAGTAGTCAAATGATTCATAAGTTTAAAATGGTAAATCATCACTCTGTTGTATCTCCCTTCACAAGTTACATAAACCATTATGGATTTTAATAATTGTTGCCATTTCTCTTCAAGGAAAGACATAGGAATGTCTTTCTTCCATATCAAACCCCTGTGTTCTGGTTTCAAATAAGTCTTGAATTCAACATTCTTAGTGACAATAGTTTTAAACCATTTCTCTTCGGTCATGGGAAGCTCTGTCACTTCAACTATGAGGGCTTTATCTATCATGAATTCATCATGGCCTGCGATTGCTTTCTTTTAATCGAAATTGAGGGAAAAGGCCTCTGCCACCTGCTGATGAGAACTCTGTAATTTTTTTCAAAAATTATAACACCCTGCATCCCTGAACATTTGACATACCTCTGGGTGTGATTTTAGGTAACTGACATCGTTGAGCTCTTTCCTCAGGGTTGACATTCCTTTCTTCATTTTCCACAATGTTTCTGAACACCTATGATCGGAGGAGCATATTTCGAGGAAGAGTTACACAATGCAGAGTTAGCGAAAGTCGGCTCGGCTGTGATAGAAATGAGAAAACTGGGGCGATATTTAGAACGTGGCACTGATTACAATGGATGCAGCAGAACGGTTGGTGATTTGCAGTAGTCATGGTCGATAACTATAATAATGGAGGGTACATAAGCATATAGCTTAATTATCTGAAAATATTCACTTATATCACACAAAGATTAGTTTCTGGTCATGAACGATTCGTTCTCCTGTCTTTTCGGCGGCTTATTGCAATCATAAAATGTCGAACCCGATGGTTGAAACATGTGATAGGACGTGCTGACTCTTTCCCCACTTATGCAATTTCGGTGGCTAAAATAGCCCTGGATTTCATTGTTTAAGCTACCGAAATCTAAGGATTTCGGTGGCTAATGAACAATCAAAATGTTCTCCTAAGCCACCGAAACCTGAGATTTGAATTAGATCAAATAAAAACTAAACAAACATTTATTTAAACTTTATTGCATGTGTAAATCTTTGAGAAATGAGATTTAAAAAAAAATTAAAAATACCTTTTTAAAAGACATCCTATCACCTAAAATGAAAAATCTCACTTGATTTATTTGAGGAGATAATAGAGTTGATGGAGGGATTTCAAAGGAAAGTAGCATACCAAATGCGAATCATGCATAGAATGTGTGTAAAGTGTCCTCAGTGAGAGAATTTTCACGCTAATAAATTTGTTTATCCCTGAAGACAAACCAAAATAATAAGGGCCTGACATAACCATCAAGATAGACCAAAGTGCCTCATTATCTTGGCAAGCCTCCCTGGACTCACACTTCAAGTAACCATTAACTTGAGACAAATTAGTTGAAACAAATGATCTACATGGGCTAGTTTCCACCATGGTATGAGAGATAATTTCAAAACAATGGCGAGATCCAATAGTATCAACAATATCATATATAGGGTTACTTGAACAATGATCTTCTCTACTAATAAAAAAATGAAGATGAAAAATGAGAAGACATGGTCTGATACACATATGCTAAAAAATTCCTTTCATCACATGAGAAAGGTTGATAAGGCTTGGTTATGATTAGTTCATCGGAAGAGGTCGTATCCTCTCTATTTTCCAGATGTACATTGCCCCCCATCAAATATTTAAAAAGGAGTTGGATCCATTAAGTTTACTTGAATCCGATGGTGGGTGGATTCCTGTGGAGTCAAACCATCAAAGAGATCATGATATAAATAATAATAAGTGGAAGAATTGAGAGAATCAAAAGCTTCTCTAGAACAAGAAAAATTTTCAGAAAGTGACTCCCTGAATGGTATTTTCTCTTCCAAGTTAAAAGTAGATCGCTAAGATAAAAGAGGTATGTCTTGTGTGTTTATTTCTTCCTTGGAAGTGAAAAATCAGTGTGGTTGTCTTGCTCCAGCACTGTATGAGAATATGAAATATCTTCCAAGTTAAAAGTAGATTGTTGAGATAAAAGATGTATGTCTTGTATGTTTATTTCTTCCTTTAAAGTGAAAAAATCAACGTGGTTGTCTTGCTCCTGCACTATATGAGAATCTGAAATATCTTCCAAAGCATATTCATGGTTACAAGAGAGAAGAAATTCATAAGAATCATTAGAAAAACATGTTTTAATAAATGATCTATCAACAATAGGAAAAAAATCTTTCTCTATGTCACTTGAACTAAGATAATTTGAAACATCGAGACAATCCAAATTGTCATAAATCAATTTCAAATTATCCATGGGTGAGGAGGAATTAATTTCATGAATGTTCATATTTTCTTCATTAAAACAATGATCCACATTTAAAGTTTTCTCCGTAACTCCCTCCTCCACTTATTGTGATTGAAAAGATGATATAGGATAATGAGAACCTGACATAACCATTGGTGTGACCCAGAGTGTCCCATTATCTTTAGAAAAACATTCCTCTTGGTCAAATACATAAAAATATGAACTTGAATTTACTACACAAGAGGTCTCTTTTTCGTCACAACGAAGGAAATGGGGAATGGAGTGGTGGGAAGAGACATGGGATTTTTACGAAAAAGAATTTTCTATCTGATTAGTATCCCCCACAGTAAAGAAAGAAACATACATATGAATTCCATCTAAACCATTAACATTTTCAACATGTTCATTTAAATCCAAATTAGCATGTGAAGAAAGATTAAAACATGATTTAGATTTTTCATCCATTGATTTGTGTATTTCATTAATAAGAGAAACTAAAGAGGAACTCAAATCATTGTTAAAGGGCCTATCATCCAAAGGAAATCTACAAAAAGATGAGTAAATATAAGAACAAAATATTCGATAAGTAGGCTTTGTGAGATGCAAAGGAGTTGGCTGAGAATCATCTATTTGCAGAATGCATGATCCAAAGTCTGCGTCTAAAGCATAAATGGGATGGTTTATGGAATTTTTCCCATCACTAGTGATGTAGGCAAGTTGATTTTCTCTGTAAATTCTTTTTAGCTCTCCTCCAAACAATGGGACTGTGGCATACGAAAGATCCATATGCAAGGCACCCCCTATCCTTTTTCTCCATGAACGCGACAAGAGAAGGCCAAACTTGGGTGGGATATCAGCCACTACAACATCCATTACCATGTTTCTTATTGGCATATGGGAAAGGTTTATGACAAGATTTTTTATGAGGCCGAAGCATCTGACTTTCCTAGAGTCAAAAGAGAAGAGATCATGGTAAGTTTTTGTGGTGTTAAGCCCAAGTTCATCCATCACTTCTTTAGGCATAAGATTGTGTGATGCTTTTGAGTCAAGCAAGTAGTTATGGAGGATCTTGTCATGGATATTTAGGGATATGTAGAAGGGTGGACAAGAGTCATCTCGGTATTCTACCATAAGTACTATAGTCACAATGGGCTTTCCATCTTGAAGGTTTACATAATCAATAGCTGGAGGAGTCTTTGGTTGAAGGGACTTCAGGATATTATACTTGAATATGTTATTCTTCTTAAGTTCAGTAAATGGCATAGGTATTTTCACCTTCTGAATTTATGATTCGAAGTTAAATGAGTATGATATTCTATCGGAAGGTTTTACCTCATTAGGAGGAGCTCTGAGGGAGACTTGTTCTTTGGCTTGGGGCTGCAATTGCTTCTGCTGCTATTTTGCAGGAGTGAAGGTCTGCTTTGGAGGAGCAGCAGGTTGCTTGGCAGCAAGAACTTTCTTTTTTTTGGGACAACAAGCAATGGCTTTGGAGCGACAATCTTAGATCTTAAATTGTAACCCGACTGATCATCTGTCTGATAAAAAGATTCTTCAATGCTTTCCTCATGAATCTTCTCATCCATCTAGGCCTCCTCATAATCTGTTTGTGTCAATAATGAGGAATCATTTTCATCCCCAAAGCAATTGATGTCGTCTTCTTCTTCAACTTCATCATGAAATAAATCATGTTCTTCTTCTAGCATTCCATTTTGGAAGGGGGCCTTGATCCTTTGGTCATCAGCTGCATTCTTGTCTCTTTGAAGGATCTGGACTTGTTGGTTGTTCCTTCTGTAAGGGAATGCATTGGGATTCCTAGGAGCATAAGCATCAGGCTCTTTACTTCTTCTTGGCTGCTGACTCTGAATTTTCAGTTTTGACATTTCTGAGGTCAAACTATCCAACATCTTGGCCATCATTTCCATTTTGGTATTTGAAGAAGAAGGAGGATCAACACATGACTTCTTTCTCTCAATTTTTCCTTTAAGTTTTTGAGATGCCATAATGTTAGATTCGACCTAAAGGGAAACATATTGCATTAAAGCGAGTGTCGATGACCTTATTTCACTAAGGATTAAGCAAAATTCTGGATCAAAGGCAGAAGAGTAAGTGATCTTTGCTGATGCATCAGTTGACTTGATCTCTACAAGAATCTTTCCAAACATCTTATTAAATCTTTTGTTGAAGTTTGAGACAGACTCCCCATTTTCTCTTCTTAGATTTCTGAATTCAAAAATATAATACAAGAGATCTCTTCTTTCTCCCCAATGTTTCAAAAACACCTCGTCTAACTCCTCAATGCCTACCACTAAATTTGTTGGCATTTCTTTGAACCACTTCCTAGCTTGGCCATCCAAGCTCTGCACAAAAATTCGGGTCCAAACATCTTCCTCTAAAATGTTAATGTTCTCAGCATAAGCATAGAAAGATTCTATATGTTCTTTAGTAGTATAATCCCCAGATCCAGTAATCTTTGGCATATATTTATGATAATATCCTATCGGCATGCCTAATAAGGGATTGGGCAACACAAGAGGGGCATGCCTATTGGCTAAGATTTGTTCCATTTTTGTCAAAGGGGAAGCCATGGCAATCATGGGGGTTGATGCAGAGGAAGAAGTTTCTATAGACGATGGATGATATGGGATAGGTGAGACTATGGAAAATGGTGGTCTTACTTCACTGAGGAATGAAGGAGAAGCATTGGTAGGATGACTACCCTAGAAAGTGTTTCCCGAATAAGGTGGAAAGTAAGAAGCTCTGTAAAACTGACCGAGAATTAAGGCCAAGTTTTCTTCACCCTTAGAGGAAAGATCTTGTAAAATATCTTCAAGAATGGGCAGACTGGTATGAGTATGGAAAAAACTCTCTATAGGCTTAGTTGGTGAAGAATTCAAAGAAGAGGAAGAATCCTCTTCTTGGAGGGATTCTACAACTTATTTTCTTAAGTTGGATATAGTAACATGCTTAGAAATAGAATCTATAACATCAGAGGAAATTGAAGCTCATCAACCTTCAAGCTTTCTGACACAATCTCAATTTTCTAAGAACTAGAAGTTTCAACAGAAGGGGATTTGACAAGAGGTTCTCTAGATAAAAAATAAGAAGAAGTGTTTCTTTAAATACCTGGTTTAGATGCTCTTGCATATCTAGAAGTTTGTCTTTGCAATGCTTTTCCACTTCTGATGATCTTCTCAGGATTTGGAACTGGTGTTGCTAGTGGTGTTTCTTGGTTTGCCCTGGTATGAGCCCTTGTCGGAGCCACTTCATTCCAATGGAGTCACCAGATAGATGGTTACAACCAAAAATGTGTCCAAACTTTGTCTATCATCAAAGTTGGATCTTGTCATCTCCCAAGGAAGCTAAGCTTCAGTCTCCTCTCCCCGGCAACGATGCCAATTTGTTTTCACTCCAGGAAACTCTCCTAGGTTGTATCTCATAGATGCCTGGTAAATTAACCTTTTTGTACCTATTTTCTCAATAATGGGTGTGGGTTTGGATTGACATGAATATCTTAAATCACTGGAATGTATCCTCAAGACATTCTAGCTATATTCATGCAATACAAGGCCTTCAAGAGCTATTATCATATAGGTTTGTACATTAAATGGATAAGAAAACCAATCAATTAACCAGAACATACATAGGGAATATATATGATGGGTGAACAAACTAGCAAAGGATTCTTATGATTCTTTCTTAGCATTTAAAAGTAAGATGACAGTTACCAGGGGACCATTAAACATAGACAAAAGAATGATTTCAACTCATAGGCATAGACAAAGATAAAAGAGAGTCTGAAAATAACAATGAAAGAAGATTGCAAGCTTAATATATTAAAGAAAGTGTCTTTTTACAATAACAGTAGATTATAGAACTCAAAATCAAACCCTTTGTTCATCAAATGTTTTGGGATTTATAGCCCTTTACAAACAATTTCAAGATCCTAGATTACTGGATCGAATTTTGCCAAAAATAGAAAATCAATAACTGGCCCAAGAAAGTAGGTAAAGATCCCATAAACTAGGTCAATTCAAATTCTCAAATGATCTTTACATTCTTCAAATTCTTTGGCAGGTGTAGTGAGCCTTCCGAGGCTGTTGGATCTCATATGATATGGGAGGAGTTGAACATGACACCTGTTGACATTCAACAACCTTATATCCTTGAAAATAGCTAACCGTTTCTACCTTTCTATCTTGTAGAGAACCTCCAAAACAAAAATAAACTCTTGATAAGGATTTCATTAGTTATCTTGCATCGATTCGAACCATTTTTTAGGCTTTTGGACAAGGAAAACTTGGACCTGTGCAAAAACATTAAATTTCTGCCCTGTCAGTGCTTTCGGTAGCTAGAGTATATAGAATTCAAACCAATTAGCTACCGAAAGATCTGCTTTCGGTGGCTAATGAACAATCGATATGTTCTCCTAAGCCACTGAAACCTGAGATTATCAAAATTTCAAAAATACCCTCGTATTAGCTCAAAAATGCCTTAGGATAGATATTTTTAGGCTTCTACATCTTGCTCAAAAATTGTAGGGTTACTGGCTGCCTCTGGTTCATTTCATTGAACTGCAACCTCTACCAGGGTATCAAGAGAAGCATGTGTCTAAGCCTAGTGTTTTGAAGACATAGCTTGTTTCCTCAAAGCCCTGACCTTTTTCTTCAAGCCCTGAGCTACTCTCCATAAGCTATTGTAGTCTTTTACAATCTTGTCCTTCTTTTTCTTCTCCTTTATGCTTTCATGGGATAATATTTCCAAGGATGAGTTTCTTTCTACAAAGTTCTTTGACAGGTTTTCATACCTGGTTTTATTACCCTTTCTAGCACTTCTTGCTCGACTAACTTCCTCTTAAGGTTCTTGATTTCCTCTGATTTACTCTACTTCACTCATTTTCTAGATGAGGCATCTACAATTTTTGGTTCTTGTTCTTCTTGAGGTGCAGGTGATGGAAGGTCCTCATAACTTGCTTTGTATATATCCACAAAAACAGAATTTTCACGCCCTGTGGTAACTGAATCCTCATGCCCTGTTTCAATCTGGTGATCTTCATCTTCTGAGTCTGCGTAAGGAAGATTAAGAATGTTTTTGTTCACTGTGGATTCTTTGGCCTTTTCTTTTTCATTGTTGAAATTTAATTTCTTCTTAGTTTTGTCAAGCTTAGAGAAAGGAGAGGGTTGATTAACGGGGGCTGGAGAGATAGCTCTCCTCCTCCTCTTTCCACTTCTGGGAGTGGAAGACTTCTTGGAATGAGGACTCTTTTTGTCTTCTGGCTGAACCTCAGTCTGGAAATCATTAAAGAACAAGAAGTAATTCCACTCTTTGTCTATTCTTTGAAATAGCTCACAAACCAAAAGTTTGATCAGACTATGGTGGGATAATCTACCTGAAACTTGATTAGGATTGGCCTTGACTTGATGAGCCATTTTGGGTAAACTTCTGTGGAGAAAATAGGGCAGATTGAGTGGGTTTCTACCAGTCAAATGATTCATAAGTTTAAAATGGTAAATCATCACTCTGTTGTATCGCCCTTCACAATTTACATAAACCATTATGGCTTTTAATAATTGCTTCCATTTCTCTTCAAGGAAAGACACATTATTGTCTTTATTACATATCAAACTCATGTGTTCTGGTTTCAAATAAGTCCTGAATTCAACATTCTTAGTGACAGTAGTTTTAAACCATTTCTCTCCGGTCATGGGAAGCTCTGTCACTTAAACTATGAGGGATTCATCTATCTTGAATTCATCCAGACCTGTGATTTCTTTGTTTCCATCGAAATTGAGGGCAAAGGCCTCTGCCACCTGCTGATGAGAACTCTGTAATTTTTTACAAAAATTATAACACCCTACATCCCTGAACATTTGACATACCTCTTGGTGTGATTCCAGGTAACTGATGTCGTTGAGCTCTTTCCACAGGGCTGACATTCCTTTCTTCATTTTCCAAAAATTTTCCGAACACCTATGATCGGAGGAGCATATTTTGGGGAAGAGTTACACAACGTAGAGTTAGCAAAAGTCGGCTCCGCTGTGATAGAAATGAGAAAACTGGGGCAAGATTTAAAACGTGGCACTGATTACAAGGGATGCGGCAGAATGGTTGGTGATTTGCAACAATCATGGTCGATAACTGTAATAATGGAGGGTATGTGAGCATATGGCTTAATGATCTAAAAAGATTCGCTTATATCACACATAGATCAGTTTTCAGTTGTGAACGGTTCGTTCTCTTGTCTTTTCAACGACTTATTGCAATCATAAAATGTCGAACCCAACAGTTTAAATGTGTGATAGGACGTGCTGAGTCTTTCCCCGCTTTTGCGATTTCGGTGGCTAAAATAGCCCTGGATTCCTTTGTTTAAGCTGCCGAAAGATAATTCTTTCGGTGGCTAATGAACAATCGAAATGTTTTCCTAAGCCACCGAAACCTGATATTTGAATTAGATGAAATAAAAACTAAACAAACATTTATTTAAACTTTATTACATGCACAAATCTTTGAGGAATGAGCTTTTAAAAAATTGAAAAAATACCTTTTTAAAATACATCCTATCACCTAAAATAAAAAATCTCACTTGATTTATTTGAGGAGATAATAGAGTTGATGGAGGGATTTCAAAGGAAAGTATCATACCAAATGGGAATCGTGCATAGAATGTGTGTAAAGTGTCATCAGTGAGAGAATCTTCACGCTAATAAATTTGTTTATCCTTGAAGAAAAAACAAAAGAATAAGGGCCTGACATAACCATCGACATAGACCAAAGTGCCTCATTATCTTGGCAAGCCTCCCTAGACTCACACTTCAAGTAACGATTAACTTGAGACAAATTAGTTGAAACATATGATCTACATGGGCTAGTTTCCACCATGGTATGAGAGATAATTTCAAAACAATGTTGAGATCCAATAGTATCAACAATATCATATATAGGGTTACTTGAACAATAAGCTTCTCTACTAATAAAAAATGAAGATGAAAAAGGAGAATACATGGTATGATACACATATGCTTCAAAATTCCTTTCATCACATGAGAAAGGTTGATAAGGCTTGGTTATGATTAGTTCATGGGAAGAGGCCGTATCCTCTTTATTTTCCAGATGTACATTTCCCCCCATAAAATATTTAAAAAGGAGTTGGATCCATTAAGTTTACTTGAATCACATGGTGGGTGGATTCCTATGGAGTTAAACCATCAAAGAGATCATGATATAAATAATAATAAGTGGAAGAATTGAGAGAATCAAAAGCTTCTCTAGAATAAGAAAAATTTTCAGAAAGTGACTTTCTGAATGGTATTTCCTCTTCCAAGTTAAAAGTAGATCACTAAGATAAAAGAGGTATGTCTTGTGTGTTTATTTCTTCCTTTTCAGTGAAAAAATCAGTGTGGTTGTCTTGCTCCTGCACTATATGAGAATCTGAAATATTTTCCAAGTTAAAAGTAGATCGTTGAGATAAAATATGTATGTCTTGTATGTTTATTTATTCCTTTGAAGTGAGAAAATCAACGTGGTTGTCTTGCTCCTGCACTATATGAGAATCTGAAATATATTCCAAAGCATATTCATGGTTACAAGAGAGAAGAAATTCATAAGAATCATTAGAAAAACATGTTTTAATAAATGATCTATCAACAATAGGAAAAAAATCTTTCTCTATGTCACTTGAACTAGGATAATTTGAAACATCAAGACAAACCAAATTGGCATAAATGAATTTCAAATTATCCATGGGTGAGGAGGAATTAATTTTATGAGTGTTCATATTTTCTTCATTAAAACAATGATCAACATTTAAAGTTTTCTCTGTAACTCCCTCCTCCACTTCTTGTGATTGAAAAGATGATATAGGATAATGAGAACCTGACATAACCATCGGTGTGACCCAAAGTGTCCTATTATCTTTAGGAAAACATTCCTCTTGGTCAAATACATAAAAATATGAACTTGAATTTACTACACAAGAGGTCTCTTTTTCGTCACAACGAAGGAAATGGGGAATGGAGTGGTGGGAAGAGACATAGGATTTTTGCGAAAAAGAATTTTCTATCTGATCAATATCCCCCACAGTAAAGAAAGAACCATACATATGAATTCCATCTAAACCATTAACATTTTCAACATGTTCATTTGAATCCAAATTAGCATGTGAAGAAAGATTAAAACATGATTTAGATTTTTCATCCATTGATTTGTGTGTTTCATTAATAAGAGAAACTAAAGAGGAACTCAAATCATTGTTAAAGGGCCTATCATGCAAAGGAAATATACAAAAAGATGAGTAAATATAAGAACAAAATATTCAAGGGATTCATCTTCGTTCTTCTTAAGCTTCAAATTTTCTGCACACAAATTATCATAGTCATAGTTCTCAAAAGAATGCAAAAATTTATGCATAAATTTTTCCCATGTGTGAATAGACGCAACTGGAAAGGTATCACACCAAATCTTAACCTAGCCTATGAAAGTAAGAGTGAAAATCATACAAATTACATATCCATAAGTAATATTGTGAGAACCACAAAATTTCTAGAATTTAAAAGCATGTTCATATGCAGAGATTTCACTCTCTCCATCAAAACTAAGATGTGACAAGAAATGTAAAATATTCCTAGGAGGTTTAGGAGGTAAAGTACCAGAAAAACACTTCCATAAATGGATATGATATGGATGCATTAGTAAAACAATTTTTTTTTTTAAAGAATGACTCCATAGGCTCAACTTGTCATCTCACCCTCCTTCTAGCGCCATTTTTGTTGACGGGTTTGAATGACCTGTCAAGATACTCTCGTTTGGTGTATTGTTTCCCGCAAGTATATGTTGGAGATACTTCACACACACCTAGGATTTATTTTTCATAATTCTTTCCCTATGTTTATTAGTAATTATTCAATCTTCTATAGTTTAGGGAGAATATTCCTCTAGGATAATATTCTCTTCATTTCACACTTCAGTTTGATCAGTTGAGTGGAGTCTAGATGCCACATTAGGATTATCACCATGAAAAATTGGTATCATCACCAAATAATGCACATTTTCCTTGGGATCATCACCAGACTAGCGCATTACTCTGGAGACTAGACTAGGTGGCAGTTTACTGAGACTAACGATGCCTCCGGATCCAAAGGTGGAAAGGGAAGAAAAGGGGAGAAATGCACTTACTTCCATAAAGGATTCCATCCAGAATCCATATGTTTGTAGAAAAAAATAGATCAAATGGACCAAATACTTCAGAAAAACAACCTTGGATATCACATCCCCAAGGTTGCCAAGAAGAAGAAGCCAAAAGATCAGAATCTCAAGAAAGACAATTCTATCCATTCTTTGATCGCTATCAACTCCTCTCTCGTTGCTTCAATCGTAGATTCAAGTGTATCACACCACATGGGAGCCACAAAATAAGTTTATTCTTCATTGGATGCATGCAAATTTCCTCTTATTCTGATGTGGGACAACTCTCTAGTCGAGGTCACCGACAAAGGAAGAATTTAACTCACAAACAAAAGCTTTGAGAATGTGATACACATTCCCAAACTTTCTGTCAATCTTCTATTCGTGTATCAGATGAAAAAATCTGGCACCATAAAGAGAGTCATATTCACACCTGATGTAGTGGATATCTGTGACATGCAAACCAATTCTAGGTTTTCTACCTGTGAGGTAAATCATCAATCTAGACTCTACACATTTTCTGAATTTATTGAACTTGATTTTGCGTTACTGCTTACCATGCCGATGAAAGAAGTAGGATATGAAAAAAAAGGTTCAGGAATTTAAATTTTAGATATATGAAACAACTTATCAAGTAGGTAAAGGTTGATGGTCTACCTAACATCGACTTCTCCAAGAACATTTGTGAGGGATGTGTTCTTGTAAAACACCCTCAAGAGAAATTTGACAAAGGAAAGACTTAGAAGGCTTCCTTTCCTTTAGATCTAATCCATAGAGACCTCAAGGGTCCTTTTCCGCATACATAAATCAACAAAGAAAGGTATGTGCTAATTTTTGTTGATGATTTCTCAAGCTTCACATGGATTTTCTTTCTCAGGCAAAAATCATAGGTCTTTCAACACCTCAAAGATTTCAAATCCCTTGTTGAGACACAGTCAGGAAAGAAAATCAAAGTCCTCTGAATATATAATGAGGGAGAGTATGTCAACCATGAGATACAAAATCTTGATCATGAGGTGTTGATTCAGTTGTAGCACACGGTTCCCTATACTCCACAACAAAACATAGTTGCTGAGCAGAAAAATAGATCTCTAAAAGAGATGGCATCTTGCATGCTACATGCAAAGTCATTTCCATAGAGATTATGCGTTGAAGAACTTAATGGTGCAACCTACATCCAAAACAAATATCCCCATAGATATGTCAAGGATAAGACCCATTATGAGGCTTGGAGCGGCCTCAAACTGGAAGTGACCCACTTCTGTATTTTCGGTTCACGTGCATGGGCCAGGATTCCCTCTGAGAAGAGGAAGGCACTTAATCCACAAAGCACATAGTGTATATTTGTTGGATACCCTGACGATGTGAAGGGATACAAAATCATTTATATTTCCTTATTCTGACTCATCATTGAGCGTAGTGTCCAATTCGAGGAAAGTGTCTCGCATGTACCTCAACAACTGCATGTAGACACTTTTGTTCTTCCACATGTGAGAGATGATGAGCATTCACATGCCAACCCTTCCTTAGATGAGAGTTGTTATTCATAGGATTCAGATGATCTAGATATAGAGTCAGTACATTCAGATTCAGATTCAATGCATGCAGATGCAGATGCATAGCTAGAGCAGAGGCCCAAGTGAGCCAAGACTACTCTTCAAGATGCATGATATCTTGTTGGGGATTCATCTGATACTAGGAGGACTCGATATGATTTTGAGGATCCTCCTCTTTCAATCACTGCCACTGAATCAATGCCACTCAAGAATATTTTATTGGTTCATTCTTCAAATCCACAGTCCAATGGTGAGGCTATTGGAAATACCTTTTGGGAATCCTCCATGCAGGAGGAGTACAAATCCCTCCTCGAGAACCAGACTTGGGATCTGGTTCCCCTTCCTTTAGGAAGGAAACTTGTCAGGTGAAGATGGGTCTACAAGACCAAGTGTGCAATAGATGGACAAGTTATCATATACAAATCCAATCCAATTTCCAAAGGCTTTCAGCAGGTGCATGGCATTGACTATGATGATACCTTCACTCTAGTAGTGAAGATGGATTACATACATTTGGAACTTTCCATTGCGACAACCAAGGGATGGGAATTCCATCAGATGGATGTGAAGAATTCATTTCCTCATGATGATATCTTTAAGGAGTTATATATGGAACAGCCCCATTGATTTGTGCAGGTTCAT
Source organism: Picea engelmannii (assembly GCA_009831015.1). NCBI lineage: Eukaryota > Viridiplantae > Streptophyta > Pinopsida > Pinales > Pinaceae > Picea > Picea engelmannii. Next base: position 578,264 of record ML785607.1, on the reverse strand, counting down.
CTTTGGTATGTTGAATGAAGAAGTCTCTTTATGGCCTCAAGCATGCTCCGAGGCAATGGTATGCCAAGATGGACTCCTACTTGTTGTCACAGAACTTTGTACATTGTAAGTCAAACCCAAATGTTTACACTCTTAGGACGGTTGATTTACTTCTACTCCTAGTTATGTATGTTGATTATTTGTTGATCATTGATTGCTCGAATTCAGCTATTGTTGCAATCAAGAGTATTTTGCATGATAGGTTTTTGATGACAGACATGGGTCCACTACATTTATTCCTTGGACTCAAGATTAGTCAAGATGCATCAGGCATCAAACTGTCTCAGGCCAAGTATGCACGATATCGCCTTAAGAGATTTCACATGACAGACTGCAATTCTTCCCCGACTCCTTTCCTATCAGGATTCATACTTGAGGATGGAGGGGACACTCCATTGGTTGACAACACAGTGTATAGACAACTAGTGGGGATCTTGTTGCATCTCACACACTCCAGACCAAACCTATCCTATGCAGTTGGTGTGGTCTCCAGGTTCATGCAGGAGATACATGAGCTACATTAGAATGATGCAAAGCGTATCCTTTTATATGTACATGGCACCATCACCTTTGGGATTCACTATGCAATAGACTCTACATTGGACCTCATAGAGTTTATTGATTCTGAATGGGATGGCGATAACATTGATTGGAATTCCACATATGGTTACTCACTTAGTCTTGGTTATGGGCCTATCTATTGGTCAATCAACAAGCAGGCTGCTATTGCTCTATATTCAACCAAGGCAGAGTATAGAGGGGTAGTTAACATAACCATTCAGGCTATGTGGCTACAACATTTTCTCACTGATTTTGGAATTCAGTTTCATCAGTTGATTGTCATCTGGTGTGACAACCAGAGCACTATGAAGTTCTACAGAGATCCAGTTCAGAGGTAGCGGACGAATCACATCGAGATCCACATGCACTACAACCAAGACTTAGTACACAAGGGGATCATCGACCTACCTTTTTTTCCTCCAAAAGAATATAATTCAGACATATTCACCAAGGCCTTCACTGAGTAGAAGTTCCATTATTTATGCAGTCGTCTTGGAGTGAAGGACACGGTTGCCTAACAACTGCCAATTCTTCTTTTTACATACATTGTACTTTGAGGGGGGGGGTTTCCCATGAGGTTTTCCCTCTTTCCTCATTTATTTTAGTGTATATTTTTTATTTGGGTACCTAACATGGCCTCTTTGCTGGGACCCATTCTTTATTTTCACCATAGTGATGTTTAGAGGGGTGTTGGAGATACTTCACACACACCTAAGATTTATTTTTCCTTAGGTTTTCCCTATGATTATTAGTCATTATTCAGTCTCCTATAGTTTAGGGAGAATATTACTCTAGGAGAATATTCTCTTCAGTTCACACTTCAGTTTAATCAGTTGAGTGGAGTCTAGATGCCACATTGGGATTATCGCCATGAAACATTGGGATCATCACCAACTAATGCACATTTTCATTGGGATCATCACCAGACTAGCACATTACTCATGATTCCCTGATATCCTACTCAATTCACTTTGTTTCAATCAATTAACTGAAGACTGAGAGACTAGTTAACTCATACTAGGTGGCAGTTCACTATCGTAACTTCTTGAGAGACTAGACTAGGTGGAAGTTTACTCCCGTAACTACTAGTGTGTGTCAAGATCACTCTAGACCACTAATATGGCACATTGGCTTCTCCCCAGTTCACATTATTTGAGTTATACAGAGTATATCATGTGTAAATTATCATTCATTCATTTGGTTAATGAGAATTCTTCCATTCTTTCTCTCTTGCTTCTCTTTTCTCATAGTCTCTCTACAATTATGTATGTCATTTTCTAGGTAGATCTATTATGTGCAGGTTCAACACATTTATAGTATATGGGCCTTATCACTGCTCAGAATTAAAGGAAACATAAGGGGAAAGACAATGGACTACCCCCAAAAGAGTTCTAAATAATCCTAAGGCTAAACTAATTGAAAGGAAACTATTCTTATCCTAACTAATTCTAAGCTATCCCGAGAAAAAACCTAGAAGAGTGAGTACAATGAGAGATAATATCATTAGAATCAGAAAAAAAATCATGTATGCTAATGATGTGTGATAGAAACAATGTTGCAAATACATATACAATTAGTTGCACAATGCATCTATAACATCATTTATGTACCCACAAGGAAACAAGTTATAGCATAAGAAGACAATACAAAGTGCATAAATAAATCATACAACATAATCCTATCTACTCAAGAAGAAGATAAATGCATAAAGAATATTCTCATATACACTCATCAAAATAACCAATTTCCAAAATTCCTCCTGCTCTTTATTACTCAGAAGTAATAGTACCATCTTTTGTTACAAAGGGAAAAATTCTTCTTCCATTGAACTAACTTTGTTTTATAAAATAAGAGGGACTCTTCAACTCTCATGACCATTCGTTTCATTTTCCCCTAATCTTGTCTTTTTTAAATTTCAAATTTCTTTCAAATTTCAAAAATATAGATGTGGGAGTTACAAATGGGAGCTGAAGAGATTCCTTGGTGGTTAAATTCTCACTTTGGCAATTTACAAATGATATCTATTTGAATTTATTACTCATTCTACCCGTTGGGTCATTTATGAATTTCTTAGGTTGTTTTGGGCGTTTCTGGCTCTAGTTTATTGAATAATATCATTTTTACTTCTTATCTTCTATCTCATGTTTCCATATATCCCTTTCTAGTTTGATTTCCTTTCCCATAACTCAAGATATGGTTGTTTGAAGTTTGCATATCTGGTTCTTCATCCGAATTCGGGTTTCATCTGTGTTTGAATTTTTTGGACCATTTATACCCTCAATATACTAGAATTTTATATCCTATCTTGTTCTTCTCACCTTCATATTTCCATCGATTCCTCCTGGACATGATTTCATTGCTTGTAGCTCCAGATATGACTGTTGGACCATAACATAGTCCATTCTTCCATCAAATTTGGGTGTCTTATGTGTTCTTCATTTTGTAATAATTTTAACCTTCAATATTTCAAATATTATTTTTCTATCATGTTCTACTCTCTTCCATCTTTCCGGTGAGCTATCCTGGGCCTGATTCTATTTCATGTAGCCCCAGATATGGTTGTTTGAGTTCTGCACAATCCATTTCCCCCCCAAATTCGTGGCTTGTTGTTTTTTACAATTTATGAGATTTTTTGTCACTGTAATGACCTAAAGACCTCTTCCATTGCATTCCTCTACTCAATACCTTTCCAAAGAGGTATCATGGGATCAATTCTGACACATGTTTAAAAATTGTTGCTTGAATAGTATTTCGGGAGAGTTGGTTTGGTTGAGAAATTTGGTCGAGTCGGAGGATCGGATCGGCATCGGGAAAGTTTATTGGGTCAGTGAAGATGATCAACATCAGTAAAATTGATTGAGTAATAGGATATGATTGGTTTAAGGAAATTTTATCAATCGACAAAGATGATCAACGTTAGGAAAATTGATCGTGTCGAAGGATCTGATTGACGTCAGGAAAATTGATCGATTGGAATGGATGAATTCCGACAATGAAGAGGGTTCCAAGATTGAATTTGGGCTCGACAGGCCAGGGTGGAAGGTGTCATGTTATCATCCATGTTAGTGCCACATCATATGGCACCAATGATAGGGGGCCATGTGGATGCCACATGGCAACGATGTGGCAATGGTGAGATTTGGCTTAGGAAACTTTGGGAGGCCATAACTTTTGATCTGGAACTCATATTTAAGTATGGTTACAGTCATTGGAAATATATCAATGAGAAGAATCCAAATATGAGGTTTAGTTAGAGGAAATAATAGAATAAAAGAGAGGGAAACCTTGATAAATAAAATGTAGGCTAAAAGGGGAAGAAGATCAAAGGATTCCTCCATGTGCATCTCAAGGATGGAGTGATCATGAAGAAAGGATATCATGCTAACCTATTCCTGCAACCACAGAAAGGGTTGAGATTAGTTATGTGATTAAAAGTACATTCACGAATACATGATAAAAATTATATTTCCTTGCCTTTAAGAAAACTTATGAATAAGTCTAGATTTTTAAGGACATGAAAATGAGAGGTTTATTGAAGGCAATAATCTATGATCCGGATTAAATAACTATTGCAATAGTTGCATGCATCTAATATCCAAAACATAGAAATTATTAGTGACCTTATGAATCAAGTTAATAGTTTTCCAATATATGAGAGTATAAATATGAATATGTTAAGCACCATATGATAGCAAAACTTGAATAAGTCATCTAGGAAATTGATTGACAACATACATCAAACTCATTCAAGACATGTACTAGATCATTGATGGGTGTTTTATATGCACTAAAAACACACTAAAAACCCTTAATTAAATTATCAACCCGGGGTAAGTAAAATTAGAGTTGTAGCAAAATATATGCCAAGGTAGAAGGATTGGTAGTAGTATAGTCTAAATAAGGAAGTGGTTCTCTAAGGGATAATCTACTCAAGCAAGGACAACTAATGATAAAAATCTACTAAGAAACTCAAACTATGTACCCTAAGTAACCTTTGAACGAAGGATCGATGGATAGTTCTAAGAAAGCAAATGGAAACCCTACTTAAAGAAAACTAGTTCATGCATAACAATAAGAAAAAGAAAACTATTCATCTAATAAGAAAATAGCAACAACAAACTACTTGTAATTAACCTACTTAAATTCAATAAGAAACTATCATGTGAAAGAAAGTAATAAACAAGAAACTACACTATCAAAACAAGAATAGACAAGTGAGAAACTAACCTATTAAATAAACTAAACAACTAACTAACCTAGGATAACTTCTACAGCAAGTAAAATAATTAAAACTATTCAATAAGCAACTAACTAATGTAAGAGACAAGTGAACTCTATTATTAATTTAAATTTCACAGCTATTTCTAATTTACAAAATGAAATCTACTAAATTGAAAGCAAACGGAATTAACAACTAATCTTTAATCTATGATAAGAAAACTACTTGTTGGCACAGGGGTAGACCCAGGGTTCAATGCTTACAACAACGCACCAACAAAACCCTAGCTACCGATCCTTTCGGTGACACCTGTTATAACCCTAATTTGCACCAGACATGCTTACCTGGCTTTAGACCATCTCAGATTCCTTCTTTGCCAAAACACTGCTGAACAACTCTTCTTAAAAACCCCTTTTATAAAGTCCCATGCACCTTGCTCCATTGTTGCACACGTGTACACGCTAGCTAACCCAAGACAACCCGCGTGTACCTACAAAAGCACGAAAAAAGGAAAGTTGCTGATGGAACACACAACTTTGGGTAAGTTAACTAAACCTTTTGGTCATGCATGGCCGGTCACTCGACCAAATACCTAGCTTCTTCTAGCCTATAAAAGAAGGGTTAGGGGTCCCATTTGAAAGGAGGAGAATCACAGTAAAGAAACTATACCCGATTAAGAATTCCCTTTGTCCCAACCTTTAGCAATCCTTGTGCAAAGAGAAGTATAGAGAAAAGCAGTTGGAAGACAATGGAAGAAGATCCCAGGACTAGGATCGAGGAGCAGTAGCCAAATTTATCATTGTAAGGTATCATTGTGAAGTTAATAAAATAATCGCTTTTCCCGTCCTGCCATATGAGATTGTCATTATTGGAATATTGATTGTATGATTGATTAAATCTCTAACCTGTTAGTTCATAGATCAAATTCATGTGGAGTTCTTTGTTTGTCTTTAGTGAATGCAGGTCAACATTGGGAGGAGAGTTGCAGTCAAAGAATGATCAAGCGCGAAAATGGATCGACATCAAACACAAAAAATAAGGTACGTCAACTTAATCTCTTGAGCCTTGTATTTACATATGAGTAATGGGGGCTTAGGCATGGGATGATGGTAAAAAGTAAAAATATTTAGGTCATTTATGCATGCATGATAAAACCTTTAGTGCTAGTCTATAGGAGGGATTTCCCACCCACAATAGAATTGGAGACCATACTGGGGATCTCTAGGGTTTCTGGGAATGTTTTTTCTTGGGTATTTTTAAGAACTGGTTTCATTTCTTATTTTTAAAGTTTATACAAAAGACTGAGCTAACAGAGATTCTGGTCTTCCATACCAGTTATCTCTATTTCTGTGCTGGACTGCATTTTTCTTTCGAGACCCACAGAGGTACACACAACTTGTATAAAGTTTTCATGTATGTACCCACGCCCTACCTTCCCACAGCCCACGTGTACATGTTAGCTGAGGAAGTGTCAGTCGCATGTATGATTCTAGAAAATTTCTTTTAGAGAGGCAGTCATCCTCTCCCCTGTCAGAAACAATCCTTCTCAGGGGTTTTCTAGAACTCTTTCTAGTCTTGGTTGTTTGCAGTCTATAGCTTAGGTTTCACCTCAGATTGGTTTGTTCTATGAAGTTTTCCTTGAATGGTTTTCATTTTTCTGTTAAAGTAAGTGTCTAAGTCTTCAAGAGATCTTGGTTCTCAGTACCAATAGTCTCTTCTTGGGCTAGATTGATTGGCCTTTAATTTGTATTAGAGTTTCATAGATACACGAGGCCTGTATAAGGCCAGCACGTGTGTACACGCGCTCTTACTTTACACAGCTCGTGTGCAAACACTTGCTCTTGAACTATTAGCAAGCATGCCCATGGAGACAATTTTTGTTTAAGGTGAGGTAGTCATCCTTTATTTTGACAAGAGTTATACCTCTTAGGTTTTTGTGACTTCGTCATAGCGGTCAGTAACTTAGGTTTGATCACAACAATAGATTTCTTTTTCATTAAAAAATTTTCCTCAAAATTTTATTTTTATAGGGTTTTTAGACAAGTGTGAGAGTCGATTTTTAATTTTCTTGTGGGTTATTTTTAAAGTGACTCTTTGTGATCTATGCTTAGGCCAGAATTTTTCTTGGTTTTTACTTGTTGATATTTTTCCTTTTTGCTTTGTGAGCATTCAAATAAAATAAAAAACTTTTATTTCTTTGTTTGGTTAAATAGTGTTGTTTTGCCTTAGTAACCAGGGAAGAGTCTTTTCTTTCATAAGTTCTTGACGATTTACTTAGATCATAAGTAGCTCGTAGTCGAGTGAAATCCTACTTTGAGTTTGTTGTTCAAAGATCTTAGAAATTTTTTAGTTTGAAATGTTGTTTAAGATTTGAGTCAAGAGAAGTTATTTTGTTTCCATCTTTTTGTTTATTTTTCTTTCGTCTTTCAAACATCACTAGTTTCAATTTCATAACCTTTGACTTAAGACAAGACATAAAAATTAACGCTAAATCTAAAATTCATTATACTTTTTATGTTTGTAGGGTCAACCAACTAGTTTAGGGTTAGGGCCTTGAATTAGGTTGGAGAGGAAACTCTTCAAGGCCATTAAATAACACATTGGAGTCTGAGTTAGGGAGTGTCAAAGTCCAGTATCATGAAATTTATCCGATACCCCCCTCTAACATAGGGGATAAACATGAGGTCGCATGCGGAAAGGTAGCAGAGATAACCCTTCCAACGCTAGACCAATCATAGTAGATAACACATATAGAGGGCTTGTCATGGGATTCCATCGATTGCATTTGCCACGGAGCTTGGTGGGTCTCGAATCCATTCGAAGTCCTCAGTTGTCTTCTGGACCACTTACCTTCGATACCCTTGACAGGCTTCGGGCTCGATACACTTCTCATTGTGGTCTACCTGACTTTCGATTGTACCCGCCTGATGACTGTTCACGCACTGGCAACCTAGTTGCCTATATTTTTAGAGACATACACAGGTGACTACGGGGATATACCGTGGTACCTAGGACAGATATCGGGCCACACTTTTCAGAGTATACCCGAAGGGTGATTCTGTGTTCGAGTTGCACTTGCACCGGTAAGTTTCTCTAGTGTTGGTTGTTGTAACTGTTATTCCAACTAGTTTAGTGTTTTCTTGTTCTATCTTGAAGGGACCCTTTTAGTGTGTGTTGTTTTTTGAAAGAATATAAAGCCCTAGTATGTCTTTGATCTTCTCACACAGTGGAGGATCACAAGCTCCACCGGTCATGAAGGCTTCTAGGCCTATCACTGGTTACACTGGAGCCACCTCCGCCACCACTAAGGCGAAAGCTAGACCAACAAGGGTCTTTTGAAGCAACTGGGTCACAGGAAACTGTACCTGAACAACATCCGGAGGAAACAACTGTTTTAGACCTTGGAGAAAAATCTCTTGGTCCATACAAAACTCCAACCACTGATCTTTAGGCACCCATCATCATACAGATTCACCCTTACGAGTGCCATACAGTGTCACATATAGCAATGGAAACAAATGTTGCCACTTCTTCTAGGAATTCTTCAATTCCCACTATGGTTGTCACCACAGGGGATATTCCACCTCCTAACCCACCATCACTGATCTGAGCCACCATGATATCAACCGCCTCTACCTCAAGAAGTGGTCCCATCCTATCTATGGCAACAACCACTTCCCCTTTCACACCGAGTGCGATAGACCCTCCGTTCTCATACGGGATGCCTAGCTTAGGTACAAGTCATGTACTTTCCTACTCCACTTTATAGACTTTAGGTCTAGGGGTAGGGAGCTCTAACCCTCCTCTGAAAGGACACATGGGGGGCACTTCAAATCCTTTTAATGCTTTCCCTTACAGGGGAGGTCATATACCTCCTTCGTCCCCTTCACTCGGTGGCACCCACCAGCAATCTACCGGCCCACCCACACACCATAGTTTATTTGGAGTAGGGAGTCAAGGACCACCTTCTCATAATATGCTAGTAGGTTCGACACTATTTTCTTTGTTTGGTGCATTTGGTAACAACACTTTCTCGTTAGATTCTTTCCCGAATGGGGGCAACCCCAGTTACGAACAACCTATTCCTATGCAGGGTACTATTCCTGCACAAGGGGCAAACCCAGGAACTTATTCCGCAGTAGGACCCTAGAATTATTGGTAGGGATCCGTTCCCTCGTCAGGAATGTCAATCTGGGGAAATTATTTTCACAACCAATGGAACCCTGGACAAGGTACTATGCATATTCCCATGGGATCAGCATGGGGCAACCCTTCCCAAAGTCCTCCAAATGTAATGCACGCCCAACCATCTACGTCCTATTTTGGGAATTTTCCAATGATGTCTCCTCACACACAAAATCCATACGCTGGTCATGGCCATGGCCATGGTTTTTACTAGAACCCAGGCCAACAACTGAACTTTTCCTGGTAACCTGGTGCCAGTCAAAATCCAGGTCCCTTTTTCCATGGTTATCACCAACAACCCAAACTACCTTTCCTGGAAACCTTGCATTTTCCAAACTTGACAAGGTTGTTGAATGGCTCTATCTTTCATGATCTGTGTTGGCCACCTATCCCGACGAAGTTTCCTTCAGACATACCAAAGTTCAAATCCAAGCCTAACGAAGATCTGGGAGATCATGTGACAACCTTCCATCTTTGGTGCTCGTCTAACTCATTGAAATATGACTCCGTGAATTTTCGATTGTTTCAATGTACTCTCATTGGGAGTGTCGCAAAATGGTACATTCAGCTCGACCGCTCAAGATACTCTTCCTTCGGAAAATTGGCAATGTCTTTCCTAAACCATTTCCAATTACCTATGAGATACGACGCTGGCACAAAATTGTTAGCCAATTTCGAATAGACAAAAGTGGACCATATCTCTAATCACATCTGAGAATGGAAACACTGAAAGATTTTAATTAAGGTGCTCATCCCACCAACATTCCTACTCAAGTGGTTCCTTAAGTCTTTGGTCCCATAGTTATCCAAAGACGTCACGACATTGAGAGTGTTTTCCAAAGAAGATGCCATCATGAGAGCTCAACAGCTTGAGCTAATCTACTCTCAGTTCAATTTATTATATGAGGTCTTGCCAGATGTGCCACACTCAATACTTGATAAAACCAGACAGAGAGATGGACCACATGCCAATGGTATTGTTGGTTCAGCACAAACAAAGCCCGTTGATCAACTGATGAAGAAATTGCAGCAATTGTCTATACAACACACAACGGCTAGCCAAACTACTATTTTGGCAGCTCCCCCTACCCAAACATCGAATGTACACATAGTGAAATTAACAAATCCAAAGGCCACCCAGTAGCTTGAAGGAAAGAAAAAACAATGAAACAAGGGTAAGGGGGATAAGAAACCCACTAATAATGTTGGCAGGGGCAACACTGAGAAACAAAAGGTGAGGTATCTTTGCAACCTGTGCATGGAAGACCACCCAACCCACCAATGTCCTTGGCTTGCAGAGGCCCAAAAGTTTGTGACATAGAAACAACCTACCGTGTTAACCAATCCATTTCAACATGGGAAAAACCTAACCCAAGCCTCTACAAGGGTGGAAGGGGGCATTCAAGGACCCTCTCCATCTTCAAATAATCTTGCATCCATGAATGTGTATATGATGAAAGGTGATGCTTTTATATCGATTAGAGTGCATGACTACAGTAAACCAAGAACTTTTGAGAAGGGAAAAGAAGATGAAATCCCATCTCTTCCTCTCTAGATCGAGAAGACTTTGGGTGAAACAATGAAACACATCCCAAAAGGTGCGTTCACAAAAGCTTCTCACAACCCTAATGCAAGGGCCACCTAGAACTATTCTGTGGTGGAGGATTTTTCCCAAACGCCTTGTGTGATGTCCACTTTGGAGGTCCTCCTAAGCTTCCCTTCCCAAAGGAAAGCTTTGTTAGCCACTTTAGGATCTACTGAGACTTGTAATCCAGGTATAATCATGCTGGATACAACCGACTTAAAACCCCGTCTGCCTTACCACATATCATTTTAGATAGTAGTGGTTCACTCCACGAAAAATTTTACTCGGAACATTTTCCACACGGTGGTTGATGAGGGTGCCTGGACATGTGTTATGTCATTGGCATGTTGGAAGGCAATTAACCAGCCCATTTTTTCTCCATCACCTACTCTTCTCACTGCTTTCGACAATCGTTTGTTCCAACCACATGGTATCATTCCCTCTTTCCTTGTGCAGTTAGGAAGGAAGACCATGTGCATTGAGGTAGAAGTAGTCAATGCATCCCTCGACTATAATATTTTGTTAGGAAGGAGTTGGAATTATGCCATGCAAGCAGTGGTTGCTACATTTTTTTGGGTCTTGTTGTTTCCACATGATGACCGGATTGTGACCATTGATCAATTGTCTTTCTCTAAACCTGACCCTTCACTGGGGGATCCGTGGTCCTGATGATTGATAATCCCCAATTGGGTGTAGTTAACATAGGGGTTGGATTGTGCCCATATTTGATGGGTACCTTCGATTACTCGCCCCCTCAAGGTGATGTCAAGTTCATATCCAACCACCAGAAGGTTGAGATTTTCCAATTTTTTTCGTTTCACATGACTTACTTCAATGATCCATGGATACTTTCTTCCCCATTGGCCACGAGGGAGGGACAAGGCACCCTGGCATGTCCATGCCCTTGTCCGCAGCTTAAGTAGCATACTCTTTATTCTAGCAAGATTCGACTGACATGGATCCAACTCCTGCACAACAGTTAGATCCGATTCTAGAGCCTATTTGGGCTCAAGGCTCCCTCACTGATATTGATTCATTAGACTTAGTCTTTCCCTCCGATGAAGCAATAATTGAGGCAATGACTAGTCCGGAAAAACCCTAGGACGATCTCCATCACAGATCATACTTCCTCCCAGAGTTAAGCAGAATCAAAGCAAGAGAATTCACCTTGACCATGACTGGAGATAGGTCTTGTCCTATTAATCCCTTAGCTACACATCAGGTTTATGCCAAGGGTAATATGGAAAATATCACTAAAACCATACCGATTAATATATCCAGAACCCCTGACATCGTGGAGAATGTTTTTGTCGGAGTTGACTATTCTCCTGAAGAGATTCAAATCTACACAGATCTATTTAAAGAATTCCGCAACATTTTTGGCTAGTCTTATGAGGAAATGCCAGGCATTGATCCAAAAATAGTCGAACATGAAATCACAACTTATCTGGATGCCAAGCCTGTTCGGTAGAAGCTTCATCTAGTTAATCCCAGGAAAGCAGCAACCATTAAGGTTGAAGTTGAGAAACTGCTAAAAGTCGGTTTTATCTATCCTATCCATTCGACCCAATGGGTGTCAAAACCTATGCCGGTCAATAAGAAATAGGGCACGATTCATGTATGTACGGACTTCCATGATTTGAACAAGGCCTGTCCAAAAGATAATTTTCCCACACCATTCATCGACCAGATAATTGATGAATGTGCAGGTTGCAAGGCCTTTTCTTTCATGGACGTCTTTTCAAGATATAATCAGATACAAATCAAACCCAAACACCAGCACAAAATGACATTCATTTTTCCATGGGGTACATTCACGTATCGTAAGATGCCTTTTGGTCTCAAAAATGCTAGAGCGACCTTTCAGCGGGCCATGTATTTTACTTTCCATGATCTCAAGAATATAGTTGAGGCCTATTTAGATGACTTAGCATCTCGATATCACAAGACAATGGATCATCCCACACACCTCTGAATTATCTTTGAGTGATGTTGCTACTTCCAGATTCTCTTGAATCCAAACAAGTGCAGATTTTGCATAACATCAAGATGTTTGTTAGGTTTCATAGTGTCAACAACAGGGATCATGCTCGATCCTCTCAAACTTGAGGCAATAATTCAGTTTCCTCCCCCATGCACAATCCTTCAAATTCAGAGTCTATAGGGCAAGGCGAATTTTTTAAGGCATTTCATCACCAACTATGTCGAGATCACAAAGGGATTTATGTGCTTACTGAAGAAAGACGTTCCTTTTTATTGGGATGATGTCGCTCAATGCTCCTTCAAAGCATTGAAACATGCCCTCACAACTTCCCCTCTACTTCGGCCACCCAACTATAACAAAGATTTCTTATTATACCTGGCTGTAGCAGAGTCAACCATTGACATGGTCTTAGTTCAAGAAGATTATTTTCTCTCAGAATATGTGATCTATTACCTGAGTTGAGGCCTAGTCAGACCGGAACTCAATTATTCTCGTATCGAAAAAATTGCATTGGCAATAGTCCATGATGTTCAATGGTTCCATCATTATGTTTTTCTTTGCAAGACCACCATCATTTTCATTGTGAATCCATTTCAATACATGTTGACATGAAGGGTAATAGGCAGAAAGATCAGTAGATGGATAGTCATCCTCTAGGAATTTGACTTAGATTTCATTTCAGTGAAATCCAAAAAGTCACTGGTCTTCATAGAACTTATTTCGGAACTTTCGGTTGAGTCAGGTGATGTTATGCCCGAAGAGTCACCTATCAGAGGAGATATGTTTTTGATCACCTCTTCAGATCCCTAGTACAGAGATATACTTGTCTATCTCTAGGATTTTAAGTGCCATCAGGCTAAGAATTATCTTCTACTCGATGATACGTTGTATCGGAGAGGTGTAGACTACATCCTGCGTCAATGCCTCACTCATGAAGAAGCAATTATTGTGCTTAAATATTTCCCATGTGGTGGTCATTTGTCTGGGTTGGCAGCAACCCAAAATATTTTATGTGCAAGTTACTTCTGGCTGACACCAATCAAATATTGTATCGAATCGGTCAAGAAGTGCCACCCATGTCAGATCTTTTCTCAGAAGATGAGGGCACATCCCTCTCCCATGTTTCTTGTCATCACAGTTGGTCCCTTCACCAAGTGGGGGATTTATTTCACTACATGCAACCCTCCTTCAGCAAGGGGGCAACATTATATCATTGTAGCCGTAGACTACTTCACGAAGTGGGTCGAAGCTATGCCAATGTTTAAAGATGATGGAGAGACTGCAACTCTCTTTTTATTCAACCAGATAATAGCAAGGTTCGGTGTCCCGAGAGATATTGTCACTGACCATGGCAGTCACTTTCAGAACTAGATGATGACTGAATTAACGTCAAATCTTGGATTGCGGAAAGAACATTCGTCACCCTACTACCCCCAAGAAAATGGCCAGGTGTAAGATGTAAATAAATCTCTTAAGAACATCCTACAATGAATGATCAACTCAGCCAATTCAAATTGGCATTTGATGTTATACTCAGCATTATGGGCTTACCGAACATCTGTTAATACTACAACTAGTTTCTCACCTTTTCAACTCGTTTACAGGATGGAAGCAGTCTTTCCTATCGAATGTCATATCCCATCCCTAAAATTGGCAGTAGAGTTATTGCCAGACACTTCTCCACTTGAAGAATGGTTATTGTACCTTGAGCAACTCAATGAGAAGCATCATGATGCATCCCTAGACAACGAGGCTCACAAACATTAAGTCAAGTGTCAGTATGATCGGTTCATTTGTCCTTGGGTTTTCTCTGAAGGCGACCTTGTCTTGGTCTATGACCAAGATAAGGACCCCCTGGGGGTAGGAAAATTCAAACCCATGTGGTTCGGACCTTTCATCATAAAAGAGGTTCTAAAAAAGGGCACTTATCGTCTGGTTGACTTTGATGGAAATGCTTTGGCGGAGCCTAGAAATGGGCTCTACCTCAAGAAGTATTACACATAGGTAGGTCACCTTGGGTAACTTTTTGTAACATATGTATAGTCTTTGTACTATTACTTTCTAGTTTCTTTTAGTATTATGGGCGTGTCATTTTTTATGTTATCTTTTGTTACTGTGGAAGATGTCAAGTGAATCAGAGGTGTTCATTGGGTATGCAGATGGTGCTAGCTAGCACACTCGGAGGCTTGCCTCCACAGCTTGGGTAATTTTTACACCTCAAGGCTAGTTATTATCTTCCGGAGGTATATGCTTAGGTGACACCACAAACAATGTCGTCGAGTACAGTGCAGTTATTGAGTTTCTTCATGATGCCCTACCATTTGGTATCTCTCATCTCTGAGTCTATTTAGATGCTCATCTGGTTGTGTCTCAGTTAAATAGAGTCTACCATGTTCATGATCCAACTTTACACTAACAATTCCTTAGGGTACGTCTCTTAGAACGAAACATTGATTATATTACATATTTTCATGTTCCTAGGAGATTGAACCAAGTTATAGATACTCTAGATAATCAAATTTTAGACTGGCATCTCGCACACATATAAAAAGACATACACATAAACATGTAAATACATTTTTAAAGGAAAATATGATCCATAAGACAAAAAAAGACATAAAAATCCATATATAATATCAAAAGCACCAGAGTACATAGGTGGACGCAAGCGCCTCAAAAATTTGACCAGTAACGAGTCATGGGGCTTATGCCCTCAAAACATATATATAAGTGGAGGTATCAAAGTATAGAATAACGTAAGTCAGGGCCTGTGGGCCCTGTTGTAATAATCAACAACATTTTCCAAATGTCAAAACAGTTGGACCCGTGCCCGTGGTGCCCCCACTACAAGAGGTTGCATGGATGGTGGTAGATCCTCAATCTCTACCATAGGAATGGTGCAAGTGAGCGAGGTAAAATTTCTCTCAACTTGTCTCAAAACCCTCTCAGCCTCACCGGCTGGAAGCTCTCCTGTTGTTGTTGGTCCCCCTGTGGCAGCAGGTGCGACCCCTGGTCGAGGACGACGCTTGTTCCTCACATAATATGCAGGTCATGAGGGTCCCACATTTGCACACAATAGACACGTATTTGTCAAATACTTTGTTATAAAAAAATGATATATACAAAAAAAAACATAAAAATTATATATGTTTCAAAAAGAAATGATTCAAACTTACCCATCTCACCTCGCTCCTCGCCTGGAGGTACAGGGATCTCAGGATCTCTCGAGAAATCAATCCAAGAATAAGGATAATCCTCTATGGCTGGGATCTATCGTGACAACCAAGAAAATAAGTCATCATCAAAGGACTCATTGGTCCTTCCACCACCCTGTCAAGGCAACAACACTGCCCATAGGCAAACCGCAGGAAGAGAGGCCTAATTTCCTCGTACCACCACTTGAGGACTGAAACTAGGAACTCTTTCAAAGAAGAAAGAGCATAGAATCGTCCTGAAACTGAAGTTTCTCTGCGTCCACAACTGACAATCTGTGAGCTGCCTCTTCATACAATCCAGTAGTGTAGTGCTCCAGTCAAATATCTATGTATTCAAGCACTAGAATGCACAGTTTATCTGTGCATGGGATGCCTGATGTAGAGCCACAAAACTACTCATTCGCCCAATAAGAAACACAATCGCCTACAGTGATAAATTGGTGATCCTGCTTATTGGCACCTGCGAGCTCGATTGGTTTGTACCAGCCTCACAATAAAGTCTTATCAATTTCAATATGTTATGAGGCCCCTAAGGAAATGTCTAAAAATTGACTAGTTCCCCTCTCCTGGAGAGGCTAGTCAAAAAGTATATGTCCTCTGTAGTGGGCACCAGTGACTGCCCCTCTAACATAAAAGCTTCTGTATCAGGGTGCCAGTATTCAACCAAGGCATTCAGTAGCCTAGGTTGTTCTCTCATGAAACAACACAGGAAAAACTTGAGCAAACCACATTGCATTAACATTGCCACAACATTAGGGTCTTCCCGAACTAGTGCACTGATATCTTCATGCTCTCGTTCTCTCCATTGCACATACATCCTGCACATGGGAAAATTTTCAGAGGGTTAGGCCTTGCTTTTTAAACCTTTTTTCACTCATGGGAGGGTCCATCCGGGCTGTTGTTATGACAGTCACATGTACACGCTCTTTGACATCAGACAGAGCGAGTGTACACGTGGGTTGTCATAGGACAACCCACGTGGACCTAGGGCCGACCTTTTAAAGGTCGACGCCCCCCCAAGAAACCAAATTAAATGCATAAATAAAGAATTAAAAAGAAAAGGGAGGTAGTTTATACTTACTTGGTCCAGATAGATGGTCGTTTCATGCAATGTATCTCCTAGAATCACCACTTTTATCAAAGGGGGTTTTTTGCTCTAGAGTTAATTTCCAAATCAGAAATGGTGATAATGAGCTGCCAACTTCTATTTATAGAATTTTTGGCCCTTTTTGTCACTTTTTTGGCCCCCCTTATCATTTTCTGTGAATTGAAAACCATTTAGAGTGATTCTGGAGTTGCTTTGGAAGGTTATGATCGGGTATCAGGAGATTTTTTTTGGATTTTTGGGTCACTTTTGACGGTCCGTGGGAAAAAACTCAGATGGTCAACTTGAGCATATAGGTTAGGTTTTCGCCTCTACTTTTGTATCTTGTTGTCTTTATCCATTTGCCATTGGATTGATCCCATCAGGTTGCGACACAGAACCATCATGATGATTTAGAAGTGTCGTGATTTGGTGGTAGAGCTTACCAGGAACATGGTTTCCCTAGGTAGATCCTGGTTGCATTATGGTGTCCATGCTGTCACTAATGACTGTAGGCTTGGGAGTCCTTTTTGTTTTTACTGATTACATGTTTGAGCCTCATTTGCATGACTCTTGACCTCACCCACGAGACTCCCAAAACATAATGGGTATTCTTTTAATCCCTTTTCTGACCCTCTAAACATGAAAATATTTCCGAGCGATCTTGTGGCCTTTCACGCTCATTAAACTGAAATTTGAAGTCACATCTATCCGACGATAGTTTACCCCTTTTTCGGTCTGGACGGTCAATTGTACAAACAAAGGTATACTCTAGAGGATTGAGATCCCTAGAAGAGTACCCTCAGGTATACTTTTACCCCTTTTCTTGGGCCTGAGGGACTAAATTTACGAAAAAGGAACCCCCATGGAGTCCATAGTTAAGCTCTTTTCAGACTCTCTAAAATTGAAAAGATCATCGAGTGACCTTATTCTTTCACACTCATTAAAATGGTCCAGAAGAACATTCCCGACGAAGTCCATAGTTAAGGTTTTTTCAAACTCCTTAAAAATGGAAAAATGTTCGAGTGATCTTGTCTTTATCACTCTTGTTAAAATGGTTTTGAATAGACGTTTTGTTGGTGCTAGTTTACCCCTTTTTCGAACCGACTAGACTACCTTCGAAAAAGGTATCCCATTGGAGTCTCCTTTTACATTTTTCAGACTCTCTAAATATGAAAAACCACCGAGCTTACCTTCTTTGGGCTCGTTAAACTTACATTGAAGGATGTTACCATTGTGTGTCTTATTAATCGCATTTGCATACCTGCGTCTCTGGTCTAATACTGGCTCCATGTTGCTCTCAACTAAACCATCTGAAGCATGCCTTATACGCAAGCCTTGTAGCACTTTGCCTCTGCGTATTGCCACCTTTGGCCCCAAGAGGGATCTTTCCCGAGTGTCCTTAATTTGAACATCAGTCTTGTCCTTGTGCCTCAAACTTGTATGTTTGCGACACTCATTCCTCCTTTGTAACGTAACATTCTTCTATTCTTTTTCCAAAATTATTGAAAATGACAAAAAAAAAAAAATCAAATATACCCCAAAAAGAGGAAGGGAAAAGTATTTTCTTTTATTGGCAGTACAATGCATCGCTCTTGGATAAATCACATCTGTTTGTTTGTTCGTCAAACCCTAGGATTTCATATGACCTTAGGAAGTTGTTCTTTCTACATTGAGCTGTGTCCTCCTCCATTTGGTTATTCTTCCAAACATATGGAGAGTTTGCATTGCCTCCTACCTTGCAAACTTATGTTAATGCCATGTTGCCCAAGTCTCATCATTTGTTGTGCTATTTTCCAAGGGAAGTTTTTACCAAGCCTAAGTTGGCCCCTCTACAGTTTGTCTCTTGCCCTCATGCCCGACCATCCTGAAAGTCCAATCAAGTCTTTGTTCGAAATCAATGAAGCCTTCAGTCTAATAATCAAGATTATCTAGTCCATGATCGACAAGCCATTGAAGACCTCTGGGTAGTGAGGTCGTACACTCATATTACACTCTTACCCAAGTTTTGAATATTTTTAAGTTGTTGCTCAAGCTCTAAAGACCTCATCTCCAGCCATTAGTCCTTATCAGCTTCTAGAAGATGGATACTCTACATGTATATCTTTTTGATTTCGAGATGTAGCTCCATTGTGTACTGCTCATGGCTACACTTTATATAGTTATATGACATGGATCTATAGTGTATTTGATTGGTAACCATGATTTTATTTTATCCCAAGCATGGGTATGCCTACCTCAGTGAGACAGTTATTATTTTTCATATGGCACCTCCTAATTTCTGGTCCCTGGGCTCACTTGTTCAAAACATCGGTGAAGATTGTTAATGTATTTCGGCCATCAGATGATCTTCTGACCTCACACAATAGGGGGCATCTATTATAACCCTAATTTTTCACTAGACATGCTTACCTGGCATCAATCCATCTCAAATTCCTTCTTTTCCAAAACACTATTGAACAACTCTTCTTAAAAACCCCTTTTATAAAGTCCCACGCGCCCTGCTCCATTACTGCACACGTGTACACACTAGATGACCCAAGACAACCCGCATGTACCTACAAAAGCATGGAAAAAGGAAAGTTGTTGACGGAACACACAGCTTTGGGTAAGTTAACTAAACCTTTCGGCCATGGATATTCGGTCACTCGACCAAATACCTAACTTCTTCTAGCTTGTAAAAGAAGGGTTAGGGGTCCCATTTGAAAGGAGGAGAATCATAGTAAAGAAACTATACCCGATTAAGCATTCCCTTTGTCCCAACCTTTAGAAATCATTATGCAAAGAGAAGTATAGAGAAAAATAGTTGGAAGATAGTGGAAGAAGAGCCCAGGACTAGGATCAAGGAGTAATAGCTGACTTTATCATTGTAAGGTATCATTATAAAGTTAATAAAAGAATCGTTTTTCCCATCCCACCATATGAGATTGTCATTATTGGAATATTGATTGTATGATTGATTAAATCTCTAACCCATTAGTTCATAGATCAAATGCATGTGGAGTTCTTTGTTTTTTTTTAGTGAATGCAGGTCAGCATTGGGAGGAGATTTCCAGTCAAAGAAAAACCAAGCATGAAAATAGATCGACATCAAACACGAAAAATAAGGTATGTCAACTTAATCTCTTGAGCCTTATATTTACATATGAGTAATGGGGGCTTAGGCATGGGATGATGGTAAAAAGTAAGAATATTTAGGTCATTTATGCATGCATGATAAAATCCTTAGTGTTATTCCATAGGATGGATTTCCTACCCACAACAACACCTGCGAAGTAGATGAAGTCTCACCCAAGCTAGAGGCAGGGGTGGTTGCAGGACTCATATGTATGCAACCTTAATTGGGACATAGATCTGTGATTGTAACACCTTAAAAGAGCACTTAGCAGTTATAGTTCATTAATATTTGGTCTTAGTTTACAACGTAGATAAACCCTAATAATAGATCGGTGAAATATTCACATAGATCCAATTGATTCAAGCACTAAGCATACCAACATAGATCCGATCTAGCATTCATTCATATTATTCAGCACTAAGCTATCACATTATTCCTTCTAAGCATATATCAATGCACTAAGCATTTAACCATGTAAACAAGAGAACAACCATCAATCAAAAAGCAACAACAACATAGGATATACGTGGTTCACCCCCACCCTAGGGCTACATCCACCAACTCTTCTTCTTTATTTCTTTCTATCAATATTCTACATGAACAGAGCCATGATATCTTACTCCACAGAGGAAAAGAGATATTCACGCACTTCGCTAGATCCTCCTTCTGTGAGCTACAACAAAAATCCTCTTCACAGTATCTTACAATCACTTTCACTTAGCATTTCCAATCTCACACAGTATGCACAAAGCATTTACAATCACCGCTTGCACTTAGCATAGCACCAAAAACCTCTTCCTCCAACTCTTTCTTACATCACCTATAATTCTATTTATACATTACAAAGAGGGCCTAAACATGGGTAGACTCATGTGACAACATCTCCATACCCATTACATAAGCCCAAAATCCAAAAATCCCTAAAAAGGGGTCGAGATCCCATGATATCCGCTTCAACTTTCACTCCGTCTTCGACAGCCTGTTGAAGTCCCTAAAATAGGTCAAACATGACCAAGGATCTTCAAAACTTGGTCAAGGGCCAACAAGCCCCCAACACTCACCCGTGACTCATCTCGATTCACTCTGGTTTGGGTAGCTTTGCTTCAAAATCCTCGAGCTTGGCTCAAGATTCTTCGACCTGCTATGGCGCCATTGCCTCCTTGTCGACGAACTCTTGGATTACTACTTCATTGTTAGGTCCCTCTAAACATTGTTCAGTTGTAGTGATGACTTGCTCCAATTCTGATCCTCGGCCTTCAATATCTGTGAATAGTTGGCAAGCCTCATCCTGTATTGGTTGGTGCCTCTGAGTCACTTCCATGACTTTTCTTTGAATGGTGGGGACCTATTGTTGAGAAGTGCACTATTCTTGGGATCGCTTCATCCTTTCGACTACTGGTAGAGGCTTCAACTACACCTATACTATTTCTTCTTACTTCTTTGCCTCTTGGAGATGTGACTCCAGTGCCTTCAATTCAGGATCCTTAGTGAGTCTCTCATAACTCTGGGTATTGTGATCACTTATATATTTACATTCCATGGTGAGGGACTTGATTCTCTCAAATATAGTTTGAGAAGTTTCTTCCCTTTGATCTCTCACATCCTATGGAGTTTTGGGCACTGTTCGTAGCTCTAAGTTTTCTATTCTTTGTTGAAACTACTGGATAGCTTCCATGAGCTACGCTACATGATGATCCACTCGGTCTTCTTCCTTTGGCTCTAAGCCCGTCACAGAGTGAAGTGCTCTGTCAAATGCTTCTTTGAATCCGAGTTGTTCTACGAGAAACTTCTCTTTTTCTTGCTTGACCTGCACCCTCTCTTCTTCAAACTTGTTTTGAAAGTCATCCTTCTCCTTTTGTACAACCTGACGTTTCTCTACCATTTCTTCTTGGGCTTGTTTTAGGGTCATTGTGGCCTAGTCTTTCTCATATTGTGCTCAACGAAGGTGAGATTTGGTCACATCAACTAGTCTGTGAAGTTGGGAAGGCTCATATCCCAACTCTGGTTTTTCTGATGGCGGGGGCACAGTGGATACTATGCGGCTGGATTGAAGGGCTTGTTGTACCCCTCCAAGTTCAACCTCAATCCTTTCATACATATCCTCCTACTTGGTTTCATGTTTCTGCAAGATGTCCTACGAGGCATCTTCTACAACTGTGATGATGAAGTCAAATTCATCTACAGTGAGCATATTCTGCATCTTAATCAAGGTGGCTTTGGATTTCTTTCGGGAAGTGGGTTTCATGGGAGAAACCTTCCTTTTCTTAGAAGGACCAATCTCATCCAGAGGATCCCTAGGCGGTGTTACTTTGCTCTTCTTCTACTGATCTTCTTTTTCGTTGGTCACTTCTTGATCTACTTCGTCATCACCCCCTTGACCAGGTGATACTGAAGCAATTTCTTCCGATGCGCTATTCAATTTTTGAATCTCTTTGGCTTCTTCCTTCTACTGGGTCCAAGAGTATCCTTTTCTTCATGAGTGGTCTCTGGGCTGCCAATTAGTTCAGGGTCAGACATTTCTACGAGGTTAGCATGGATGAGGAGATATATAAACCAGTCCTTGGTTATCTCTTCGAGGTCCTCCTCGGTGAGCTTGTAGTATGATTGAATATCTTCTTTTATATCATCTTCGTGCGCGGTGATATAAATGAAGTGTCGATCTGTGCAAAAATTCATGAGGGGTCGGAACCGATGTAGGGTGTTTGGTGTCATGTGAGGGACCAATTCGATAGTCCTCTTTAGTTGGAGATAATATGTATGAAAGACCACGTTCGACTGCCACTATTTTCCCATATTTCTCGAGTACCAGAGCATGGAAAACTTCACAACGAGTGGCTTGAATGACTCAATGTCTGGGAAGGTCGCAACTTCCAGCATCTCTTAAGTGGTAAACGTGATGATGATCAAGAACCAACTAAATTGGAACTCATAACCCTGATCCTGAGCTTTGCAACAGTCCAATTCTAGTTGGTTGACCAAGAACTTCACCCAGTTCATATAGAGTCCTTCTACACATTTCCCAGTGAGGTCAACAACGAGTCATGTGACCTGTGTAGGTCTGTTCTTTCTCACGATCTTTCCTGTGATCAATTGGTAGGCCAGGAGCACTACGCCATTCTAGATGGAAGATAACTTGTAGCCTCATGTTCCCTTTTCTACATTGCCATATGTGTCTTTGATCTTTTGTGCCAATGCACGATCTGTAGCCTTCCCTGGGTAGAAGTGCTATGGGTCAGGTCCTTGCATGCTTAATCCGGTGATCCTATGGATCAACGTCAGATCATCTATGATGCATCTATCTAGCCATAGGTAGCCACCATGTTAACATGAGAGAAAAATATTAACACAGGCTTTAACCTTTTTTTTCCTTCCAAAATGTGGAATCTTCATCACATTCAAGAGAGTGGACTGCGCAAGGTTCATAGTCCATGGATGGGGGATTATTTTTGAGTTCTTTCCCTTCGTCCTGGCCAATTATTTGTAAGGAACGAGCATACTATGGTTCTTGTGGTCTCCCAAGTTGAATTCATTGAACTTCAACATCACAATCTTATCCTTCTATGTTCTAGATGCACGTATCCCCTTTAGGAGGTACGCAGTAACCATGGTGTAATCAAAGTCCCTCGGGACACTATCATGATTCACCATGCCAGCCATAGGCAGGGTGTAATCCAGTAGGATGGTCGGGATTAGCTTCACATTTTCCAAGTCATCTCAGTGCTTGGTTCTCTTCTCTACTGCTGGTCGGGATGGTTCAGATCCATGAGCAGTCAACACAGAGGCTTTCACTCCTCTCGTTGATGATGCTTGAATACCTACAGACATTAGTTTTTTGGCCATGAAATCGATGAGAACTTCTTCGATGACTTTCTCCGCAGTGCCGAGCTCATCCGACATACACTCTCAAGATTGGATAACTTAGGTCAATAATGCAATAGAATAGGTGTCAATATCAGTAAGTAGCGCGGTAGCAATGAGTTGGCTAGGATATAATTCGCAAAAGTGTTTTCAGTGAAACAATCGATGTACTAAGTAGGAAACAATGTAACAAATATCTCCAATGGATAAGAGGTCTTCATCAATGCGGTTTCATCCGTTGTGGCGTGGTCCCAACGGTCTGATGGTGAGATTTCTAGACATAACTATTGTTCTAACCGTTCAGGGCATCGGTCTAACGGTTATAATGCCTTCAATGACTATATTTATTCACCATGGCAAAGTGCCATGTTGCGTTGTTCTGGTATTCCAACGAAGTTTTAGTCTTGCAAACCTTCCTTCTATGAAGTCCCTTCTGGAACATTCTACAACTTTTCTATCTTTTCTCTCTTCTTACTGGGCTTTCTAGCCTTCTTCCTAGTGATCTTTGTCTCGGTATTCCTCTTTCCATTCTGATTCTTATCTCCTTTTGGCATAGTAACTTCACGCTTTTCAGATTATTTCAAAGGTTTAGAGAGTAATACTTATTCTCTATCTAGGGTAGATGCTCTACTCTTCTGTGAGTTTTCTTGTGTTATTTCAACTTTGACATCCAAGTTTCTAGTTCTAAATAGGTTTGATTTGTTATCTTGTTCTTCAATCAAGTATGCTATCCTCCTAGTCATGAAATATTTTAATTCTTGCTTCTTCTGCTCCAAGACTTCCTCTTATTTTCTTTTGGACTGATCCTTTTCAATCGAAGGTTTTCCTATTAAGATAACAAATGGGGCGTTTTTCTCAATAAATTTAACAACCTCAAAATCTTCCTCTGTCAAAGTTTCATGAGCACTCATAGTTATTTGGGTGATTCTTCCACATAGGGTTATCAACTTTCCTCTAAATAATCTTATTCCTCCCAATGAGGGAATCATAGCATGCTTTCCTAAAGTCTCCCAAGTTCTTTCTGTCATGATATTTACCTACGTTTCTTCATCCAGGACACAGTCAATGTTGAAGTCTCCTACTCTTTCTTCTGTGCACTCTTTTCTTTTGAAGATCTCTGACAAGTTGACATTTTTTTTATCATTCAGGGTTTCTTTCATTTGTAGAAAGACATTCTCTGGTTTGTTTTGGGGTTCTGTCATGGTACCAGTTTCTTGACCTCCCTTAGGGTTTTCTTGTCTCATATTCATTCTGTCAATCCTAGCAATCATTCTAGGTCAATCTAAAACTTCATGATCCATAGCTTTGCAACAAATACAACTAGGTCTTCTAATAGGGAATTCCTTAGCAAGATGTCTCAGTCTTCTGCAACCGTAACAAAGGGTTAATCCTCGATTTATTTTAAATGATCCCCAACCTTTCCTGTATTGCGCACTAGGATCATAGTAGCTAAACTGCATCCATTTGTTAGTCCAAACATTCTTTCTATGCATAGGAATAACATATCTTTCACTATTCTTATCATATCTACTCATATCAAATATTCTTTCATCTAGTTGTGCCCTACCTTTCAAGCTAGGATAAAATTTATCAAACATACCTAGATCCATACTTTTGAAACAAAAATTTCCACTTATCTTACCTTTTCAATCAAACCGTTTTACTGTTCTTACCTTTATCAGAGCACAAAGCTTTAAGATATTACCTCTTTAACCAAAAATTATTACTTTACTTTTATCAAAGCACAAATCTTTCAAGTCTACCTCTTTTCTTTATATATGACTCTTCTTCTTAGCACAGAGATTCACAAGTCAATTAGACTACTGCGCTCTAAATCAGCAAATCTACGCATAAAGATTTATTTCCTTCAGTTCCTAGAAATCATAGTTTCAGGTCTCAACAATGAACCATTTGTTGGCACAGGGGTAGACCCAGGGTTCAATGCTTACAATATTGCACCAACAAAACCCTAACTATCGGCCCTTTCGGAAACACCTGCGAAGTAGATGAAGTCTCACCTGAGGTAGAGGGAGGGGTGGTTGCAAAACTCAGATGTCTGCAACTTTAACTGGGACATATATCTGTCATTGTAACACCTTAATAGATCACTTAGCAGTTATAGTTCATTAATATTCATTCTTAGTTTACAACGCAGCTAAACCCTAATAATAGATCAACACAGTAATCACACAGATCCAATAGATTCAAGAACTAAGCATACCAACATAGATCAGATCTAGAATTCATTCATATTATTCAGCACTAAGATATCACATTAGATCCTTCTAAGCATATATCAGTGCAGTAAGAATTTAACCACATAAACAAGAGAACCACCATAAATCACAAATAAACAAAAACGTAGGATATATGTGGTTCACCCCCACCCTGGGTCTACGTCCACCAACTCTTCTTCTTCATTTCTTTCTATCAATATTCTACATGCATAGATCCATGATATCTTACTCTACAGAGGATAGGAGATCTACGCACACTCCACTAGATCCTCCTTCCTTGAGCTACAACACAAAGCCTCTTCACAATCTCTTACAATGACTTGCACTTAGCCTTGCCAATCTCACACAATATGCACAAAGCATTTATAATCATCGCTTGCACTTAGAATAGCACCAAAAACCTCTTCTCTGACTCTTTCTTACATCTCCTAGACTTCTATTTATACATTACAAAGAGGGCCTAAACATGGGTGAACCCATGGGTCGACATCTCCATACCCGTTACATAAGCCCAAAACCCAAAAATCCCTAAAAAGGGGTCGAGATCCCATGATCTCTACTTCGACTTGTGCTCCACCTTCGACAGCCTGTCGAAGTCCCAAAAATAGGTCAAACATGACCTAGGATCCTCAAAACTTGGTCAAGGGCCAACACTACTCTTTAATCTACCAAAGAAATAAGACTATCTATCCTACAACAATAAGAAAACTATCTTGTAATGTATGAAAGCAAGAAAACTATCTTCTAATCTATGAAAACTCAAATATAGTGTTGATGGTTGTGCGAATGTCTCCGGTGTATTATAATATCACAATGACACTTAAAAATCAAAGATAATTCAAGAAGGATAAAATCGATATTGACTTCAATAGCAAAGTGAAAAGTGTGAATTAGGCAATCCAGTGAGAACTTGGCCATTATGAAAACAACATCAATTACCTTGCATATCCATGTGACTATTACTCATGTATTAATCATCAACAGTTATAAAGAGACTATGCTATGAAATTCAATTTCACTCTATACTACGTAAGAAAATTCATACTATACTAAATTCAATCATTAACTACAAATTGAAATTGCAATCTAAATCTAAGAAATAAATTGCATGAAGTAAGCTCAACTAGTTCTATTTAATAATTCAAATTGCAAAAAGAAGAAATACTCATAAACATAAATTAAACATTATTCTAGCATATGACAAGTAAGAAAATTAATTAACAACTAGATAAGAAAAAACTAAATAGTAATTGAATAAGCAATCTAAAAATGAAAACTAGAACTAATACTATCCATCCACCAAAGCTCTGTCAAAGAAAGCAATAATTAAAATTATGTTCTAAAACTTTGTTTTAAACTCTATTTTAAACTTGATTTTAAACTTTGTTTCAGCATAAAGAAAGTCTAATCTATCATCTAATCACACATGGGGTTAGTGTCTAAGCTTGCAAGATTTCCTCTACTAACTAAAGAGTCATTGTATATTAACAAGATTCCTCATAATAACTTGCAAAACTAAATTATAAACAACAATTTATATAACAAGAAAGAAAAATGACAATTCATGTACAGGAAAAGAAATAAAAATACATCTATGCTATCTAATTCACAAGAAAACTTATCGGATAGTCACCCAGAATGTTGGTGCCCCCCCCCAGCAAGTCGTGGTTATTCTTCAAAGATGCACCATGAACTTTAACAACATGAATTCACCATTAAAACTAAAAACGTAGTCTTTACACAATTCTGGCAAAATGAAAATGGAAAAACAGAGCTAAAATTGTCTCTAACTCTCTATTCCTTAACTTCTTAACTACTGTCTAACCACTGAGGTGGTATTTATAAGTTTTACAAGTTGAGAGGTCGACCACTAGAGGGTCAATCCTCTTCTAAAAACAGTAAATTACATTTAAGATGCCCTAACTGCCGAAATGAGGTGAGCCAATAATCGCCCAACATAACAATCCAAATCATGTTGTCAAGAGTTCAGTAGCTGGAGGCCATGAGCATGAGAAAAACCCATGTCTCTGATTCACCCATCACTGGCCGCCAATACCATAATCGCCAAATCGCCCATCATTTTTGTGTAGCATGGAGTGTCAGATGGAGTATCAGACTGAGTGCCAGATGGAGTGCCAGACTGAGTGCCAAAAGCAAAAACAAGTTGCGATTTTTCCCTATGACACCAAAAATGTGAATTAGATTTCCAGAAACATAAAAACATACTTAATTACACTCTAGATCATCATAAAACATGAGTTATGCATACTTGGTGTGGATCATAGCGATTTGACGAAAAATCTCTTCAAAAAATTATTCAAAACATGAAAACACATATACACATTCAACAAAAAGGATCTAATTAATGTCATAAAATCGATCATATCACGGGCCCAACATTACCCCCACACCTATAGTTTTGTAGGGCCCACTGCAAACAAAAATAAATTACCCCTCATGACTAAGCTTGCTAAGGAGTATCAGCTTTAGAAGCTTCTCCTTCTTTCTATGAAGACTTTGCCTTATGCTTCTTGTGTTGCCTCAGTTGTGCTCTGAGGCTGCGGTTGGATTTGGTCATCTCGTCAACCAACCATTGAAGGGAATTTACCTTTTCTTGGAGGACTGCATTATCATGGTGGAGATGTGTGTTTATTGCCTTCCTTTCTTCCAACTATTGCATAAGATGGAAATTCTCTTTTTGTAGCTTCTCAATGGCTGGAGCAGAATCAATTATCTCGGAGGAAGGCTTAGATCCTTTGAAATATGTTGAAAATCTATCATTCTTAGGATCTGGGTTAGGCATTGGTGAAGTGGGGGTAATAGGGGATTGATAAGGAGAGATAGGTTCTGATTTTGTCTTTCTTTGAGGCTCTAATTTGTTCACAGAAACTTCCCTAAGTCTCTTGTGAGGGCTCTCAAGATCGGCGGACACTTGAATAGGGTTCGAAGTAGGCAAGGGTTTTGCAAAAGGTTTTTATCTTGTGCTTCAGACACTCTTTCGAAAGGGTCCTTTATTAAATCAATTGGATCCTCTCCTATTTGTGGAAACTGTAGGAAAGTCTTGTTGAATCACTTCTTGGAGCTTTTTAGGTGCGGAATCAAGAGATATTGAAGGCATATGAATATTAGCAATAGGCTTCCTTTGATCTTTACTCTTGGTATTTTTACCCAATGAGGATGCAGGGGTGTCAACAAGCTTCTTGAATTGCTCTGGTAAAAAAATGGTTTGTGCAGGAGGGTTTGGAGTGATTGGAGAGAAGGGCTTGGATGGATAAATGGTCCTTAAACCAAATGTCATTTTGCTAGTCTTAATTGTCAAGTGAGGGTTTGCAAATTGATAGATGAATGCATCCCAAGTTTGCCTCTATTTCTCTAATTCGGATAGAACAAGGAGTTTGATTAGGCCATGGTGAAAGAGGTTGTTGTTGGTGTTAGTTACGTTCTTCCTCACTTGAGAGGACATCTTCTCCAAGCTCTTTAGAAAGTAGAAGGGAAAATTCAAAGGTTTGTTGAACTGAAAATGAGCTAGCAATCTGAAATGACAGACTTTTAAAGTGGAATATCTACTTTCGCATGTGATCAACCTGGTGATGAATATGAGAGGGTTGATTAGTTCCTCTTTTATCCATTCCTTGGAATATCCTTTTGCTCCTGAAATGTTTTGGAATTTGGGCTTAAAAACCATGTTATAGATTGAGCACAGCAGCTGGTGGTTTTTGAACCATCTATTTCCCACTCTTGGAAGCTTCGTGGCTGCAAAAATGGATTCTTTTGAGACCCCAAAGGTAAGATACCCCACACACGATGTCTTGCCATCAAAACCGAGGGAAAATTGCATTGAGATGCCATCATCATGGCCCCACAAGTGGGATAAAAATGGCCCCCAACATGTGCACAAAAGCACCTCCCTACACTGTGAAAACTCAGGAATGGCAAAAAGGTCTACGTAGGAAGAGGGTTCATACCTCTTGGGCATCGTGATGATGTGAAGAAATAAGCAGAGGAAAAATTCACCAAGAGAGGGTGCGATCGGGTCAAGGAATGGCACGAATTGAGCAAGGGCCGAGCACAATTTGAACAGGGGAACAAATGACAGATGTTGAGCACGTTCTCTAAAACAAAGGCAATGCAAATGGAAGAGGTGAACTGGAATAATAGGTAACCCCGTCCCATTTTTGAATGCGCCTAGGGTGGAATTGGTTGCACACATGCGTGCATGAGTTTCCATGTGTGAGCAATTTCGAATTCAAAGGAACATTTTTGGGGGAAAGCTTAATGATGCGCAGTTAGATCAATGTCCAAGTATTTTGACTTGGACATTTGATCATGAACATGTCTAAATTTTGCATCCTCAATCTTAATCGCCTTCAACCAATTCAATTAAATGTCATTGATTCCTAGTTACCTAGAATTGTGTACAGTTACTGGTGTGTAAATTCATATGGCACTTCATTCGACACATCATGCAGTACTTCATACGACACTTCATACATCACCTATGTGTTAAATACATTTTTACCTCCTGTAATGGATAGCCTGCAATATTGCAATGGTTTTGGAAGTCACAATGATTAAGACCAGAGGCATAATGTTCCATTGTTTGTTGATTTTTCCACCATGCTGACTCAATCCACTTGCATAGAACATGTAATGTCAAACCTACAATGAACAACCTATAACAAAAATGAACCAATAAAGTGGTCTGTTAAGTATATGTACAACAATTTATAACACACGAGAGATTAGCATTTTAAAATAAAATGACTGCAGATGTAATAACCTGTATCATGAAAATAATACAAATTTTTTTACAAGATTTTACTTCTCTAGGAAATGATCATTTGTCAACTCATGAACCCCTCCCCCACACCTAAGTATTGTGACACCTCACAATCAAAAGTATAGGAAACCAGTCAGTTCTCCCAATAGCCAAAGATTTACATTTTGTAAAGTGTAAAGATAAATTTCACAGATTGGTCTGACGAGACGGCTAGAAGATGGACCCACCTATAGGATAACAGATCCTATATATAGATAAGAAAAGGTAGGCAAGAGTGTTTCAAGATAGTCTCAGATTTAGTTTCCAATGGAAAGTTTATGGAGTTCATCAACCTTAGCTTAACCATAAATACTTCATGTCATCTTTGTCTGCAAGCACTGTCGTACATTAGGACAAGTTTTAAATTTATTATTTATTTTTTATCAGATTACCATCCTTGCTAGGTAGAATGCCCCGCTTCCAGCAAGCTTGTTCAGTACTCTGGCGGGTTTACCTAGTCATACCACATGATGGTACCCACTGCTAGAAGACCTGTTCAGTATCCCGATGGGTTAGACTCTTACACCCTTGGAAACTGGCCCTCCATCTTTTAATATTTTAGTATAAGATTTCTTTATGCAAGAAGATTGGGGGACAACTCAGAAAACAAATTTTCTTTATTTTTGTTTCAATTGGGATGATATTTATGTTAGAGGATGACTTTCCGTTATATTACTTAGTGATTTTCCTGATGTAATGGGTACTTAAGCGGACGTGGCCCATCTAAAGATATGATATAATCAAGTTATTTAGTGTGTAGTGGATGGTATCATTGAGAAAGAGAAGAAAGGTATCTCTAGGCTCAACTCACTTTCTTCTTTTGTAGTTATTGTGATGTTTCCATGACTAACCGCAAATCAGACCTCCTTGTTACTTTTTAATAAAGATACTTTACTCACTTACTCAGGTTTCTTGGAAGAAATTGTATGAGAGACATATAAGCTTGATGGTTACGGTATCACTTCCTTATAGAATGGTGAAGAGTTTCAAGAGCAACTATTTTGGAATGCCTTAAGAAAATGATTTTTTTTGCAAAAATATGGCTAATTACAGCAAGTCAAAATTCATTTGATGCTTAGAAGACAACAAAATTCAAGTGTAACAATGGTTTGAATACAAATCCTTCTTTTATATTTCCTTGAAACTGTCTACTCCTGGTGAAATAATTACTTACAAAAATCTCTAGAATTGTTTTATTAACAAAATTCAAAAACTATTTACATATGTACAGTAGAAATTTCTGAAAAAATTTCAAGAACAAGGGGGGACTTCCCCATCTACTAAGGCCAATGCCTTATCAATTGACATGACCTGTAGAAAATCCTCTTTGGAAATGGGCTTATGATAACATTTGAGTCGGTGTCCATATACTACAAAGGAGACTTGTCCATCGTCAATTGTTTTGATTTTTACAGCTCCATTTCCATATATAGTGTCTACCTCGTAAGGGCCCAACCGCCAAGTGGTGAGTTTTCCTTTCAAGGTTTTAAATCAGGAGTCTAACAACAAAGCCCAGTCACCAGGTTGGAAGTGTTTCTTCTTAATAAACTTGTCATGCCACTTTATCCTCTACTTTTGGACTAATATTGTTCGTTGGATGGAATCTTGCCTAATCTCATCCAACTCATTCAATTGTAGGGCTCGTTGTTTCTGAGCCTCATCCAATTTCAATCCAAATTCTGCGGCAATACGAAAGGTCCTTACTTGGAATTATATTGGTAGAAGTACTTGTTTCCCATACACTAGATCATAAGGGTTATGCCCAATGGTGTTCTTCCAGGTGGTCCGATATGCCCACAAAGGCTCTGGAAGCCTATCAGCCCAATCCTGGTGATGTAATTGAACAGTCTTGGTTAAGATAGCTTCTAGAACTTTGTTTGCAGATTCTACTTGGCCATTGTCTTGTGGGTGGTATGGAGAAGATTCATAGTGTTTAATCCCATATTTCTATGCTATCTCTCTCATCAGCTTGGAAGTGAATTGAGTGCCTTGTTCTGTAACAATTTCACAAGGGACACCAAAGCAGGTAAATATGTCTTCATAGATGAATTCAACAACAGACTTTTTTGTAGCCCTGAATAGGGATTTTTCCTCTACCCACTTGGTGACATAGTCCGTACAAACCAAAATATAGTTCTTTTTACGGGACATGGGTGAAATGGGTCCTACAATGTCAAGGGACCATTTTTTGAAAGGTTCTATCATAACTTGTGCATGCAAGGGAATTTCTTCAGCTGACATAGGTCTTCCTATCCTTTGGAAACCATCACAACTTCTCACATACTTGGAAACATATTTGAAAATTCTAGGCCAATAGTAACCTGAATGTAACACCTTATATGTTGTGCGTATGTCAAAAAAATGACCACCACATGGTCCATCATGACAACTTCATAGTATTTATGGTACCTCGTCCTCTCAGACACATCTACGAATAATCAAATCAAGACCTATGCGAAAAAGGTCATGACCAACCCAAGAGTAATTAACGCTATGTGTAATAATTTTATGCTTTTCATGAGGTGACAAATGAGACGGTAACTTCCTAGTAGACAAATAATTTTCCATATCTACAAACCACAGGGTATTCACAAAGAGGGAAAAAAGGTTCTTGTCTCATAAACTATCATCTACAGGGATATCATCATCCTCATTTTTTATTCATGAAAGAAAATCAGCTACCACATTATTCTTTCCAGGTCAATCAAGCACAGTGATATTAAATTCTTGTAATAGCAGGAGCCACCTAGTCACTTGACCATTATTTATGGGTTTATTCACGAGAAATCTAATGGAGGAATGATTTGTATGTACAAATACCTCGTAACCTATAATGTAATGATGAAACTTGTTAATAGAATGAACAATTGCCAAGAATTCCTTCTTGGTAACTGTGTAATTTAACTCGACAGGGGACAAGTTCTTGCTCACAAAATAAATGGCATAGGACTTATGGTCCTCTTTCTTCCCTAATACTCCTCCTATTGCAGTGTTGGAGGCATCACTGGATATATGAAATGGGAGAGTCCAATTGGGCCCTCTAAGAATTGGTGCCACAGATAACTTATCTTTTAGAGTTTCAAAGGCAGTTTGACACTACTCAGTCCAGACAAAATCAACATCTTTTATTAGCAATCCAAACATGGGTGCAACAATCTTTGTAAAATTTTCAATAAACCGTTGGAAATATCCAGCATGTCCAAGAAATATTCTCACCTCTTTTTGAGTCTTAGGGGGTGGAAGTCTGACAATGATCTCAATCTTTGCAGGATCAACTTTTATCCCTTTAGATGAAACATGATTTCCTAGAACCACTCCTTCAGTCAACAACATTTTACATTTTTCATGACTTAGAGATAGGTTCATTTATTGGCATCTGAGAAGGGCTTTTTTCTGAGTTATCTAAGGCTTCCTAGTAAGTGTTTCCATAAACTGTGAAGTCATCCATGTAGACCTCCACACAATCATGAATAAGATTAACAAATATCCCTAATACTGATCATTGAAATGTGGCAGGAGCATTACATAATCCAAATGGTAGAACCCTATAGGCATAGGTTCCCCAAGGAAAAGTAAAGGTAGTCTTTTCCTAGTCCTCGGGTTCTATGAGAATTTGATTGTACTTGCTGTACCCATCTAAAAAGGAGAAATACTTCTTCCAAGATAAGGTATCTATAACTTGGTCAATGAAAGGAAGAGGAAAGTAGTCTTTCAGAGTGGCTTTGTTGAGTTCCTAGAAATCAACAAAAATTATCCATTTCTTGATCACTTTCTTTGGAACCACTACAAGCGGGGATTCCCACTTCCTATCGGAGATGGGATAAATAAATCCAACATTTAATAAATTTTGGATATCCTCTTTTACTATATCTTTGAGTGTTGGGTTCATCCTTCTCTAGGGTTTCCTAATAGGTGTTACTTCTCCCTGGGTATATATGTGATGGATGCATTTGTCAGGGTGTATACCCTTCATGTCAATGTATTCCCAAGGGAATGCTCCAGATTGTTATTTAAGGATACTTACTAACTGTTTTTGTTGGTCTATATCTAGCCCAGAGTTTATATGTAAAAATTTCCCTAGACTAATATTGTAGGGCATAGTATAAGACATGGCAAACTCATATATCTCAAAGATAAAAGATATTGAAGATAAAATGAAAGGGTCCAATTGTTCCTGAAATTATTCCCTAAACATGTACTCAAATTGGGGAAAATATTGTGGAAAATCCACACATGTGATAGGAGAAATAAACTGGTTTATCACATTTTTCATTGTGTGCTCCTGAACTGCCTAGGCATGGTCACTTAGCAATACAGGTTCTTCCCAATCCTCATTCTCATATGGACATTCAAGCCACCATATATTCTTCACAATAGTTTGAGTTGGAGGGTAAATGGTGAGATTTTGGATAAAGATTCCATTCAAGATGGTCATTTCTCCCTCTTCACAACTAATAAATGCATTGGTTGTGGCTAACCAAGGTCTTCCGAAAGTGACGGGATGGAATTTGGTAGGATCCTTTGAGTGAATGACAATAAAATCTACTGGGCACTCCCATGAGGCTAAAGTAACCATGATATCATATCAAATTCCTTCAGGTATAACTTTGGTCTTATCTGTTAATTCCAAAATGGTTGGGGTAGGCCTTAGAAGTGGTTGTAACTGTAATTTCTCCAAGGTAGTAGTGTTCATAACATTGATGGATGCCCCTAGGATCTATGAGAGTGTTTCCAATGGAAACCTCATTAATTGTTATGGTCACTATGAGGTTTCATGGGTTCCCATATTTTTCTATATTTGGCTGCTTCGATATGTATTCAGAAAGTCCTCCTATCAAATGTACTGTAGGAGGGTCCTTATGTTGCTACCTGGCTTCTTAATGCACAATTCTTTGACTACCTTACTGTAGATTGGAATGTCTTTAATGGATTGAAGCAGGGGAATCTTGACAAAAATATTATTCAATTCATTCAAGATGTCAAATTCTGGTCGGATGGTAGGTTTCTCGATTACCAATTTGTCTGGATAAGGAGGGGACTTCGTAATTTGTGAAGGTTCATTTTGGGGAAGCTTGGGTTCTTGGTTTTTAGGAATAATAACATCTTCCCACCTAGTGTCATCCATGGGTTGTTTGGTGGTTTCTTCCTCTTCTTATTCCTCTTGGATGACTACTGAAGGCCTCTGCCTGTCCATAACTTTTCCCGATCTTAGTTGAATTTCCTGTAATGGAACAGGGGTAATGACATACGATGGGAAGGCCTGCATCTCAACATTGTGAAGAATTTGAGGGGGCTTATTATTGGGATTGGGCATTGGTTGTGCCGGTAATAATTTCAGTCTTGGGGATCATGTATTATAATATTGTAGTGGTTTTTGTTGTGGAATAAGAGGTAAAGGTGGTGGAACAAAACCTGGTAGAAGTTGCAGAGTGTTCAGTGGAAACTAAGGATAAGGATGGTTGGGCATAGGGACAGGTGGATCTTGAGGGTTTCCTTGGTTATGTCCTCCCCTCCATCCTTGAAGTCAAGGATGTTGGTACTGTGTAGACCAGTTTTTCCAACCCAGTGAGTTCCACTGTTGTTGTTGATAATAGGGTGGAACTTGAGATTGTAGATCTGGGTATGTGGGTTGGTTCCTAGGCTGCCATGGCCTCCTAGATGCATAAGAATACTCCCCAATATCTCCACTCCTATATATGGCTATCAAACAGGGAAATTATGGACATTTCTTATTTGAATAGTCTTTTTTGCAGAAGCCACAAACTGAAATGTTATCTAATGGGCATTCCCTTTGAGGAATTGTTCCTTTTGCATCTTGGGCAATATATGTTCATTGCGGCATTTTCCTCCTCCTATTTCTTTTTAATATTTAGGGTGTCCAAATGGGAACCTATTGTGCTTAAGATATCTATCTTGAATTTATCTAAATGGTTCCCTATCTCTACTCTTGTGATACCACCTGAACTAACTAGTTTTAAGTTTCTATTATAAGGGTCCCAAACATTCTTTCATGTTTTATCTCTACTTATTAAGTAATTCTTACACATTTCACGTATTTCGACAAATAGTTTATGAGATATGTCACCTGATGCCATCAGGTTAAGCATATCTAAGTATTCTTCTGAAATTCCCTTAAGGAAAAGAGCCCTAATTGCATCCTCTAGGAGTTCATGGTATTTTGATTTTTGGGAGATATAACCAAATCATTCCATATAATCCTCGAGGGTGTCATCTTCTAACTGTTGGATTTTGAAAATATCGTTACAAGATTCTTTGGTATTGCAATAGTATTGGTACTTCTTAAGAAATATATCTTTCATCACTTCCCAAGACCTAATGTTGTATTCTCCCAAACCCATGAACCATCTTAGTGCGAAATCCTTGAGGGTGGCGGGACAGAGTTTTAGTTTAAGGGAATCTTGTAAGTAGTTGTAGCTTCTACACAAGATGTCGAATTCAAATAGGAAGGTATCTATATATTCACTACTTTTACCATAAAAGGTGGGCAGTGTTGAGAGAGGAATATTTTTCATGTTGACATTTGGGGTGATGTCCAAAATTGGAAACCCAAAGGTAGTTTCGGTTTAGTTTCCATCCTCTTCTTTCTCCCCGTGTCTTACATTGTTATGATCCCCCTGATCATACATATTGGTTTGGTTTCCAAAAAGAGTTTACCTAGGTGGTTTTATCTTTGAGAAAAACAAGGTTTCCCTCTGATGGAAAGGTCTTCCTACTGCTTGGTTTTCTAGGACTCTACTCGATCCGGTTGAAGTTATTGGTGCCAAAGTTTCTATTTCAATTTGAGATATAATTACGTTGGTTGGAATAAAAAACAAAATATTCACCTATTCAGGGTCTATGATGTCTTCAAAGTTAGGATCTATTGGTGGTGGTCTAAAAGCAAAGGTTGTATTGTTTGGTTCTGCAGAAGGCTCAAGTGGTCTTGCCTCTTGTTCCACTATTACCAATGCTTCAATTTTTTCTTCTATAGTGCTCCCTATATTAGTCTCTTCAAAGACTACTTTATCTATTTGGGTTGAGATAGCTCCTATTTTTTCGGTATTGATATGTGGAATTTATGAGTGGAACATTCATTCCCCCAAAAAAGTCAAAATGAACCTTGGTTGAAAGATCTGATTTAGATTTAATGTACCTACCTTTTGGGTCTCTAGGTCTATTCATGAAAGTAAACAAAAACAAAAACAAAAACAAAAACTACCATTGGGTTTGGGGGAGCCTGCAATAGCAGATGCGTAGGTTCTTACCTCTTGTCTTAAAGTTCCCCCGCCACTAATATAATGCTAAGGTCTAGAAATGATCTATTTCCTAACTATTTCTTACCTTCAGACAACTCCCCGGCAACGATGCCAAAAATGATGGATGTTCTATATGCACTAAAAACACACTAAAAACCCTCAATTAAATTGTCAACCCCAAGTAAGTAAACTCAGATTTGTAGCAAAATATATGCCAAGGTAGAAGGATTGGTAGTAGTACAGTCTAAATAAGGAAGTGGCTATATAAGGGATAATCTACTCAAGCAAGGACTACTAATGATCAAACTCTACTAAGAAACTCAAACTATGTGCCCTAAGTAACCTTTGAATGAAGGATCAATTGATAGTTCTAAGAAAGCAAATGGAAACCCTACTTAAAGAAAACTTGTTCATTCATAACAATAATCAAAATCAAACTATTCATCTAATAATC
>ML785607.1:450493-492805 GCA_009831015.1 Picea engelmannii | reverse complement strand
TCCCCCCCCCCCCCCACCCCCGCTCCCCCCCTCATTTTAGAACAGAGGAATGCTCCAAATAAAAATTGATAAGAATCCCTACCAGCTATGGAAAGGAATATCACTGAATGTGAATCATTTTAGAGTTTTTGGAAGAAAATACTACATTAAAAGAGAAGATGGAAAAATAGGAAAGTTTGAATCTCGTGTTCACAAAAGCATACTTTTTAGGTACTCAAGCACAAGGAAAACATACAAATGTTTCAATCTAAGACTCAAAAAAATTGTGTAAAGCATCAATGTGACGTTTGATGAGATAGGTGGATGCAGGATAAAAGAAGAAGGCAAGGATTTAATGGAACATGGTAACGAAGAATAAGTAAAGGAAGAAGAAGATGAAGAAGAGAATCCATAGGAAGAGAAAGAACAACAATATGTTCAAGTATCTCCAAATACACCTAGTAGAAGAATACAAAATAATCATCCATCGGATTAGATTATTGGAAATAAAGATGCAGGAGTTGAAACTAGAAGAAGAATTGATTCACCAGAACAACTACACCTAGCACTACTATCTACAATTGATCCAAGCAGTTTTGAAGAAGCTGACAATGATGAATTCTAGATCAAAGCCATGGATGAAGAGTTATATCAAATAGAGATAAATGACACTTGGGAACTAGTTCCAAGACCAAGGAACAAGAATGTGATCAATATAAAGTGGGATTTTAGAAACAAATTGAATGAAGATGGACAAGTTACCAGGAATAAAGAAAGATTGATATGTAAAGGATATGCTCAGGTTGAAGGTATAGACTTTGAAAAGATGTTTCCCTCAATTTTCAAAATGGAATAAATCAGATTGATCCTCACTTATGCAAGCTCCAAGAATATTAAAGTGTATCAGATGGATGTGAAATCTACCTTCCTAAATGGGGATGTAAAGGAAGAAGTATACATTGAGCAACCAAAATGATTTCAGTTGTTAGAGAATGAAAATTATGTTTTCAGGTTGAAGAAGGCCTTTTATGGTCTCAAATAGGTCCCCAGAGCATGGTATTCCAGATTGGAAAATTACTTACAACAACATTGATTCAGGAAAGGGAATGAAGACAACAACCTCTACATCAAGGTAAATCAAGATAGTATTTTGTTAATTGAATTTTATGTTGGTGATATTATCTTTGGAAGTGATGATGACAGGATGAGACAAAAAATTGAAAAGGATATTCAAAATGATTTCAAAATGTCATTGCTTGGATAATTGTCTTTATTTTTTGGGTCTTCAGATATGTCAAAGAAACCAAGGCATTTTTATCTCTCAAACCAATTACATCAGAGAAATTCTAAAGAGGTTCGGAATGGAAAATTGAAAACAAGTTAGTACTCTTATGCAAACCAATTGTAATTTAAGTAAATATGATGATTCAAAGGCTATAGATCAGAGGTAGTACATGTAAATGATTTCCAACTTACTTTATGTGACAACTTCAAGACTATATGTGATGCATGCAGTTGGACATGTGGCACGATTTCAAGAATCACCAAAGGAGACACATGTTTTAGCAGTGAAGAGGATATTCAAATATCTCAAGGGTACATAAGAGTTTGTGTTATGGTATCCAAAAGGAAAGGGTCTGTCACTAGTTTCCTACACATATGCAAGTTGGGCAGGTTGCATTGATGATTGAAGAAGTACAAGTGGATAAACTTTCTACTTGGGTGAGTGTTTGGTATCTTGGCTAAGAAAGAAACAATCATCATTATCATTTTCTACAGCCGAAGCAGAGTATATTGCAGCAACAACATGTTGTACATAGGTCCTATGGATGAAACAAACATTGAAATATATACAGATTGAGTATGATGAGCCCATTGCGATATTTTGTGATAACACAAGCACCATCAATATCTCAAAGAATCCAATGATGCACTCCAAGATGAAGCACATATCTATCAATCTTAATTTTCTATGGGAACATTTTGTAGAAATGAAAATTAGAGTTGAGTATGTTGGGACAAAAGATAAAATTGTAGATATATTTACAAAACCACTTCCAAGGGAAGCCTTTGAGTATCTTCACCAGAAACTGAGAATAATTTCTACTCCACAATGATTTTTGAATGCTTTTCTTATATGCCATATACTTACACAAGGAAGAACCATGAAGAGAAAGTAAAACAGTTCAGATAAGGGGAGAAGCCCCAAGGAGAGTTCATACAGGGGGATCATCCCCAAAGGTAAGTTATCATTTTCCATTGATGTCAAAGGGGGAGAGATCCATCAAATGCATGGAGAGAAAGAACACATATATGATTCTAGAAGGAGCAATGGTCATAGGGGGAGCATGAGCACCATGAATTTAGTGTTGCATCAGAGTGTTTCCATCAATGCCAAAGGGGGATATTGTTGATTAATTGGGTTGGTTTTCATTGATGTCAACCCTTGATGCAAGTCCTGTAGCATATTTCGGTATCCCAAGAGGTATGGATAAGTAGCTCATTTTTGTTTGAGGCATATCTATGTTGATGTATGCATGAGGTACATGCATAGGTTATTAGAGATGTTTCATTGATGACATGGTACAGATCTGTATATAGTTGATGATATGGTATATGGAATAGGTTGTACATGTTTGATGCTCTAGTTCATGATCCACTATTCATTGTGGATGTATATTTTTATTCATAATTGATGCATGAGATAGTATGTATGTTGGTAGACACTTGATGTATGGTATGGCACAAGTTTAGATGGTTGATGATCAAATACAGGTTGATGATATAGTTACAAATTTGTGATAGAGACAATGACAGTAACAAAGTTGTGACATAAGCAGTGATAGATAAATTGGCAGAGATTTGTGGTAGTCCGTGATTTGCAGTGAAGGAAGTTGTGTAAATTCACGTGTTACGGTATAAATAGGTCACAGATTCGTTGAGAAGTTTTTAAAGAAGAATGGTACCGGTTGTGACAAGCATTAAGTGATAGGAACAGGTTGGGACAGTAACAACTACAGGTTATTTGATTCAGTGATAGTGACAAGTCATCTACATTTGGAACATATATTTCAGGGCAGTTGGACGTGGCAAGGAAAGGTGGTTGTAGCCACCTTCTGGTTGTAGAAGGAGAACCTAGGGGGTTGTATCCTCCTTCTGGTTGGAGACAAAGAATTAGGGAGTTATATCTTCCTTCATGTTGGAACCTCCTTCCAGTTGTAGCTAGAAAATTTGAAGTTGGTGCTTCCAATGAATGTTTTCTTTTGATAAATACATAAGAAAAACATTATGCGGTTTTCTCCCATTTGGGTTTCCATGTAAATAATGGTGTAATATGTATCTATTGTGATGTGATTATGTTTATGTTTATATTGTTGATGATCTATTAAATGTTAAATATAAACTGCTAAATATTGTTGAAGAATAAATTGTGGTTAAAGGAATAAAATTGCTCATTACTGATTCACCCCCCTCTCAATAATCCAACAACAACAAAAACACCCCCAATCCTCCTTCTTTAGACTATAATGTGTTTTGCACTAGCTCACTTGGTTGAAAGCTACTTTACTTAGTAAGAAGTCTTGG
Source organism: Picea engelmannii (assembly GCA_009831015.1). NCBI lineage: Eukaryota > Viridiplantae > Streptophyta > Pinopsida > Pinales > Pinaceae > Picea > Picea engelmannii. The sequence goes on along the minus strand of ML785607.1, from coordinate 489,241 downwards.
GTTCAAGTCTTTGTTTTGTTAATTTTTTTTTTTTAAGTTCATGCATTCATTGTAAAGTGCATTTCACTTAATTATAAAATTGAATCACTATTAAATAACTTCAATATTTTATTTTAAGTTAGTTTTTGCATGCAACTTTCATTTACAAAGTAACTTCATTGTAAAAGTGATTCTTGCTTATTCTATACAAGTGGGTCACTTCATAAGTAACTTATTTAAAAGTGATCTTATAGGAACAATTAGATAAGGATGAACATCACCACGTGGACCATAACGTGGACCATATTCTACTTTCCACATGGCTCTTTGGTTATTTTTTATGCCTTTTTTCAAAAGGGCATAACTTTCACATCAGAAGTCTATTTTTAGTGCCATTTTTTTAAACAACTTATTTTTTTGAGATATTTCTATCCAGACCATCAATTTCACATTTTAAATCCATATTGTCTGCATATTTAATATGGATTCTCCAAGTGATATTTTTCTTATTATCATCAACTACTTCTCATGGAAATCCCATATGGAGGATTGACCAATAAATAAAGGATTGTACCAGATTACATTGGGAATAGAACAATAATCCACTGATAATGAAAATAAATTAAAATGGGAAAATAAGAATAATGAAGCATGTGGACTAATCAGAATGTCCATCTCTCTTGATTTAAGGTTTCACCTTCAAGGAATTGATGGCCCAAATAAATCTTGGAAAAATCTTGAAGCTGTGTTTGGTAAACACAATATTATTCGAATTCACCAGTTGGAAAATCAGTTAATGACTTTAAGTCGAAATAATTTTATTTGCATTGAAGATTACTTATCTAAGTGAAAAACACTTGCTTTTATATATAGATTGCAAATTAGATATGAAGGAATATCGATGAATATATGTTATTCTTGCTAATATTGGTAGTGCATACTGTTTTTGTATCTACCTTTTATGTCACTAGAGAAGATCTAGGGAGTTCCTATAAAAAATCCTCTCTTGAGTCTTTTTTTGATGCTCTAATTCAAGAAATATAAGATTGTGAAACTTGGATTGATTAGCAATGTAGGTACATCCGAAAAATCCTTAGTGGTCCAACAAAAATATAAATTCAATAATCCCAAGAATCAACATCCTTGCCACAATAACAAGCAAAAAAAGGGTCCCAAACCTTCTCAGCCAGATTTTGCTCCTAATGGTGACAAATGAGCAAAATCTAAAAGTAAGAAGATTGACAGAAATTGCACTTTTTGTGGGAAATATGGTCATGTGGAGTCCAAATCTTTTAAGAAGATGAAATATTTAGAAGCAATGATGAAGAAGCACAACATCAATATTGATTCTTGTTCTTTTTACTCTTCTTCTCATGGACATGCACTTTCTGCTTCTAGTTTATCCTTTAATGAAAATTCTATTACTTCTTCTAATGAGTGGCTTATTGATTTTGGAGAATCTTATCATATGGCTAAGGATAAATCCATATTTTTTTTTCTAAATGAATGTAACACTAAGAAGATGTTTTTTGGTGATGATATATTTCTTAGTGTTGTAGGGTCTTAAATAGTTAAGGTAGATAATGGTTATTTCAATGATGTATTATGTGTTCTGTTAGCGTTAGAAGTCACTCCTGGATTGCTTGCAGGAGCAGAGCCCAACGCCCATCAGTTTTATGTCACGATTTGTTTATGAAGGGTGATCAAATGGAGAGAACGGATCTAGGAGGCATCACTCTAACTCAGGGACTGAGTCTGGTACATAAAGGACAGAGGAGGTCTGGAATCCTAACTTCAGCCAGTGGGTTGATTTAAACATGAACAGGTGGAAGACTTAGGAGAAAGTGGACAAACAGCTCTGGGCATCAGGCTTGCAGCAGTTTGCAGAGGAAAAACTCCGAAAACAGGATCCTCCTAGTTCATGGCTTCAAGAAGCTGAAAGAGGACTTGACTGGATCCTCCAATTCCAAGTCATTCAATGCTAAGACAATTACAGGGACTGATTAGAGGCTCCGTAACTATTACAGTGATCCATTACAACATCATCCTATAATAGTTACATCTCGACTGGATTCTCCAATTCCGAGCTGCTCTAATATAGTGTAAACAAAGATATGATAGAAACTGGCATTCATAAGGCAAGAAGTCTCCAAAGCTCGTACATAACCAGAACAACAATGATTCATTAAAATTTTACAACCAGGGAGCTCTGCTCAACCATCGATCCCTTACCAAAGTGGACAAAATGCCCACATATACTTGGAACAAGAACACTGGAAGCTAAATCGAGGCATTGTATTGAAGACATTACGGCTTCACATTTACTGTGCCTGCAATCTCTGGACGTTCGTGGGCTTCATTTAGACGCAATCGTGTTCCAGAGGCCCTGTGACTGAATTGACAGGCATGCATTCATTCCTTGGCTTTCCATTTATGGAGGAAACGATGTCCAACTACCCTCAACTGCTGCAATAACTATTTCATTGGAATCGGGGAAGGCCTTGGCCGATCTTGTGCCTACAGGACATGGAAATCTTCATACTCTGCCATTTGAATCTCGCTTGGAGAAATCATGGTAGGACTGATGAGTGACATGGAGTGGTGAGTGAACGGTGATCGGGCAGGAAAACGATAGGGCAGATACAAGCGACATGATCCATGGGTGTTGAAGTGTATGAGCCAGGTGGAGGAACACAATGGCCGAAAAACTATGGTTAGCATGATATGGAAAGAAGACGTGGTGGAAAAGGACAGACAACAGATGTATGTGACGAGGCTTCTGGATTTCGGGGATCGGGGTTCGCGAGTTTGAAGAGCACGAGCTCCTTGCCTCCGGGAAATAGCCCCTACCGGCTAGATCATAACCCATAGGACCTGTCCCTGCGCGACCGTGGTCCAACTTTCCATCGGGATTTCGGTGTTTTTGACGACACGATGTTTGTTTCCACTAGACTTGTGATTTCTCGAAACCCGATGGCTTATGGCCGCTGACTTGTTAACGGTCAGCTCCTTGGTGCATAGTCTGCCACCTATCTTCCACTATCGAAAACTGCTCCCGATATCGGGAAATCGGGCATCGGGACATCGGGATTTCTGTTGCCATGTGCTCGGGACTTTTAGTTCCACGACCCTGACTCTGCAGGATCTCTCACCGCGTGCCTCTGCTGACGGATGGCTCTGATTCGGTCGGGAAATCGCGTATCGCGATTCACTTATGTAAGAGTTCCTTGCCTCCAGAAACTCCAATCCTCCGATGGACTGAAATCCCGACTCTCCTTCTGATGTCTGACGCGTGTCCTACCAAGATCAACGGCTAGGATCCCATCGGTCTTTTGAGACTCGAAAGGTCTCGACCCTCTTACCCTTTAAAATCCCAATACCACAAATGTTACTAACATTAGGCTCCATGGGGGATAGAGTCATCCCTGCGATGCTCTAAGAACTCCTTCTGCAGTTCCAGTCGCCTTAGCATTGGGCTATGGAGTCTTTATTAGGCCGACAAAATAAAAATGCAAACAAGAGAAAATACATGCTCGAAAGAGCTTATTTATATACACTCCTAATTCTAATAAAATATTTTACATGGGGCTAGGTGAAAGCAGATTTCCACCATAGCCATTCAAGTAGCTTCCTGGATAGAAGCTCCTTCCTTCTGTCAATGTTCACCAGCAGATGGTGTAACCATGACAACAGAACAGTTACACTCTTCAACTCCTCCTTACAAGATGGATTTGAGATGAAATAGGGCGGCTCCAAGGCATAGGGGAAATGCCACTCCATGTACTCGCTGACAAGGTCATCGAATGAGTGGCTATTTCCAAAGAATTGGCGAAATGCAGCCTCTTCTGCTACACAGTTGTTCACACGCAACCGAATGTTTCTGATAACCACAGGCGGGTGAATAACTGAAGTAGGCTCGTTGATCTTAGGTGGGGGCTGCTCACTGACTGGCTCTGCGCAGTCTGTAAACTGCATCTTCGACTGCTCCTCTGGTTCTTCTGGTGTCTCCTCTTTTCTCTCCCAAGGGTCAGAGTCGTAATCATCATAGATAGGACCTATGGAAAAGCTCTGTTTGTTGACTGGCTCTTCAGTATATTTATAGTGATCAAATGTAGGATAAGCTTGCTGATCATCATCACTATAATATACATCAAAGAGGGGTTGTTCTTCGTTGATATGTCCCTCCTCCAGAACAGTGATCCCATCAAAAATTTCTATTTCAGGGACAGTGGGATCTGCTGCTTCTGGCTGCTCATACATAATCCTTCTCTCTTTAATCCTAGGTAAACATATATCGCGAGAAACCCCCTGGGGGAAAAGAGAATAATTTTGTTCCACAACTAACCCCTCTTTTAAAAAGAGAGGGTCTTCATCATCATGAGCAGAGCTACTAGGAACATCTGCTTCAACCTAATACTCAGGTGAGCCATCTACCATGAACCACATCTGCTCTGCAAACTCATAATCTCCACAAGAGGCGTGTTGATCTTCATGAAGATCTAAAAGAACAGATGCATCTGATATGATGTCAGATGCTTCTGTTCTGGGGCTAACACAATTAATATCGTCCAACACCTCTATATTTTCACAGCAGATGATTTCTTCCACAGTAAGGGCTTCATCATGGACATGGTCTTCAGGGACAACAGAGGCTTCATGAAGCAAAGAAAACTCCTCACAACAGTTTTCAAACAAGCAATCAGCTGGATAGTAGTCTTTACAAAATGAATTGAAAGCTGTATGAAAACCTGTTAAAGAGCGGATGCTTGCAGCGGGAAGAGACCGACACCATTCAAGGGTGGCCCCCTTCAATGAATACCTGAAGAGCTTAATCCGGACATCCTCATGTGTGATATGGTGTCGGTGAATAGCTTCATGGAAGTCCAGTAAATGCTCAGCTGGTTCCTCCCAATCCTTTGCATGAAATTCAGGGAGGAAATCTTCCCAGATGTCCCTATCAGGAAGCGCATTAGGAAAACCAACTATCTAGGAAAAGTCACAGAAAGAAAACCTTTGAGCCAGAAATTTCTCCATATCAAACCAGCGGAGTCGCCAATCGATCCTCGAATCATGGAGTCGCCAGGTGAAGGATGCGCAGCTTCAAGTGTGTCTAGTCCTTGTTCACCATCAAAGGCAAGATCTAAACATTGTCGTTACCCCAGGAAACTTCTCAGGCTGAGAAAGTAGCCGCTGAAACCTTCTCGAGAAAGCTCTTATGGGTCAGCTTTCAGGTGTGCCAATGGCCACAACTGAAACAGTAAAGTGGAAACAATGGAGTCGCCACAGTGGAGTCGCCAGGTGCACAGTAGCAATCTTGATAATTCTGATATCTAATGCACCTTCAAAATCAGTTAATCATTATCGTTCTGCCCAGGGAAAATATTCAACTTCGTCCCCGGCAACGGCGCCTGAAATGTTAGCGTTAGAAGTCACTCCTGGATTGCTTGCAGGAGCAGAGCCCAACGCCCATCAGTTTTATGTCACGATTTGTTTATGAAGGGTGATCAAATGGAGAGAACGGCTCTAGGAGGTATCACTCTAACTCAGGGACTGAGTCTGGTACATAAAGGACAGAGGAGGTATGGAATCCTAACTTCAGCCAGTGGGTTGATTTAAACATGAACAGGTGGAAGACTTAGGAGAAAGTGGACAAACAGCTCTGGGCATCAGGCTTGCAGCAGTTTGCAGAGGAAAAACTCTGAAAACAGGATCCTCCTGGTTCAGGGCTTCAAGAAGCTGAAAAAGGACTTGACTGGATCCTCCAATTCCAAGTCATTCAGCACTAAGAGAATTACAGGGACTGATTAGAGGCTCCGTAACTATTACAGTGATCCATTACAACATCATCCTATAATAGTTACAGTTCGACTGGATCCTCCAATTTCGAGCTGCTCTAATATAGTGTAAACAAAGATATGATAGAAACTGGCATTCATAAGGCAAGAAGTCTCCAAAGCTCGTACATAACCAGAACAACAATGCTTCATTAAAATTTTACAACCAGCGAGCTCTGCTCAACCATCGATCCCTTACCAAAGTGGCCAAAATGCCCACATATACTTGGAACAAGAACACTGGAAGCTAAATCGAGGCATTGTATTTAAGACATTACGGCTTCACATTTACTGCGCCTGCAATCTCTGGACGTTCGTGGGCTTCATTCAGACGCAATCGTATTCCAGAGGCCCTGTGACTGAATTGACAGGCATGCATTCATTCCTTGGCTTTCCATTTATGGAGGAAATGATGTCCAACTACCCTCAGCTACTGCAATAACTGTTTCATTGGAATCGGGGAAGGCCCTGGCCGATCTTGTGCCTATAGGACATGGAAATCTTCATACTCTGCCATTTGAATCTCGCTTGGAGAAATCATGGTAGGACTGATGAGTGACGTGGAGTGGTGAGTGAACGGTGATCGGGCAGGAAAACAATAGGGCAGATACAAGCGGCAGGATCCATGGGTGTTGAAGTGTACGAGCCAGGTGGAGGAACACAATGGCCGAAAAACTATGGTTAGCATGATATGGAAAGAAGACGTGGTGGAAAAGGACAGACAGCGGATGTATGTGATGAGGCTTCAGGATTTCGGGGATCGGGGTTCACGAGTTTGAAGAGCGCGAGCTCCTTGCCTCCGGGAAATAGCCCCTACCGGCTAGATCATAACCCATAGGACCTGTCCCTGCGCGACCGTGGTCCAACTTTCCATCGAGATTTCGGTGTTTTTGACGACACGATGTTTGTTTCCACTAGACTTGTGATTTCCCGAAACCCGATGGCTTATGGCCGCTGACTTGTTAATGGTCATCTCCTTGGTGCATATTCTGCCACCTGTCTTCCACTATCGAAAACTGCTCCCGATATCAAGAAATCGGGCATCGGGACATCGGGATTTCTATTTCCATGTGCTCGGGACTTTTAGTTCCGTGACCCCGACTCTGCAGGATCTCTCACCACGTGCCTCTGCTGATGGACGGCTCTGATTCGGTCGGGAAATCGCGTATCGCGATTCACTTATGTAAGAGTTCCCTGCCTCTAGAAACTCCGATCCTCCGATGGACTGAAATCCCGACTCTCCTTCTGATGTCTGACGCGTGTCCTGCCAAGATCAACAGCTAGGATCCCATCGGTCTTTCGAGCCTCGAAAGGTCTCGGCCCTCTTACCCTTTAAAATCCCAATACCACAAATGTTACTAACATGTTCCAAGTCTTTCCTGCAACCTTCCATTAGTGTATCAAATCACTCATTTAGGTGAAGGAAAAACCATAGATTTTTCACCTCACCAAGTTGTAATCAAGGATCTAACAAATCCTAAGAATGTTCTTACAACTAGAATTGTTGATGATATTACTAGGTTGTACAAGTTTGACAACTTTGGTTCATCATCTTTTCCATCAATTTTTGTTTCTCATAGCGATGACTTGAGAAAACTTTGTCATGAGTGGTTTGGCCATATAAACTATCACTAATTGTAACAACTATGTAATCAACATATGGTGACTAGTCTTCCTCTTGTTTCTTGTAGAGATGTTGTTTGTGTTGGCTGTGTTATCGGAAAAAATCATTGGGACAATTTTGACAAATGCACTTCTTAGCATGCTTCAATCCCTTTACAGCTTGTTGATAGCAACTTCTGTGGTCTTCTTTCTTCTCCTTATTTTTATGGGTGCAAGTATTTATTAACTTTCATTGATGACTTCTCCAGATGCACTTGGATTTACTTCTTAAAACTTAAGAGAAAAGTTTTTGACAATTTTTCGGCCTAAAAGGTCCTTGTAGAAAAGAAATCTGGACATCAACTTCAAATATTAATAAAATATAATGGAGGAGAATATGTGAACAATAAATTTACAAGTTACTTCACTACACAGGGAATTCAAATGCAACATATTGTTCCATATACACCACATCAAAATGGTGTTGCTAAGAGAAATAATCACACATTAAAATAAATGGCTAATTGTATGATCCAATCTAAGGAATTAAGTTTTCATTATTGGGCATAAGCCATCAATTGTGAAAATTATATAGTCAATCACACTCCCACAAAGGATCTAAAAAATATAACATTAGAAGAAGCATGGAACAAAATGAAGCCATATGTAAGACACTTTTGGGTATTTGGTAGTGTAGCATGGGCTTACATTCCTGATGAGAAAAAGAAATATTTACAACCTAAAAGTGAGATGTGTATTCTTGTGGATATTATGAAGATGTAAAATATTACAAACTTCTTCAGCCTCATTCCAATGAAATTTTTATTAGAAGAGATGTTAAATTTGATGGAAATCCTTGGCCTGTGAGCCTAATTTGGTGTTTGTACCTTCTTCGACCTATGAGCCATCTTCAAAATTTGTGCCATTTTCTATTCCTACTATGGTTTCTTCTTATTCAAATGATGACAGTGAGGATTAAAATACACTTCTACCTACTGACGAGACAAATTATTTTCTATCTCAAAGGCTCATCATAGGAACATTTTCCACCAGAATAAGACTTAATACTTTTTTTTTACCATATTTAATAGTAAGTCATGAATATTTTTGCATGTTTCTAAGGGAATGAATTTTGAGGTGGAATTATGTGTATATCATACTTTTTGGCTCTAATATCTATGCGAAAGGATGTGTGTATCATCAAGCAAGTAGAAATCTATGAATCAAGGGATCCAAAGGGTGTTGACTCCTAGAACCAAGGGATTTTCTCTCCCTAAGAGCACTGAAACCAAGAATCAAGGGGCCTTGTCCCCACCTACCTATAGAGCTCTCTATGTTCATTAATATACACTCCTAACTAGCAATAGTTAGAGATCCATATGGGATTGACTAATACCCCCTATTTCCCCATTTTTTTTCTCAAATCAAGAAAAGAGGTCGAGTTCTCAATATTATATATAGACCTATAGCCTAGGGACAAAGGAGAGATTGTTTGCATGATTGTATTAATATTTTTCTTTGAAGAATTTTATTGGAACTTAGAGATTTTTTCTCTTGATGTATTATTGTTATTGATGGAATAAAGATGGTCTTGTTTTTATCTTATTAGAGTTTTCTCAAGGTTCCTTGCGCTTCTTGTGTAGGGACCACTCAAGAGGGCTCAAGGACCCTATTGCATGTTTTTTTCTTGCATGATAATTAGTTGTTAATTAGCATTTCATTTCCTTTTGAAGATTACCATAGTCATGCATGATTAATTTTTATTTATGTCAATTGATAATTAAATGGTTAGTTTCAACACGCATCCCATAGAAAGAGTCAATAACATATTGGAATGCTCTTGGGTGTCATATTAAGGTTGAGAACCTCATTTATACCTCATTTTATTTTAGTCTAGATTTGTTAATGCTTCAAAAGACTCATTGTTGGATGCAGGCTGAATCAGAAAGAAAGACTAATTGTGGAGGAGAAGCATGCAAGAGGAAAAAGAAAGTTGGAAGGAAAAGAAACACGTGTAAGAGAGGCAAGAGAAGAACACATGCATAGAAGACATAACGATGCTAGGGTTAGGGTTTTTGTAATGCATTGTAATGGATGGTGAGAAGATGGTATAAATAATTAGTACTTAGGAAATGTAAAGGGGACAACGAGAGGAGAGAGTAAAAACATAGAGGGGAAAAGAGAGGAAGAGTATTGTAAGAACTATATGAATCATTAAGCTGGTGAGATAATGAAGGAGTGAGCAACTCTATCCCTAGGTTTAGATCGTAGGTTGAGGATCCTGGTGTGATCTAGTCATCCTTGCAGGGATCGAGGAGCTCGTGGGAAAGAGGGAGAACTAAGATTGTAACCACGTGTGACGTGAGGTATTTCCAAACTATAATAAAATATTGAGAGATAGATCTTTGTGAACGTAGCCCAGGAAGGGGTGAACCATGGTAACACTATGTTATGTGAATGAATGAATTCATTTTTGTGTCTGATTAGTTGATGAATGTTAAATGAATGAAGTAACAAGTATATCTGGTATTCCACATGCATGCCTGGAATGAATGTTATAACTAGATGTTAGATGGAATAAATAAAGTTTATGGCGCACAACCACAGATCTCGCTCAGTATTAGGTTGCAAAAACCTGAGTATTGCAGCCAACCATAGAGCTATCTTAGGTTATACTACGAAGTACACTCTGTGTGTTTCATTTCCTTCTGGGTTACTAGAGGGGTCACTAGTCTTTAAGGGATTTTGTTGGGAATCTTCTTAGTTTTGAACCAGGGTCAATCTGTGATGGTCAATGAGAATCAGAGTACCCCATAAGGAATCCTCAAGACCAATAGAAGAAGAGTAGATAAAGGGAGAAACCAACAAATGGTTCTGTTGCTGGTTGATTGGAAGAAAATGGGATTGATCATATGAGATCTGTTGAAGAAGTGTCAAAATAATGTGGGATCGAACGATAAGAAGGTGAAAGAATGTGAATCTAAAAGGGGATTTAGAGACCGTGGAATCCCACGAAGGTATATATAGAGAGTTGGTTGAAGACAAAGGAGTTAAAGTTTGCGCAGAAAGACAACAGAAACCCAAAGTTAACACCGTACAAATATCTAGACAAATACGTATTCATTGACTTGCATGAAGTATTTTTTTGTGTTTTCCTGCACATATTGCAGGAGTGGATAAAAATATTGAAAGAAAACCATCCTACAAATCTAATCAGACAGCTAGAGTGGAATCCTGAAGATATTGCGCAACTACAATGAGTTGATAATAAGTTTATGCACTCAGTAGATTTTTGGCTAGAAAACATTGTTTCCGGATTTATCACAAAATTTGCAGTAGATACAATGAAGTCCTACAACCAACTGAACAAGAGTTCTTGAAGGGACCTTGAGGTAGGTACATTAGATCATTATATACTTCCATTAAGATATTAATATATAAAAAAGGTGCAATGACGATGGAGTCAGACAACTAAACTTCACTTCGTGCATGGGGGAAGGGGGGAAGCACTGGAAGGAGAAGGAGAAATGGAAGGAGGAATGGAAGGAGGAATGCATAAAGGAAATAAGGAGGAGTCCTTGGACCCAATTATGATGGATGAAGACTATATCAAAGAGGATCAGGGTGACAACTGGAAAGACGAGAAGTGGAGAACCCTACCAATATAAGGTGAACACCAAGAAGAGAGTCGTAGCCACGAGGGAAGGCTTGGAAAGTGAGGAAGAGGAGGTAGAGGATCTCTGGGCTATGGAGAATATTGAGTAAATCTAGTGCATGACATATGAGAGGAATATGAGAGGTCCAAGAGTGGAAATATAAGGCAACACTCCTATCCATATCAGTGTCAGTGTGGAATCCATAAACCCATGTGCGACTAACACAACAACAAGAAAACCACCATTTAGACAACTGAATTTCGGGACAAGGAAGATAGAAGGAAGTACATCTACTCAAGGAACAACAACTGGGTGAGCCAGTTCATGAATAAGTATTCAAGTATATACACTGCGCGGAGGTAGTAGTTAAACATTCAATATGGAAGGACATGATCCAACCATCAGGTTACTAGAATTCAAAGGAGAAGCATCGGAGGACCCGGAGAAGCACCTGATTATCTGTGAAAAGATTTGGGAAGAAAAAAAAATCACGGACAAGGACACTAAACTTTCACAGTTAGCTATCATGCTAAAATATCACACACTGGATTGGTATATGAGTTTAGTTGCAAACAGTCTGCCAGGGACAACTAGAACGATTAGAGATATCAAGAAGATGCTAATAAACGAGCTCCAGAAGCCGAGTTCAGAGAATCAATAAATGAATGACATGATAGAGATTAGACAAAAACCTAAAGAATATGTATGGGATATTGACCAAAGATTCAAATGACTAAAGGGAAAGATAAAATACGTCATGACATATATGCAACATAGGCATCTGTTCATCAATTCACTGTTACCACACTTGAAATATTCACTGTGACAACATAAGTTTCAGAAGCAGGCAGAGGCTCTCCAGGAAGCCCTGAAACTGGAAGAAAACCAATATCAGAAAAAAAAAATCCAACCATCGAGGAGATGAAGGAGGATCTGAAGAACTTAAAATTATAACTAAACCAGAACAAGAACAAGGACAAAAGAGAAGACGTTTGGTGTACCACATGTAGGATAGAAGGACACCATAAGAACGAATGTCCAACATTCGTGCAGTACATGGAAACATGAATGCCAAATCCATTACCAATAGGAGGTCTATGGTGCAATATCTGTAAGAAATAGGGACATGATCCATACCACTGCCCAATGATACAGAATTACCAGACAATACCGAAGATCTCGTATTGCAAATTTTCCAATTCAGTAGGCCACGATGACAAAGATTGCAAAACAATGGACTTGATGAGGGAAATAACATCAGATCCATACATGGTGTAGGAAGAAATGATGACCAGACAATATGCACCTCATTTTAACCAAGTACCAACCCCATACAACATTGTGAAACAACAATATAACACTGTGCAACAACCATACAACACTACACAACCGCAGTATAATACTGCACAACCACACTATAATATTGTACAGTATAACCAGGCGTCTCAGTATAACACCCCGGGAGGGGATCAAGATGGCTATAGAGGCAGAGGAAGAGAAAGATGAGGCTTTGGAAGAGGTAGAGGACCAGTGGTATGTCACAATTGTCAACAAACAGGACATTATGCAAGAGAATTTCCACTTCCACCAGTGACCTGTATGTATTGTTGCGCATCAGATCATGACACGAAAGAATGTACAGAACTATTAGGGAAGATCCAGGAGAAGAGAAATCAAAACAATCAGAATGTTCAATGGATTTCAACAGAAGTGAGGGATGAAGGAAGACACATCAACATAGTTACACAGGGAAGAGATAAAACAGGAAACGTCGTAGTACGACAAGATCCATCACAACACCAATGGGTGAAGAGGAATGTCGAACCAAGGACATAGTTTGAAGCATAGAATGAAAAGGAGATATTCAAGAAATCCAGACAAGAATTCCTAAATCCAAACATTGCATCGACATCAACTACGCAGCATAATAAGTAAGTACTAGAGTATCATATGCCTCCATCGTTGGATCATACCAAAGAAACACAACCCCTAGGACAAGTAATTATGATTAAATTCTTTTTGCAATCATGTGTAAAACTACTCAATGATCCATCATCTGTTAAAATATCACAAAATATTCTAGAAAGATGTAGCATAGAAGCAGAAGGAAATCTAGAACATAAAATAGTCAATCATCTACATACAAGGAGGAGAACAAGTAGAGAATTTAGGTTGAACGCCAACATTGGATATTTCAACATGGGAGACATTATGCTAGATTTAGGATCTGAAATCAATGTACTACCCAAGAAGACATGGAAATGTATGGGATAACCCACATTAGGATATTCACCTATTCAAATGAAACTACCAAACCAACACAGAGTTGTACCAATTGGAAGACTAAAAGGAGTAACAGTAGACCTGGATGGAGTGAAGACTAAATCCGACTTCGAAGTAATCGAGATAGTGGATGGCACAACACATTATCGATAATTTCTTGGCTTGTATTGGGAGTTTGATAACCATGCCATAATCAAATTAAAAATGTGGAAGATGACCTTTGAGTCAGGAGAATACAGAGTCATTGCGCCATTAGATCCATTAGAAGGGGAAAGGTTCGTAGAGCCTACTTGCTTGGACCTAGAGGAAATTAATTAGTTGTACAGAAAAATTGTGCAATATGAAGATTATGTGAACCCAACTACATATGGGGTACTCAATTGGTGAAGCATCACCTCATGCACATGAGACTCAGATACATGCTTAGAAAATTGGAAGCAAAGATTACACAAAGTCTCCAAAATAAGATGTGTAATAATTTATCGCGCAGTAAGATGGGTAGGTACAGAGATAAGGGAACCTCCCAGCTTCCATGGGGTGAACTACCTAGAAAAATTATTAACACGTTATGAATATGAAGTGTTATAAAATTAGAGGTTCTTAGCCCTAGATATATCACTCAAGGCAATAATTGCAAGATGGTGGGGTGTGCACAAAGAAATAGTCAAGGACTGGTATCAATGTAAGTAGTTACTGAGCATTAGGTTTGGTGCAGAACAAGGAAGAAACCAACTACATAAATATGATGGACAGGGGGCACCAACATAAAACTTGGAGAAGTGCAGAGTGCTATGGAAAATAACACCAACAGAGGAGTGGCCTCACCATTTCGTTCACACATTAGAGGGAATCCCAACAAACTGTTATACAGACCATGAACTGCGTAGAGGAACTACGAGATGGATATTATTACAACAGAAATTTATAGTCAATTTATCATTTGATCATGAAAACCCCAAAAAGGATGCAACACTTAAACAAATCAAAGGGGTGATATTTATTAAGGAACCATAAGTTCAACTCATGACAGAGGAAAAACAACAAAACAAACAAACAGTGAAAGAACTATTATCATGCTACCATTGTTGGATTACGGAGAGGGGGGGTGAATCAGTAATAGAGAAATTTAATCCTTTTTAACCATATAATCCAAGTGTTATATCAATGAAGCATTATCATCCAATAACTTCAGAGTAAATAAGCAATGAAAAAATGAACAAACATGCACATACACAATACACCAGTGTTTTACATGGAAACCCAAATTGGGAGAAAACCACATAATGCTTTTTCTTATATGTCTTGAAGAATTACATTCATTGGAAGCACCAACTTCCTTTGTTTTCCAGCTGCAACTAGAAGGAGGCTCCAACCCCCTATTTTCTCAGGCTATAACCTGAGGGAATCTCCAACTCCCCAATTCTCTGGCTATAACCAGAAGGAGGCTACAACCCCCTATGTTCTCCAGCTACAACCGGAAGGTGGCTACAACCACCTGCCCTTGCCCCGTCCTGCCACCCTGAAGTAGAAGTAGAATGATGGAACCACTTTCAACCTGTCACTGTGATATATACCGCTGTAAACCTGTACCAATAAATCTAAACCATTCATCAACCATGCATCAATCTGTACCTCAACCTGTAATCAACTTGTACCATAAACAAGTGCATCAACCACGCACCAACCTGTACCAAATAATCTATAATCAACCTGTACCATAAACAAGTGCATCCAACCATGTACCAAGTATGTATCAATCATGTATCAACTACTCATCAACTATGACTCATCAATATGTACCAACATCATCAACTATACACCTCATGTATGCGCCAACTCATCAACTAGTTGTCTCAACCATGTACTCAACATGTACCTCAACCAAAAGCCCTCATAAATTTCATCTTTAAAATCTGATTTGTAGCTCTATAATAGACCTAGTTTATATGATCACATTCCTGCAAACCTTCCTTAACTTCAACAACAAGAGACTATCATTTTCATCAAACTTTTCTTTAGTCTCACATGCCTAGTTTTGGATTAGTCAACAACCCTAACTTGAAGTAATCATAACTTTGTACTTGTAATGTATAAAGATATAAAACTAATACATAAGGTTTTTCAGTGTTTTTTATGCAATTACTCCAGGTGTCACTACTTGGAACCTCTCAGAAAATGAGTTATAGCAAAAATGGCATACCTTGCTGAATTCTGGATTATTCTAGAGAGCGACCTTGTAGAGCGTTCCCTGCACGGAATATTTGTTGAATTGATCGAATTTTTTTACAAAGAATACTGTAGATTGTACCCTAACCAACACATTTTTTTTCACTGAATTTGGATCTGTTATGAATAAGTTATGATGTTTTTACCCGAAACACCTGTTTTTGACTAGTTTCAGGACTAGCCACAAACCCTATTTTCCACGGAGTGTAACTCCAAAAATAAAATGACCCACAATATGAATTTTTTACCATAGATATTTATATATGTTTTCTCAACGGCATAGAAATTTCACGGTCTGAAGCATTATATAAAAAAAATTATAGCTAAAATGGTGAGATGACCTGTAAATAACATACCTTAGAAAGCACCATCAAAAGAATTTATCCTTCCTTGCATTTCGACCTTGTTTTCTTCACCTTCCCTCATAATTTAGGCTTATATATCCTTGGTTACCTCAGAAACCTATAGATATTCAATATTCTCAAGTGTTATTAAAATGAGAGAGCCTTTCCTCTTATTTATACTCTCCAAGTAGCTTCCTTAAAAACGTCTTCTAGGTCACTTGGCCCCACTTTCCTTATTTTAGGGTTAACCCACTTCTAATTTCTCCATTAAATTTATTATTGAAATAATTTATTTTGTATTCACTTTGAATTATAATACAATCATTACTTCACTTTATTATTTACCTTTTAAAATCTCTTAAAACACTTTGACTACTTTGACCTTTTGGGGCTTCTAGATGACATATGAGGGTCCTCCAACTTCATAAGGCCATAACTCTCAAACCGTGAGGAGTTATGTGATGTTCCACATACCACCAGAAATGGAATGACATGTACTTTCCATATAGAATAGTATTGTCTAAAAATATATCATAACTCATGCCGTTATCCATCAAACAAACTTGGGTCCATTACCCAAACCTGGGGTCTCCAACTTCTCATGCCATAACTCTCTAACCACGAGGAGTTATGTGAAATTCCACATACCACCAAAAATGGAATGACAAGAACTATCCATCTAGGATAGTTTACCTGAAAAATTCATTGTCCTTCATCTCATTATTCCACAATTAATCATGGGTTCTCTTACTCCGCAAAGCGTCTTCCCGTGAGGGCTTTCACCATAAGGGGACCACTTTGGAGTTCATTCATATTTACTTATTATCAACCATGACAAGACAATAATGGGTCATATTTACATCAAAAAATCTTGGGTCCATTACCCAAACCTTTGTGTTGTGGGGATTTCTTCAAGGGTTGACATCAATGACAACCAACCTTAATCAACAACCATGTGCAGGAAGAAGAACCAGAGGAAGATGACCCACATGATGTTCAGATTGAGGAAGTTGAAGGAGAGAGAGAAGTGGAAGGTACACCTATGGAATCAAAATTAATTGTTGTGCCGATCAAGGTGAAGAAAGTCAACATCGAGACAGTTGAGATTCCAAAAATGGCCAACACTGGAGACTACTAGGATGAGAAAATAGTGGAAAGCATAACAGAGTTACTACGCAAGTACAATGACCTATTCCCAAAAACATTCACATAAATTAAAGGCATAGCAAGAGAGCTAGGAGAAATGAAGATACCGCTCAGAGTTGAGACAAGACCGATCAAACAAAAAACATACAAACTAAACCCGATATATAAGAAAAACTTCAATGCCGAGATCGATAGGATGTTGGAGGCTAGAATCATAGAACCTGTAGAAGATTCAGAATTGGTAAGCTCGATGGTAGTTTAGGAGAAGAAACAAGGGGGGATAAAAATATGTGTCGACTTGAGGAATTTGAACATTGCGTGCCTACATGACCCATTTGTTACACATCAAAATCACTCACTTCAATGATGACCTATTGTCGTCATTTCAAGTGTTGCAAGTGTCGTGTTTTGGCCATAAGTGTCGCAAGTGTCGCAGACATCATACAATCATATTGCCTATGTCGTGTCTCGAAAGACATCACAAGGACACTTCAAAGACACCCTCAAATATTAGTTTAAGAAAGAGAAATCATTTGATGAAGAGTACAAATATTTTTCCATGAAAAAACCACTTAAAAATGAATTTTGAAGGCCAACGCTCTGCTACCCACTATCAGGGAGTGTCAACGCTCCTTAACCTTCTTTGGGGGAGCATTCCAACACTATGTGCACCCTTTTGAGGGAGCGCTGGGATTTTTTGAGGAATTTTTGGGCAGCACTCCCCTATCCACTATCAGGGAGTGCCAGTGCTCCCTGCCCTCCTTTAGGGGAGCATTGCAACACTCTGTGCTCTATTCTGAGGGAGCGTTGGGTTGTTTGAGGAGATCTCGGTTTGTTGATAAAAATAAGAGAAAAATCCCCTCATCTTTGGAGTTGGTTGGATTCTAATCTGAGGTCAAGGATGGATCTTAGGGAAGATCCACAACTGATAGAGAAGGATCCTCAACCTATCCCAAGAATATCTATGGTGGTTGGGTCTCTCCAAGGTTATATAAGGAGGCCTTCTCATGGTGAAAGGGAGATGGAGTTTTAGAGATACCAAACTTATGATCTCATGAGAAGTGGTATTGAAGAGGTCTTTTTCAAAGGCTTGGGGATCAAGGCTCAACTTGGACTGAGCAAGGACAAACATCGTAAACAGGTACATCTTCTTCCTCTTCTCTATATATTAGTTTAGCTAGGTTTAAAGGGATGTCAGTGACCAAAGTTATCACCTTTCTGTCTTGATATTAGAGATTTAGGGTTCAAGAGGGAATCCACCTGTCCGCAAGGGGATTTTCTTGTAACATAAATTGGTGACTCCACTGGGGAACGAAGATTTCAGTTTTTTTTTCCTTCCTTGGTCTTGTTTTTTTCCTTTTCTCACCTTTAGATATTATGCATGTTGTGTCTCTGATTCTTATATGTGTTGTTGGCTCTTGGATTCATCTTACACACTCCATTTATGGATTTTCTTGAGTTTTTTTATTTTATTTCAGGGAAATGTTTTTGAGTTCTGAGAGGCCAATGCTCCCCTGCCTCTACCACCAGAGCATTGGAACTCCCTTGCAGGATCCCACAGAGCATTGCAACTCTATGGTACCCTTGACACCAGAGCACTAGTATTTTTCTGCAAAAAAACTTTTGGGAGTTGATCTCTCAGTCTACTTTTTGTTGATTCATCTGCTCAGGGTTAATGTTATCTCAGTGTGTCCTTGTTCAGCCTTCAACTTTTTGATTTCTAAGGATTGATGATGTTTTGTTTGGATTTTTGACATCTTTTTTCCTTTCTTTGAGTCACTCTTCTTCCTTGAGATTTGGAGTCGATCTACTGTTTTCTTCTCATTTATCTAATTGAATGAAAACTGTTGTAAGGAAATTCAAAGATCTATTCACTATTTCATTTTGATCTTTGAGGTCTTTTCTCCATGCATTTCCTCCTGTCTAGATTTGGTTTTATTTTTTTTTCTTGTTTTATCACAACAAGGGTGTGTTTTTGTTTATGTGGAGTTTTCTTCCAATTGCTTAAATCTCACAGATATTGAAGTCTGATTAACATAGGAAGATTTACATCAAAATGATTATCAATCACATATAAACAAAAGGATATTTTTTCATGTTTGGTTTTTGGATATTGAAACCAATTTCTGAACATTTTAGCATTGTATTGGATTCTTGATTGAGGACTATTACATGAGGTCATTTCATCTTAATGTTTGAAATTGAAAGGAAAATCCTTCTCCTTCCCTTAAATAGACATTCATTGAAAGAGAAGACTGCTTATCATTTCTTATGCATGTTTTGGGAATTGAGTCATAATATCATCAGTTTTCACTTTCATACACCTCTGAGTAAACAACAACCTTAAAATCAAGCGCCAAACTAAAATTTATCAGACCTTTTTACATTTTTGTTAGAAAACCTACATTAGATTAAGGTGTAGGGATTTGGAATAGGTTGAAAGGATAACTTTCCAAAGCTGTCAAACAAACTTAGCATCCTACGATAGGGAGAGAAAATCCAATTCTCATATCATATTACTGGGATCCCCCTCTCACACAGGGATTACGCATGAGGTTGCGTTTGGGAGATTTATGGAGATTATCCATCCATGGTTCAACCGTTCATAGTAGTCAGATCATATATTGGGGGTTCTTCTTGAGGTTTAACTGTCTTCATTTGGTTTTGGTGCTTCATGAACTTTGAATCCATTCGAGGTCCTCTGGAGCTCTACCGGTCCACTTGTTCTCAGTTATCTTGAAGGATTTTGGACTTGTTATCCTTCCCATACGTTTGGACTTGAATGTCGACTGTACCTACCCAGGGGATGATTGCAAGTTGGTGACCATAGTAGCCATAATTTTCAGGGTCTTACACAAGGTGACGGTGAAGGGGGTCTCACTGTACCTGGAATAGACATTGGTCAAAATCACTAGGGCTCCTTGGAGGGTAAATCCACAATTACTGCGTGGAAGCTTGCACCAATGTGTAAGTCTATTAAGCAGGTCACCAACATAACTGATCTACCCACTCTATCCCCGCCCTTTCCTATATTGATCTCGTGACATTGGATTTCATCACCAACTAGTGGTTTCATTGTGGGAAGTTTTGTTTGATTGTTTTCTTCTTAGATTCATAGCATGTGTTGTTTGTTTTACTTAGTGGACCTTAGGTCAAGTCAGTGTCAATGGAATCAACTCCTGGGAGTACCAATGGAGCAACCCCTTGTCCCGGGGAACCTTTCACCTTTCCTTCTTTTGGAAACGTTGGTCCTCCATACATTGCCACACTGAGTCTTCCGGGACTCGCCATCATATTACCAGTTTGGTTGTTCCCCACTCCGGTGATCTCGAATCTTCCCTGTGCTTCAATTGTACCTGATACTTCATATGTCAGTACACCACCCACACATCAACCTCATGTCGATTTTTCTCCTTCTTCACCCATTAAGTTTCCTTCCCTTTCTCCTTCTACACCTAGTGAAAGCTCTAAAGCAAGTAGCCAGGTTGATAAGAAGAAGAAGAAATGAAAAGAGAAGAAGAAGAAGAACCCGAAAAGGACCAAGCCTCCAACCATATAAAATGTTGGATCCAAGCAACCAGCTACTATTAATCATACTGGGAGTGTTGATGAGGTCGACAAGATTAAAACAAAGAATATAATACCCAAATTCCCTTGCAGTCTTTGTAAGGGTGAGAACTTTATGAGGGATTGCCTTGTTCTTACCAAGTTCTTAGAAATGTGGTCTTCCACTTCATTGCCCCCTGCTAGACATGCTCATGACACCCCGTAAACTAGTAATGTTAAGGTTGGTGAGAAGAAGACAACTGTCAAATTTCCTTGTATGTTATGTGAAGGTGATCATTATTCTCACCTTTTTCCTCGTATGGATGAGGCTTATTCTCTTCTGGAAAAGATTCAACTCCCAACTGGTTATCGTAATATTTCCCCCAACCCATCATTAGTTGATGGAATAGTCAATTTGGTTCCATCCCCGATTAGTCTGGTTGATCAGGTGGTCAATCTAGTTTCATCCTTGGTTGAACCACTAACCAAAGTAGTTGATCCAGTTCCATCATCGATCACTCCCACTTTTCATTTGAAAAGTGAAACCCAAGTGACTGATCCAGTCCCGTCATTGGTCAGTCCCACCCTTCATCTGAAGAGTGCTAACGTGGTCAATCCCACTCCTCCTCTAATGAGTGCCAAAGTGGTTGCTTCGATCCCTTCATCGGTCAGTCTGGTTGATCATGTCGTCAATCTGGTCACGTCCTTAGTTGAACTAGTTGAAAAAGTGGTTGATCTGATCCCATATTCGGTCGATCCCTCTCTCCCATTAGAGAATAAAACCCAAGTGGTCAATCTGATCCCATCATTGATTGATCCTACTCTCCCTCTAGAGAGAAAACTCAATTGTGCCAGTGTTTTTCTCATTGATACAAAATCTACCATGCTGGAGGGCATTCCTCCTTCTCCCACAAAACCCCCTCCAGGTAATGAGGCCATCCTTTTTTATTGGGGTGTGCTAACTGGACCTCATCTTCCCTCTCACATTCCTTTCAATATTACAATACAGGTTTGTGGTCAGGACATTCCTCATGCATTGATAGATGAAGGTTCATCTATTAGTATTTTTTCCTCTATTGCTTGGCAAGATTTGGGTTATCCTCATCTTTTGTCGATTACCCAGACTCTGTTCGCTTTTAACAGAAGAACCAGTCACCCTTTAGGATTCCTTCCTAAGTTTCCTATAAATTTGGGAGGGAAAATGGTCTTTATTAATGTTATGGTAGTCTAGGACTCCTTGGATTTCGATTTACTCCTTGGGCAAGACTATGTCTATGCCATGAAAGTTATTGTGTCCACTCTCTTTCGTGTGATATCTTTCCCTCGCGATGGAGGAATGATGACTATTGATCAACTGATCTGGATTTTATTAGTAGAACAAAATGAATATAGATTATTAATAGGTTATTAACAAAAAATAACAAATATATAGTAAAACTAGTTTTCTATTCAATAATGAAATAAGTTGAAACTGTAAAATGCAGTGGAAACAAGCTTGCTGGAATGGTGGTGGCTTATCTCTGAGAAGAGATGTGACGACTGTGTGCATTCTCAAGAAGAAGATTACAATGAGGCTCCGAAGGCCTTTTTAAAATAAAAAAGAATGCCAAAAACCCTAGACATCCAAAAACTTAACCCTAGGAGATGAAGCGCCAAAAGTCATGTGGGCCCCATTTGGGTAAGTTAGTACATCAACTTCCCGGGGTCGTAACTTTTTCATACCATCTTCATTTTAGGCGTGTGATAGCCCGTTGTAAAGGTATCATCAAGGAGATTCATTTTGGGGGCTCAATCATGCCTTCAACTATATTTAAAGATATTGATCCTGAAAAAACTTCATTTAGGCCCTTAAAATGGCCCCGGAAGTTAAAACTGCTAAAAATAGTAAATTGCCAAAATTGTCAGAAAACTGTTTTGAGCCAATTGGAAAAGGTGGGTGGCCACTGATATCCATATGGATAAATACTCCCTCCTTAGGAATCAATGGCCTCCATTGCATTGAGGTCCCCCCTTAGATGAGGAAATTTCTGTTTAATTTGGCCCCGGGTGAGCCACTTGCCTTGGTGCAGAAGCTACCCTGCTTTGACGACTCAATAAAGTTGGATCCTTTGTTGTCGAGTGTTGTTGATATGTGTGTCCACAATTTGATCATTGGATGCCTATTGTATGTAGTCGAGTTTGAGCTCTATTGGTGTCAGTTGTTCTGCTACCTCTGAGATGTCCAATAATGGTGGGAAATAAGGGCGAAGGAGATCCACGTTGAACACTGGTTGCAGGCCAAGGAAAGGAGGAATGTTGAGCTCAAAAGCATTATCCCCCATAGCCTTAGTGATAGTGTACAACCCATAATAGAGTGGGCGAAGCTTCCGGTGGGGTCCTGTAAGGAATTCTTTATGCAAGTGAAACCAAACTTTGTCACCCACCTGGAACTTATGTGGCACTCGATGTTGATCATGACGTTGTTTGTACTTGTCATTAGACTTCTGTAGGATATTCTGAACCTATTGGAGTATGTGATGGATCTGCTCAATGAACCGGGTGGCTTTGTCAGCTTCAGTTGAAGCAAGAGATGAGTCGATCCAGGTGACCGCAAGGGGAAGTGCAACATCTATGGGACCCAATGGTTGGAATCTCAACCCCACCTAAAAGGGGTTGTGGACGATTGAGCTATGTAGGGCTCAATTGTAGCTATGTTGGACATAGGGAAGGCTCTCATCCCATGTATGAGGGTGCTTTGAATTATGCATGTGAAGGATATGCACAATCATTCAATTTACAACCTTGGTTTGGCCATCTGTCTGGGGGTGGAAGGTCGTGGATTTGGTGAGCTTGGTGTCTAGCAGTGAATAGAGGCTCGACCAGAATGTGATGAGAAATATACTATCCCTATATGAGACAATGGTTTGTGGGATTCCAAACTGTACCCAGACTCGTTCAAAGAAGATCTTGGCAGTGGCCTCTACTGTGATGCTCTTCTTGCAAGCAACCAGAATCGCCATCTTAGAAAAGTGATCAACAAACACAAAAAAACAGTCATTTCCTTGCTTGGTGGATGGGAGGCTTGACATGTAGTCCATTGAGATGGATTCCCATGGCCTATCAGGAGTAAGAAGAGGGGTGTACAGGCCCTGTTTCTTAGTGGTCAGTTTGGCAATAGCATAGGCAGTGTAGGACCTGATATACTTGCTGACCTCCTGTCGAAGTTTCGGCTAGTAGAAATGTTTCTGTAGCATCTCCACTGTCGTTTCAACACCGAAGTGTCCTGCCACCCGACTGTAGTGGACTTCCCAGATTAGCTTCGATAACTCACTTGATGGAACACAAATATGGTCCAGATGACACAACAACCCATCCTGAAGATGGAAATTATCGACAACTGTGTTTTCACCCAACATTTGGTAGGTGGTGGAAAAGTCAAGGTATGTCTCATAGAGTTGGGGCCATCCAGATGCCTCATGGCCGCAAGAGTATAGCACCGTGGTGAGTGCGACAATTGGTGGTCTGCTAAGGCAATCAGTGACGTGATTAGTGCTTCCTATTTTATACTTGATGTTGAGGTGGAATTGTTGCAAGTATGTGGACCACTTTTGATGGTGGTCATTCTGTAATTTTCCTTGTGTCTGCATGAACTGTAGTGGCTTATGATCAGTGTGGATGACCATCTCCTTCCCATGAATGTAATGTCTCCACTAGCAGTTGGCTTGCACAATGGAGTACATTTGTTTGTCGTAATTAGGGTATTTACAGACAGTATCTGACAGCGTCTCACTATGATAGGCCACAAGGTGGATGTGTTGAGTGAGAACGATGCCCACAACATAGTCTGAAGCATCTGTCTTGATCTCAAAGGGATGTTGTAGGTCTGGTAGTGAAAGTACTGGGGTTGAGCACAAGCGCTGCTTCAAATCATCAAATTCTTGTTGTTGGGACCGACCCCACACAAATGTTTCCTTACCACCACCCCTATTTATTTGGTTGAGAGCCTGTGCAATATGGGAGAATCCCAACACAAACCTGCAGTAGAAATTGGCAAGGCCTAAGAAGCTCTGAATATCAGTGAGTGTTGTAGGGGCTGGCCAGTCATGGATGACTTAGATCTTGGCTGGATCCACATGTATTCCATGTTGATCAATGATGTAGCCCAAGTAATGGACATTTTCCATGCCGAAGGATCATTTTTCCAAGTTGGTGTATAGCTTGTGTTGTCAGAGGGTGTGCAGAACCTGTTGAATTTTCTACAAGTTTTCAACCCAAGTCTTGCTCTAAATTAGAATGTCATTCAGATACACCACTACAAAAGTATTGGTGAATGGTCACGGGATATCGTCCATCATCCTCATGAAAGTGGCTGGAGCATTTTTCAAACCAAAGGGCATGACCAACCATTCAAAAAGGCCTTCCTTTGACTTGAAGGCGGTCTTCCATACACTTGTCTGTTCTATCGGGACTTGGTGGTAGCCAAACTTCAGATCAATCTTACTGAAGTATTTGGCCCCCATGAGTTGATAAAGGAGGTCATCAATTCGGGGAATCGGGTATCGGTTTTTGAATGTGATTTTACTCAGACCCTGGTAATCAATACAGAGTCTCCAGGTTCCATCTTTCTTCTATACCAGCATGATTTGGCTCCCGCAAGGTGATGAGCTGGGGCAGATGTGCCCCTTGTGGAGCAGTTCTTAGATCTGTCGTTTGATCTCCTCATTCTCTAACAAAGAGCGACGATAGACTGGCCCATTGGGAAGCGGTGTGTCAGGGGTTAGATCGATGGGGTGCTTGACCTGGCAGTGCAGAGGTACCCCTTTAGGTGAGGCGAAGATATGCGAGTATTCTTCCACGACCTTATCTACTTGCTTCTACTATGTGGAGAGGTTGGCCGCAGAGACCCTGGATGTGGCTATGATCTTTCTCTTATTCTGAGAGAGAATCACAAAGAAGACAAACTTCCCCATTTGAGAGATGACCTTCCTGCATTGTTTAGCCGATATCAAGGAAATATCACTAGGTGAGATTGCCTCGGGTATCCTATACAATTTCCTGTTCAAAGTAATAATAACACTACGAGGCCTAGAATCATATACAACATGACATTTCCATAAATAAGGTTGGCCCAAAAGAACATCAAAAACTTTGAGAGGAGCAACATCACACAATACCTCGTCTTTGAAGGGCTTGATGCCGTACGACAGTTGACACTATTGGCTGATGCAGAGATCGCTTCCTTGGCGGAGCCATCAAATGGTGTAGGGTTGTGGGTGCAGATTTGTTGGCAGGGCCAACCGCTTGACGACCTCTACTGAGATGAGGTTCTTTTGGCTACTACTATAAAAAATGAAGTGCAGTGGGGTGCCTTTTACCCACATCTGTGAATGGAAGAGGCGCTCTCCTTATTCTAGCTCATTTGGTTCACCAGGCTATAGCTTGGTGGTAGTAATAGTGGCACTGGGTTCCACGTCAATGATCCATCTTCCCCTTTTTGGTTCTGGCTCAAAGTCAGAATCTGCATCTAATTCAGAGGATTTCACTTCGGCCAACAACAACTGTTTTGAGTGGCAGTCAATAGTGTTATGCCAAGGGTTCTTATGGAAGTCACACCACTTCCCGGTATCTTTCTTTGTCTTTCCAGTGTCCTTATTTTCTTACGGCTTGGACTGGTAGTCCTAATACTGTCCATATTTTCTCTTTCCTTTGTTCTATGGGTTGGGGTTGCCCTTTCTGGGATTTTGTTGTGAGGGGTTCCCAGGCCCAAATTGTCGTGTCTTTTGTTTGAGATTTTGCTCGATTTTGATGGCATATCGGTAGGTCGCGCCCAAGGATGAGATGTCTAGAAATCCCATTTCGGTCTGGATGTATCTATGCAGAGAATCGTGATACTTGAGCACCAGATGTCGCTCTGAATCTTTGATACCCATCTTGGTGCGCAAGGTATGGAAGATATTTGTGAAATCTGGCACTGCTTGGTCTCTTTCTTGTCGTAGTGTGGTCCATTTGGTATACAGGTCGTCATAACTTATGACATGGTAGTATTGTTCCATAATATCATCCTTGAAGGATTCCCAGGTGGTCATGACTGAAAATAATGAGGTTTCCTCTATTTCCTTTTGCTCACAGAAGGTTTCCCACCAATCTTTGACATGGGGAATGACTTTGAGGAGCGCAAAAGTAATCTTTTCTCTATTCAAAAAGGTAGAAAAATACCCTTCTAGTAGATTCAACCACTTATCTACAACATCTTCATCTATCTGAACTTAAAATATAGGAATATCAAAGTTTATTTGTACCTTGAAGGGGGCGGCGCCTCCGTTCGAAGAAGTTCGAAGAAGATGCATCGCCTGTTGGTAGCCGCCGAAGGATTTGCGTGAAACTATCCATCATCTCATTCCTCTGTTGCATGAGGGATTCGTCAATCAATAGTTTGAAAGGATCTCTTGTCCCGTCATATTTATTTTCTCTTGGAATGAGAGTTCACTTGGGCGTGCGAGAGCTTCTGTCCTCAAGAGAAACAAGCTCGAGACCCAACTCTTTGTACTCTGACCTCGTTGGGGACATGCATTAAGACGACAAGGAGCAGACCGATATGATAAAAATGATCCATATTTTATGAGAATAATGAAATGAATACAGATTATTAATAGGTTCTTAACACAAAATAACAGAGATACAGTAAAACTGGTTTTCTATTCAATAACGAAATAAGCTGAAACTGTAAAATGCAGTGGAAACAAGCTTGCTGGAATGGTGGCAGCTTATCTCTAAGAAGAGATGCGACAGTTGTGCGCATTCGCAAGAAGAAGATTAAACTGAGGCTCTGAAGGCCTTTTTACAATAAACAAGAATTCTGAAAACCATAGACATCCAAAAACCTAACCCTAGGAGATGAAGTGCCAAAATTCATGTGGGCCCCGTTTGGGTAAGTTAGTACATCAACTTCTTGAGGTCATAACTTTTGCATACGATCTATGTTTTAGGCATGTGATAGCCCATTGGAAAAGTATCATCAAGGAGATCCATTTCAGGGGCTCAATCATGCATTTGGATCTCATTGACGATCTCGATCCTGAAAAAACTTCATTTAGGCCCTCAAAATGGCCCCGGAAGTTAAAACTGCTAAAAATAATAAATTTCCAAAATTGTCAGAACGTTGTTTTGAGCCAGTTGGAAAAGGTGGGTGGCCACCGATATCCATATGAATCAATCCTCCCTCCTTATGAATCAATGGTCTCCATTGCGTTGAGGTCCCCCATTAGATGAGGAAATTTTTGCTGAATTTGGCCTCGGGTGAGCCACTTGCCTTGGTGCAGGAGCTGCCCTGCTTTGATGACTCGATAAAGTTGGATCCTTTGTTGTCAAGTTCCCTTGATATGTGTGTCCACAATTTGATCATTGGATTCCTGTTGTATGTATCCAGGGTTGATCTCTCTTGGTTTCAGCTATTCTGCTACTTCTAAGGTGTCCAATAATGGTGGGAAATAAGGGTGAAGGAGATCCACATTGAACACTGGGTGTAGGCCAAGGAAAGGAGGAATGTTGAGCTCAAGAGAATTATCCCCCATGGCCTTAGTGATAGTGTATGGCCCATAATAGAGTGGGTGAAGCTTCCAATGGGGTCCTGTAAGGCGTTCTTTCTGCAAGTGCAACCAAACTTTGTCGCCCACCTGGAACTTATGTGGCACCCGATGTTGATTATGGCATTGTTTGTACTTGTCATTGAACTTTTGCAGGATATCCTGAACTTGTTGGTGGATGTGCTGGATTCAATCAATGAATTGAGTTGCTTTGTCAGCTTCAGTTGGAGCAGGAGATGAGTCGGTCGAGGTGACCACAGGGGGAAGTGCAACATCTATGGGACCAAATGGTTGGAATCGCAACCCCACCTAAAAGGTGATGTGGTCGGTTGAGCTATGGAGGGCTTGATTGTAGCTATGCTGGACATAGGGAAGGCTCTCATCCCATGTGCAAGGTCGCTTTGAATTATACATGCAAAGGATATTCACAATCATTTGATTTACAACCTTAGTTTGGCCATCTATCTGGGGGTGGAAGGCCATGGATTTGGTGAGCTTGGTGTCTAGCAGTGACCAGAGGCTCGACCAGAATGTGATGAGAAATCTACTATCCCGATTTGAGACAATGGTTTGTGGGATTCCAAAATGTACCCAGACTCGTTCAAAGAAGAGCTTGGCAGTGGCCTCTGTTGTGATGCTCTTCTTGCAGGCAACCAGAATCACCATCTTAGAAAAGAAATCAACAACCACAAAAACTCAGTCATTTTCCCACTTGGTGGATGGGAGGCCCAACATGTAATCCATTGAGATGGATTCCCATGGCCTGTCAGAAGTAGGAAGAGGGGTGTACATGCCCTATTTCTTAGTGGTTGGTTTGGCAATAGTGCAGGCAGTGCAGGACTTGATATACTTGCTGACCTCCTGTCGAAGTTTTGGCCAGTAGAAATGTTTCTATAGCATCACCACTTCATTTCAACGTCGAAGTGTCCTGCCACCCGAATATAGTGGGCTTCCCAGATCAGCTTCGCTCACTCACTTGATGGAACACAGATATGGCCTAGACGACACAACAACCCATCCTGAAGATGGAAATTATCGACAACTGTGTTTGCACCCAACATTTGGTAGGTGGTGGAGAAGTCGGGGTCTGTCTCATAGAGTTGGGGCCATCCAGATGTCTCATGGCCACAAGAGTCTAGCACCGTGGTGAGTGTCACGACTGGTGGTCTGCTGAGGCAATCAACGACGCGATTGGTGCTTCCTATTTTATACTTGATGTTGAGGTGGAATTGCTGCAAGTATGTGGACCACTTTTGATGGTGGTCATTCTGTAATTTTCCTTGTGTCTGCATGAACTACAGTGGCTTATGATCAGTGTGGATGATTGTCTCCTTCCCAAGAATGTAATGTCTCCACTAGCAGCAGGCTTACACAATGGAGTACATTTCTTTGTCATAATTATGGTACTTACAAACAGTATCTGACAGTGTCTCACTATGATAGGCCATAGGGTGGACGTGCTGAGTCAGAATGGTGCCCGCAACATAGTCTGAAGCATCTGTCTCAATCTCAAAGGGATGTTGTAGGTCTGGTAGTGAAAGTACCAGGGATGAGCTCAAGTGCTACTTCAAATCATCAAACTATTTTTGTTGGGACCGGCCCCATGCAAATGTTTCCTTACCACCACCCCTGTTTATTTAGCTGAGGTCCCATGCAATATGGGAGAATCCTGACATGAACCTGTGGTAGAAATTGGCAAGGCCCAAGAAGCTCTGAAGCTCAGTGAGTGTTGTAGGGGCTGGCTAGTCACGGATGACTTGGATCTTGGTTGGATCCACATGTACGCCATGCTGATCAATGATGTAGCCCAGGTAATGGACTTTGTCCATGACGAAGGAGCATTTTTCCAGGTTGGTGTATAGCTTTTGATTTCATAGGGTGTGCAAAACCTACTGAATATGCTCCAAGTGTTCGGCCCAGGTCTTGTTGTAAATTAGAATGTCATCCAGATACACCACTAAAAAATTATTGGTGAATGGTCGCAGGATATCGTCCATCATCCTCATGAAATTGGCTGGAGCATTTGTCAAACCAAAGGGCATGACCAACCATTCAAAAGGGCCTTCCTTTGACTTGAAGGCGATCTTCGATACATCTGTCTGTTCTATCAGGACTTGGTGGTAGCCAAACTTCATATAAATCTTACTGAAGTATTTGGCCCCCGTGAATTGATCAATGAGGTCGTTGATTCGGGGAATCGGGTACCGGTTTCTGACTGTGATTTTATTCAGACCCCAGTAATCAATACGCAGTCGCCAGGTTCCATATTTACTTTGTATCAGCACGATTGGGCTCCCGCAAGGTGATGAGCTGGGGTGGATGTGCCCCTTGTGGAGCAGTTCTTGGATCTATCACTTGATCTCCTTTTTGAGCCCAATATATGATCATCTTTATGATGTTATTATACACTTTTTTCCATATGTATATATGCGTTTTTTATCTTTCAAAGGAGCTTTTTGAAGAATTTTATGGTAAAATGATATGATCAGCATGAGGTACATATAATTCATGTTTTGTGATCCAATCAAGTTTAATTTATCATATTTTATGGTTTCCAAGAGTTAATTCATGTTTTTCTGTTGTTACAGGGAAAAATGCACCATGTTTCTTGGTTCGACACTTGATCCAATACTTGTTGTGGTACTTGATCCGACACTCATTCTGGCACCCAGTATTCCACAAAAACACAAGGCAAGTTGGTGGTTATGGTATTGGTGGTGAGTGGTGGAAAAATCGAGC
This sequence comes from Picea engelmannii, assembly GCA_009831015.1. Taxonomy (NCBI): domain Eukaryota; kingdom Viridiplantae; phylum Streptophyta; class Pinopsida; order Pinales; family Pinaceae; genus Picea; species Picea engelmannii. Next base: position 458,324 of record ML785607.1, on the reverse strand, counting down.
ACATGGGTTTTGTTTGTCATCGGCCCCTCCAGCTACTAAGCTCAAGACAACTTGATTTTAGTTGTCCAAAGAGGGTGCTTATTGGGTTCCACCATTTTGTTAGTTATTGATGCATTTAATGTAATTTGCTAAATTTAGAGGTGGTTCGACCCTCCTGTGGTCGACCACCTAGGTTGTATGCTTATAAATACCAATAGGATGATCATTAGATTGTTAACCAAGTAGCATAAGCATCAGAATTGCCAGAAAAATGATTTTTCTATGTTTCTAGTTTTTCATTACCAGAATAGTGCCAAAACTGCGTTTTTGGATTTTTATGGTGAATTTTCCCTGTTGAAGTCATGGTGTGATTTTAGAGAGTGACCACGAATTTATGGGGGGCCCACCAGCAGTCTAGTAACTGTCTTCATGTTTATTTTTCATTTCCTAATTTAAATTTCTCTCTTTTTATTTTCTGTACATGTATATTTTTATTGTGCTAATTAGTTTGTTGTAGCTTACTGTTTTACTTCTTTTTGTAGGTTAGATGATGATATGTGTTAGTATGTGTTGATTTCATAGATTAAAAAAGGATTGAAAGTCTCTCTCTCACTATACCAACCCCGTGTGCAACATAGATGTTAAATTGTGCTTTCTTTTATATTTTTACAGTCAAGCTTAGAACAGATTTTTAATTAGAACAGAGCATAGTTTTAATCTGAGTTTCTTCTGACAAAGATTGATGGATGGATAAAATTGCTTCTAGTTTTTGAATCATATCTTTCTTAATTCAGTTTTAGATAGATTTCACTTGCTTAGTTATTGGTTAAATGTAATTGTCAATTCACTTTTTAATATCATGTTTTTAATTTCTGTTTTCAGTCATTTTCTTACCATAGCTTGAATGATTAAACTAGACATAGTATAGTTTCCTTTCATGCCATTTCCTTTCATAGATTAAGATTCAATTGAATTTATTAATTAGATAGTGATGATCTCATCATGATGTTGATGGTTTATACATGAATATGTAGGGTATTTAACATTACTTTTATCATGGCTAAGTTTTCATTGGACTGTTTACTTCACACCTTTCATTTTGCCATTGAAATTAGTATTGATCTTATACCATTAGAACTATCCTTTGTTGTCAATTGTCATCGAGATATCATCCGTCACCACCGAAGGCATTCACACAACCACTAGCATTACATTTAAGTGTTTCATAGGTTAAAGTTAGTTTCTTGCTTTCATAAGTTAGAAAAGATAGTTTCTTGTTTTCATAAGTTTAGTTGATAGTCTTTCTTGCTTTCAATAGACTATATTTCCTTTCATGCATTGCATTGAGCATTTAAATTTCCTTTCACGCAAGAGAAATAGTTTTGCATTAGGCATTTAGTTCACTTGCCTCTTAGGCTAGGTAGTTGTTCAATGAGAAGTCTTTTCTTACTTGTCTTTTGCTTTATGCTTTTGCTTGCTTGTCTATTTTATTTAATAGGTTAGTTAGGTGTTTTTTATTGCTTGTCTATTTGCTTTAATAGGTTATATAGGTGCTTTTGCTTACTTTCTTATTTAATTTCTTTCATAGGGTAGTTGCTCATTAAATGTAGGTTGGCAAGTTAAAGGTAGTTTACTTTCATCATTTGCTTAATATGCTTAGTAGTTTACCTTTGCTTACTGTCATGAACTAGTTTGCTTTACATAGAGTTTTCATTCTCTTTCTTAGGAACTATCCATCAGTCCTTGGCCCAAAAGTACTTAGGTTACCTAGTTTCAATTTTCTTAGTAGGATTTTTTCATTAGATAGGTTTGCTTGAGTAGATTAGCCCTAGATAGTTGCTTTCCTTAGTTAGTCTACACTCCTACCAACCTTTTTACCTTTGGCATATATTTTTCTACAACTCTAAGTTTACTTACCCTGGGTTGACAATTTAATTGAGGGTAGTTTAGTGTCTTTTTTAGTACATATAAAACACCTAACATTTTGGCGTCGTTGTCGGGGAGTTGTCTTAAGGTAAGAAGTAATTAGGAATTAGATCATCCTTAGACCTTATCATTAGTTTGGTGGCAGGGGAACTTTAAGACGAAAGGTAAGAACCTACGCATCTGCTATAGCAAGTTCCCCCAAACCCAATAGTAGTTTTTATTTTTGTTTCTTTCATGAATAGACCTAGGAATCAAAAGGTAGCTTTTTATTTTTTTTGCTTTCTTTAATGAATAGGCCTAGAGACCCACAAGGTAGATAGATTAAATCAAAATCAGACCTTTCAACCAAGGTTCCTTCCGATCTCTTTGGGGGAAGGAATGTTCTGCTTATAAAATCTATAGACTCATTGGTAATAGAGAAACCTACCACCCGATCAGAATTTGACATTCTTAATGAATTGAAAAATATTTTTGTCAAGATTCCTCTGCTTCAAGCCATTAAAGACATTCCAATCTATAGTAAGGTAGTCAAATAATTGTGTATCAAGAAGCTGGGTAGGAAGCTAAAGGACCCTCCTACAGTACATTTGGTAGGAGGACTCTCTGAGTACATATCAGAGCAGCCAAAGCTAGCAAAGTATGGTAATCCAAGAAACCCCGTAGTGACTATAGCCATTAAGGAGGTCTCCATCGGAAACACTCTCATAGACCTAGGGGAAACCATCAATGTTATGACTCCTACTACCTTGGAACGATTACAGTTACAACCTCTTCTTTGGCCTTCCCCAACCATTTTGGAATTAGCAAATAAGACTGTAAGGTAGCTAGAGAGGTAGTGGGGGGGCCCAAAGGGCCCATAGTGATAATAGTGGAGGCCATTCAATGTAAGGTGGACTCGGTCCACTATATTACTAAATAAGGCCCACTATGGTAGTTAGATATAATAAATGGGTAATTAGATATAATAAATGTAAGAGGACTTCTTAGAAGGTTCTACTTCTAGAAGATTCCTCCTCTAGAATGTTCTTAGGTGATGGTTTCACTATATAAAGGGGTTCAAGCAATGTAATGAAACATGAAGAGAAATATTGTATTTGGAGCTGAAGCTCATTAGGAGGAAGCCCCCTCGAAGAGGCAAGTGAACAGGAGAGGATCCCTTCCATAATAGGATCCATTGTATGGTGTTGCCCTACCTCAAGGGTTTGATGGTAATAAAGGAGATTTTGCATATTGCTCTTGTATATATTTTGTGTTGCTTTTTGTATTCATCTATTTGGTTCTTAACAAGTGGTATCAGAGCACTTTCCTTGGACAGACATTGTGGGCAAATATCTTTTATTTTTCCAGATTTTTTTTTCGGAGCAGAAAAAAGAGGGCCGCGACATTCTCGAAGTTTTCGGTATGTTTATATGCAAAATTTGTAGAAAAGGGTTGTAAATCTGAGTTCCTCTCAGAAAAAAACCCAATTTGAAAAAAAAAACCGTCCAAAACAGAGTCCGGGAAGTCAATATATTGAAGTTTTAAAATCTGCAAATTTTCAGGATTTTTTCCGCGGACGGCGGCGATAATTTTTTTTTATTTTTGTAGCATTTGGAGGCTGAAATTGCCCAAATAAATTACATATCTGAGTTCTTCTCACAATTTCACCAAATTTCAAAAAACAAATCAGCCAAAACGGAGTCCGGGAAGTGAAGTTATGAGCATTTTAACTTCAGCAGTTTTTTAGGGTTTTTCCAGAAAAAACCGCGATTTTCTGCCGAAACTTATTGGGTCTATTTTTTGGGTTTTTTCGTAACAGCTGCAGGACCAAAGAGTTCATAGGGTGATCAGATGGATATTTCCTCTCAAACCCTGAAATAAATTCTTGAATCATTCAAAGCCCAATTGTTTCACACATTGGATGACAAATTGGATGCATTTGTACATGGCCTCACAGACAGCCTCACAAACAGCCTCACAGATGGCCTCAATGATAGTTTTCGTAGTATTCAAGATTCATTGAATAAAATGAAGGAGAGATTTCTTACGGAGGGCCTCAGAGATGAATATAATCAAGAAATATATGCTTGGTATGATTTTGAGGCTGATTGTGATGATTGGTATATGGATAGTTGTCATTTCTAGGATGACAACCACTTTCATATTTTATTTGATGACTCTACTCCACCTTCTGTAGAGAACATCAATGTCCCACATAGGGATCTAGTTACCAGCATTCAGTCTGCATATTCTACCATGGTATTATTCCTTCCAGATTTTGCTACGACCCTTTTCCATTATGTGGATGGATCTTCTTATTTGGATCCACATGACAGGTGTCAGTATTTGGAGCATCATTTTGAGTTGTTTATTGGGTTCCAAAATATTCCACGGGGAGTTCACATGAGCACTTGGACATGGGACCCTAGCTTACAATGGTGGTCATACTACATCAGCATGGTGGCTTTCCTTTCTACATGGGACCTTGGTTCTCTAGTCTTCTTTCGTGTTATGGTCCACAATTATCCATGGGACCCTGGTATATGGTTATACATCAAGCATTGAGGACAATGCTTTCATAAGGGGGATGGAATGTAAGGTAGCTAGAGAGGTAGTGGGGGGGGCCAAAGGGCCCATAGTGATAATAGTGGAGGCCATTCAATGTAAGGTGGACTAGGTCCACTATATTATTAAATAAGGCCCACTATGGTAGTTAGATATAATAAATGGGTAATTATATATAATAAATGTAAGAGGACTTCTTAGAAGGTTCTACTTCTAGAAGATTCCTCCTCTAGAATGTTCTTAGGTGATGGTTGCACTATATAAAGGGGTTCAAGCAATGTAATGAAACATGAAGAGAAATATTGTATTTGGAGCTGAAGCTCATTAGGAGGAAGCCCCCTCGAAGAGGCAAGTGAACATGAGAGGATCCCTTCCATAATAGGATCCATTGTATGGTGTTTCCCTACCTCAAGGGTTTGATGGTAATAAAGGAGATTTTGCATATTGCTCTTGTATATCTATTGTGGTGCTTTTGTATTCAGTCTTTGGTTCTTAACAAAGACTAGGGTTACACCTGAAGGGATTTTATATGATGTCATGGTTACTTTAGCCTAATGGGAGTACCTCGTAGATTTTCTTGTTATTCATTCAAAGGATCCTGCTCGAGGCCACCCCGTTATTTTGGGAAGACCTTGGCTAGCCATAGCCAATGCATTTATTGGCTGTAGAGAAGGACAAATGACCATCTCAAATGGTCTCTCTATCCAGAAGCTCAACATTTACCCTCCAGCTCAACCTATTATGGAGAATCTATGTTGGATTGAATGTCCATACGAGAATGAATACTGAGAAGAACCCATATTTCCTAGTGACCATGCAAGAGCAATTCAGGAGCATACACCAGAAAATGTGCTAAACCAATTCATTTATGCTATTACATGTGTGGATTTTCCATAGTCTTTTCCCCAATTTGAGTACATGTTTGGGGAAGAATTTCAAGAATAATTAGATCCATCTATTTTGTCTTCGACATATTTTATTTTTGAAATCAATGAGTCTACCATGTCTTATATTATTCCCTATGAGATTAGTCCAGGGAAACGTTTACATAAAATCTCTAGGCTAGATACAGACCAACAAAACCAGTTAGTAGATATCCTTAAAGAACAAATAGGAGCATTTGCCTGGGAATACACTGACATGAAGGGTATACACCCTGACACATGCATCCATAATATATACACACAGGGGGAAGTAACACCTGTTAGGAAACCACAGAGAAGGATGAACCCAACACTCAAAGACATAGTCAAGGAGGAAATCCAAAAGTTGTTAAATGTCAGATTTATCTATCCCATCTCTAATAGTAAGTGGGTATCCCTGCTAATAGTGGTTCCAAAGAAAGTGACCGAGAAATGGAGAATTTTTGTTGACTTCTGGGAACTCAATAAGGCCACTTTGAAAGACTACTTCCCTCTTCCTTTCATTGACCAAGTTCTAGATACCTTGTCCGGAAAGAAGTATTTCTCCTTTCTAGATGGGTACAGTGGGTACAACCAGATTCTTATAGCACTCAAGGACCAGGACAAGACTAACTTTACTTGTCCTTGGGGCACCTATGCCTATAGGGTCTTACCATTTGGATTGTGTAATGCTCCTGCCACATTTCAATGAGCAGTATTAGGGATATTTGTCGATCTGATTCATGATTGTGTGGAGGTCTACATGGATGACGTCACAGTTTATGGAAAAACTTACCAGGAAGCCTTAGACAACTTAGAAAAGGTCCTCTTCATATGCCAGTAAATGAACCTATCCCTAAGTCATGAAAAATGAAAAATGTTGCTAACTGAAGGAGTGGTTCTAGGACATCATGTTTCATCTAAAGGAATAAAAGTCGATCCTGCAAAGATTGAGGTCATTATTAGACTTCCACCCCCCAAGACTCAGAAAGAGGTGAGAAGCTTTCTTGGACATGCCGGATATTACCGATGGTTTATTGAAAATTTTACAAAGATTGTTGCACCTATGTTTGGATTATTGATAAAATATGTTGATTTTGTTTGGACTAAGCATTGTCAAACCGCCTTTGAAACCCTAAAAGCTAAGCTATCTTTGGCACCAGTTCTTAGAGGGCCTAATTGGACTCTCCCATTTCATATATCCATTGATGCCTCCGACACCGCAATAGGAGGGGTATTAGGGAAGAAAGAAGACCATCAATCCTATGCCATTTATTTTGTAAGCAAGAACTTGTCCCCTGCCGATTTGAACTACACAGTCACCAAGAAAGATTTCTTGGCAGTTGTTCATGATATTAACAAGTTTTGTCATTACATTACAGGTTATGAAGTATTTGTACACACTGATCATTCCGCCATTAGGTTCCTCATGAATAAACCTATAACTAATGGTTGAGTGACTAGGTGGCTCTTGTTATTGCAAGAATTTAATATTAATGTTCTTGACCAACCTGGAAAGGATAATGTAGTAGCTGACTTTCTTTCCCGAATAAAGAATGAGGATGATGACATCCTTGTAGATGATAGTTTCCCAAATGAGAACCTCTTTTCCCTCTCTGTCAATACCCCATGGTTTGCATATATGGAAAACTATATGGCTACTAGGAAGTTACCGTCTCATTTGTCACCTCATGAAAAGCGGAAAATTATTACACAGAGTGTTAATTACTCTTGGGTTGGTCATGATTTTTTTCGCACAGGTCCTGATTTGATTATTCGTAGATGTGTCCGAGAGGACGAGGTACCTGAAATACTATGAAATTGTCATGATGGACCATGTGATGGCCATTTCTCTGACAAACGTACAACATATAAGGTGTTACATTCAGGTTACTATTGGCCTAGCATTTTCAAAGATGTTGCTAAGTATGTGAGAAGTTGTGATAGTTTCCAAAGAATAGGTAGACCTACATTGTTGTAGGAAAATCTGCCTGCGGACAAGTAGATCGACCTCTAAGGCTTGACCTTAACCCTAGACAGAAAAGTGCTTATCATGGACACTGAATTTCTTTCGAATCTATCTAAGCCTAATGCATGAGAAGGAAGAGTAACAGAAGTACCTTTTAACCGACGTTTGTCCCTGCACGCTCCGAGTTGCGCTCTAATCCTTTGCTTCTCGTTGATGTCTGTGGACAAATCAAGATACAACCACTTCCTACTCTATTGACATTAGCTTGAAAACAGATCTATCACTGAATGATAAGTTCATGTAACATCAAACACAAACTAGAAAGAAATAGGCCAAGCATGTCATATTAATGAGAATAATGACAGCAGTACTTACAATCGTAGATGCGAATGCGACAGCTTCGTCAGATCCTCTTCGTCTAACCCTTGTCTGAAAGATCCACAACCTAGATGGCAGCAGCTGCACTGATGGCTCTTCTCTAGCTGACTGCAGATTTCCTCCAAGATCATAA
>ML785607.1:428612-444169 GCA_009831015.1 Picea engelmannii | reverse complement strand
ATCCTTGGGGAAGGTGAGGATTTTCCTCCTTCAGTTGAGGATCTGCCCTAGGATCATGGTTGGACTAGGGATTCAAATCCAACTACCTTCCAAGAATGAAAATATGCTTCCCCCATTCATCTCAACAGCTTAACAACCGCCCAGAATAGGTAGCGCTCCTTCAAAAGGGCTATCAGAGCGTTGTAGCGCCCCTTAGTAAGCTTTAGGGGGCGCCAGCGCTCTCAAAATCTATAACGCTCCCTCAAAAGGGCCTGGGAGCGTTATAACGCTCCCTGACAGTGTATGGGGGAGCATCGGCGCTCCGAGATAGTGTAAGGGGGAACGCTCCTCTCCAAAACTCAGTTTTTGAGGTGCTTTTAGGTGGCAAAAGGTTGTTTGACTTCAGTAGATCAGTTCTCCTCCTTCAAATCAGTCATGTGAGATGTTATAAGTGTCTCCTTAGTGTCGTTATCATGACAGTATGTCTGAACATCCTTTGCGACACTAGTGACCAACTTGCAACACTTGTGAAAGTTGTAGGGAAGATGCGACACTTACGACGACTGAGAGGGACAATGTGACACTTATCCAGCTGAGCAATTTTGACGTGTAACATACATCATCTGACGAAATTCCTTTGCAGGCCCAAGTTATGATAGAACCCTTTGAAAAATGGGCCCTCGACTTTGTAGGACCAATTTCACCCATGTCCTGTAGGAAGAATTATATCTTGGTTTGTACGTAATATGTCACCAAATGGGTAGAGGGAAAAACCCTATTCAGGGCCACAAAGAAGTCTGTTGTCAAATTTATCTATGAAGACATATTTACCCGGTTTGGTGTCCCTCATGAAATTGTTATCGACCAAGGAACTCAATTTACTTCCAGGATGATGAAAGAGCTAACAGAGAAATATGGGATTAAATATTGTAAATCTTCTCCATACCACCCGCAAGCCAATGGCCAGGTAGAATCCACAAACAAAGTTCTAGAAGCCATCTTGACCAAGACTGTTCAGTTACATCATTGAGATTGGGATGATAGGCTCCCAGAGGCTTTGTGGGCATACCAAACTACCTGGAGAAATACCACTGGGCATACCCCTTATGAGCTAGTGTATGGGAAACAAGTACTTTTACCAATATAATTCCAAGTAAGGACCTTCCGTATTTCCACAGAATTAGGATTGAACCTGGATGAGGCTCAAAAGAAACGAGCCGTACAATTGAATGAGTTGGATGAAATCAGGCAAGATTCCATCCAATGGACGATATTAGTCTGAAACCAGAGGAGCAAGTGGCATGACAAGTTTATTAAAAAGAAACACTTCCAACCTGGTGATTGGGGTCTATTGTTTGATTCCTGATTCAAAACCTTCAAAGGAAAACTTACCACCCATTGGTTGGGCCCTTACAAGTTAGACATTGTATATGACAATGGAGCTGTAAAAATTAAAACAATTGATGATGGACAAGTCTCCTTTGTGGTAAATGGACACCGGCTTAAGTCTTATCATAAGCCCATTTCCAGAGAAGATTTTCTACAGGTCATGTCGGCTAACAAGGCACTGGACTTAGTAGATGGGGAAGTTCCCCCTTATTCTTGAAAAATTTTCTAAGTTTCCTACTGTATATGTGTAAATAGTTTTTGCATTTTTTTAATAAGGAAATTCTAGATATTTCTGTAAGTATTTATTTCACGAAGAGTACACAGTTTCAAGATCTTTCTTCAAAACATTGTTATACTTGAATTTTGTGTCTGCTAAAGCATCAAATGAATATTGACTTACTGTATTTAGCCATACTTTTGCAAACATTCTCATTTTTTAAGGCATTCTAAAGCAGTTGCTCTTGAAACTCTTCACCACTGTATAAGGAAGTGATACCTTAACTGTCAAGCCTAGAGGTCTCTCATACAGTTTTTCCAAGAAAACTAAGTAAGTAAGTCAAGTGTCTTTATCAAAGAGTAACAGGGAGGTCTCATTAGCAGTTAGTCATGGAAACATCATAATAATTACAAAAGAAGAAAGTGAGTTGAGCCTAGAGATACCTTTATGTTCTTTCTCAATGGTACCATCCACTACACACTAAATAGCTTTATTATATCATATCTTTAGATAGGCCACATCTGCTTAAGTACCCCTTACATCAGGACAACCACTAATAATATAACAGAAATTCATCCTCTAACATAAATACCATCCCAATTAAAAAGAAAAGAAAGAAAAATTTGTTTCAGAGTTGTTCCCCCATCTTCTTGCATAAGCAATCTTATACTAAAATATTAAAGGATGGATGGTCAGTCTCTGAGGGTTTAAGAGGCTAACCCGTCGGGATACTGAATAGGTCTACTGGCAGTGGGCACCGACCTATGGTATGACTAGGTAAACTCGTCAGAGTACTGAACAGATTTGCTGGCAGCGGGACATTCTACCTAGCGAGGATGATGATCTGACAAAAGTAAATAATAAATATAAACTTGTTATGATGTATAACATTACTTGTAGACAAAGATGACATGAAGTATGTGTGGTTTATCTAATGTTAACGAATCTCATAAAATTTCCATCAGGGAATGACTCTAAGACTATCTTGAAACTCTCTTTCCCACCTCTTCTTATCTATATATATGATCTCTTATCCTATAGGTGGGGCCATCTCCTAACTGTCTTGTCAGACCAATCTATGAAATTTTATCTTTACACTTGACATACTGTAAATCTTCGGCTATTGGAGGATACCGACTAGTTTCCTATACTTTTGATTGTGAGGTGTCATAATACTTAGGTGTGGGGGAGGGGTTCATGAGCTGACAAATGATCATTGCCTAGAGAAAGGAGTCTTTGCAATAATTTTTGTATTATTACCATGATACAGGTTATTACATTTATAGTCATGATTTTTAAATGCTTAACTACTGTGTGCTATACATTACTGAAATCATGCTTAACAGACCATTATTTACTGGCTATCTTCCATTACAAGATGCATACTGTAGGTTTGACAATACATGTTTTATGCTTGCTATAACCCATTTTTTTTTTTTTGACACTATATGTCATATACAAGAAGAATGAGTAAGCATGGAGCATCTGCCTCTACTCATTAACCACTATGGTCGTCAACAACACTTCAAAATTGCAGGTTGTCCATTAAAACAGGTGAAAATTCACTTAACACAGGAGTACCTGATGAAGTACCGGATGAGGTGCCGGATGCAATGTCGTTTAAAGTGCCATTTGAAGTGCCATTGCATTGCATACCAGTAACTGTCCTAGATTCTAGGGAACTAGAATTTAATCACATTTAATTAAATTTGTTACAGGCATTGATTAAAATATGCCCCATATGGTTATGATCAAATGTCCAAGTCAAAAGACTTGGACATTGATCTAAGTACGCACCACTCCATTGCTCCCAAGCTTGCCATCAAATTCGAATCTCCCACACATGGCAGATCACGCACACATGTGGGCAACGTAATCAACCATAAGAGCATCCAAAATCAGGCTGGACACTCTATTGTTTCATTTTCCCTTGCCATTTGCTCTTCCCTATGTTAAGGAATTGCGCCCAACCTCTACCGAATTCACCCTCTGTTCTAATCACACTCAGACTATGTTAAAATCATGCCATTTCTTGGCTTGTTTGCACCCTTGCTTGGTAAAATTTTCCTTTTGTTCCAATTGCACTCAGACCGTGCCTAATTCGTGTCTCAGTGTGGCTTGATTTTTCCCTTTCTTAGTGAATTCAAACCCTGTCACAATGCCCAAGCGATACGAACCATCCTCCTATGCATATTTGTTTTCCATTCCAAAATTCGCACAGTGTAGGGAAGTGTTCTTGCGTGCTGGCTAGGGGCCATTTCTGTCGAGTTTGCAAGGCCATGATGAAGGTATTTCTATGCAATTTGTAGTTGGTTTTGATGGAAATATAGCACATGTAGGGTCTCTCAATTTTGCAATCACAGAAGAGTCAATTGTTGCTACAAAAAAACTTCCAAGAATGGGAGATAGGTGGTTCAAGAATCATCAATTGTTGTGCTCAAGTTACAACAGGGTGTTTAAGCCTGAATTCGAGAGCATTTCAGGAGCGAAAGGGTATGCTAAGGAGTGGATAAAGACAGAATTGGTCAATCCCCTTATTGTCATCACAAGGTTAATTACATGTGAAGGTAGATACTCCACCTTCAAAGCTTGTCACTTTATATTGCTGGCTCATTTTCTGTTCAATAAACCTTTAAACTTCCCTTTTTATTTTCTCAAAATCTTGGAGAAAATGTCCTCTCAAGTGAGGAAAAATGTGACCAACCCCTATAATAGTCTCTTCTACCATGGTTTGATCAAACTCCTCATTCTTACCGAACTAGAGAAGCAGGGGCAAAGTTGGGATTCCTTTAGCTACCAATTTGCAAATCCTCACTTGACAGTTAATACCGGAAAAAAGCCACTTAGCCTAAAAACTATCTCTTCATCCAAGCCTCACTCTCCAAAAAATCCAAAATCCCTTGCACAAACTCCCTCTTTACTGGAACAATACCAAAAGCTTGTTGATATTCCTACTTCTTCATCGGGGAAAAAGACCAAGAACAAAGACCAAAAGAAGCCTATTGTTGACCCCCCAATGCCTTCATTTTCTCTTGATCCAGAACCTAAGAAGCCCCACGAAGTAATGAAGCAAGACTTTACCATCATTCCCACAAACAAGAGAGGAGCCAACCGATTTGGTAAGGGACCCTTTCAGAAGAGTACTTGGAACATAAGAACCAAGCCTTATGCAAAGCCTCCACCTGCTTCGCATCCTATCCAAGTATCCTCCGACCTTGAGAGCCCTCATAAGAAACCTAAAGAAGTCTATGCGGATGGATTAGAGCCACTAAGGAAAATGAAATCAGAACCTACCTCACCTTTCTGATCTCCCATCACACCTACTTCTCCCATGCCCACTCTTGATCCTAAAATTTATAAATTGACCACATCTCTCAAAGGACCTAAGCCTTCCTCGAAGATCACTGATTATGCCCCAACTATAGAGGAGCTACAAATGGAAAACCATCAGCTTCTCCAACAATTAGAAGAGAGGAAGACAATAGATGCACACCTTCATCATGACAATGCAGTCTTTCAGGCAAAAGTTAACTCCCTTCAGTGGTTGGTCGATGGGATGACCCAATCTAACCACAGCTTAAGCGCACAATTAAAGAAACATAAGAGGAACAAGGATAATCCTACACAACAAGAAGGAGAGGCTTCTAAAGTCGACCCTCCTCAGCAAGCCTAGTTCCGAGGGATGACTTCTTTTTGTTTGCAGTGGGACTTTCAAGATCGTCGGTGTGGGGGTATGTTGAGCCTGAGATATGATCATCTTCATGACGTTATTATACACTTTTTCCCATATGTATATATGTATTTTTTATCTTTCAAAGGAGAATTTTGGAGAATTTTATGGTAAAATGATATAATCGGCATGAGGTACGTATAATTCATGTTTTGTGATGCAATCAAGTTTAATTTATCATATTTTATGGTTTCCAAGAGTTAATTCATGTTTTTCTGTTGTTACAAGGAAAAATGCACCATGTTTCTTGGTCCGACACTTGTTATAGCACTTGATCCAGCACTTGTTCCGATACTTGATCTGGCACTCGTTCCGACATCCAGTATTGCACAAAAACATAAGGCAAGTTGGTGGTTATGGTATTGGTGGACAGTGGTGGAAAAATTGAGCACATGGGTTTTTTTTGTCATCACCCCCTCCAGCTACTAAGCTCAATACAACTCAATTTCAGTTGTCCAAAGAGGGTGCTTATTGGGTTCCTCTGTTTTGTTAGTTATTGATGCATTTAATGTAATTTGCCAAATTTAGAGGTGGTTCGACCCTCCTGTGGTCGACCACCTGGGTTGTAAGCTTATCAATACCAATAGGATGATCATTAGATTGTTAACCAAGTAGAATAAGCATCAAAATTTCCAGAAAAATGATTTTTCTCTGTTTCTAGCTTTTCATTGCCAGAATAGTGCCAAAACTGCGTTTTTGGATTTTTATGGTGAATTTGGCCTGCTGAAGTCATGGTGTGATTTTAGAAAGTGAACATGACTTGATGGGAGGCCCACTAGCATTCTGGTAACTGTCTTCATGTTTATTTTTCATTTCCTAATTTAAATTGCTCTCTTTTTATTTTCTGTACATGTATATTTTTATTATGCTAATTAGTTTGTTGTAGCTTACTGTTTTACTTCTTTTTGCAGGTTAGATGATGATATGTGTTAGTATATGTTGATTTCATATATTAGAAAACGCTTGCAAGTCTCTCTCTCACTATACTAACCCTGTGTGCAACGTAGATGTTAAATTGTGCTTACTTTTATATTTTTACAGTCAAGCTTGGTGCGCAAGGTATGGAATATATTTGTGAAATCGGCACTACTTGGTCTCTTTCTTACCGCGGAGTGGTCCATTTGGTATATAGGTCGTCATAACTTCTGACATGGTAGTATTGTTCCTTTATAACATCCCTGAAGGATTCCTAGGTGGCCATGACTGAAAACAATGAGGTTTCCTCTGTTTCCTTTTTCTCACAAAAGGTTTCCCACCAATCTCTGACACGGGGAACAACTTTGAGGAGTGAAAAAGTAATCTTTTCTATATTCGAAAAGTTATGGATAGAAAAATACCCTTCTATTAGATTCAACCACTTGTCTACAACATCTGCATCTATCTGACCTTCAAATATAGGAATATCAAAGTTTATTTGTACCTTGAAGGGGACGGTGCCTCCGTTCAAAGAAGATGCATTCCTTGTTGGTAGCCGCCGAAGGATTTGCATGAAACTATCCATCATATCATTCCTCTATTGCATGAGGGATTCCTCAATCAACAGTTTGAACAGATCTCTTGTCCCGTCATCTTTATTTTCTCCTGCCATGAGAGGTTTCTTGGGCGTGCTAGAGATTCTGTCCTCAAGAGAAACAAGCTCGAGACCCAACTCTTTGTACTCTTACCTCGTTGGGGACATGCATTAAGATGACAAGCAACATACCACTCTGATACCACTGATATGGATTTTATGAGTAGAATGAAATGAATACAGATTATTAACAGGTGCTTAACACAAAATAATAGAGATACAGTAAAACTGGTTTTCTATTCAATAATGAAATAAGTTGAAACTGTAAAATGCAGCGGAAACAAGCTTGCTAGAATGGTGGCAACTTATCTCTAAGAAGAGATGTGATGGTTGCGCGCATTCACAAGAAGAAGATTAAAATGAGGCTCTGAAGGCATTTTCACAATAAACAAGAATGCCAAAAACCCTAGACATCCAAAAAACTAACCCTAGGAGATGAAGCGCCAAAAGTCATGTGGGCCTCGTTTGGGTAAGTTAGTACATCAACTGCCCGTGGTCGTAAATTTTGCATACGATCTCCGTTTTAGGCATGTGATATATCGTTGGAAAGATATCATCGGGGAGATTCATTTTGGGGTAGAAATCATTCCTTAGGATTTCATTAAGGATCTCTATCCTGAAAAAACTTCATTTAGGCCCTCAAAATGGCCCTGGAAGTTAAAACTACTAAAAATAGTAAATTGCCAAAATTGTCAGAAAACTGTTTTGAGCCAGTTGGAAAAGGTGGGTGGCCACTGATATCCATCTTGATCATCAAATTTCATGCATTGGTACTGACTTGATTACCAACCCAATGAACTCCCTAAACGGGTCTTATATGCATTCGGTATCATCCCTGCCACAGGTCAATTATGAGGCGTTGTCTCCCATGACTTCAACTTCTGATGACTTATATTTGGTAATTGACATGGTGATCTCTTTGGTAGGGATATTGGAGCCTGATCTCCTTACTCCTGTCATGGCCCTTGACATGTGTTCCTCCTGGAGCATTATTCTTCCATCCAGTGAAGATCTCTTGGAATCCATGACCGAAGTTTGTCCCTTGACATGTATTCCTTCCAGAGAATTATCCTCTTGGAATCCATGATCAAGGAAAGTTCATGAACATAGTTTCTCTTCTCTATAGAAATATCGTTAAAAAAATGAAACAGAGGCTACAAGCATAGTTTTCCTCTCTGTAGCAAGCTCATTAAAAAATGAAACAAAAATCTGGGGATTGAACTCAGATCCTAGAGCATAGTTCTTTTACTATGTCAAGCTCGTTAAAAAATGAAACAATCACCTCTCATACCAAGTTGAGTCTTTCGTTAGGTCTCGTATTCAAATCTTCATTTTATCCACCCTTATCCTTTTTCTCCATCTAGTATAGAAATTGGTGACAACCTCAAAGTCGGTGAATGAATTGAATCTTGGGGGGGTATGTCTCCAGCCTTTGATAATCATTCTGGAGTTTAATCTCCTAGTTTTTCAAGATGGGGGCAGAGTACCAACCATCCATGGTTATCCAACCTTTGGAAATTACGTTGGGAATTTACAAGCATAGTTTAATTTTGTTTCAAGCTTGTGTAAAAATGAAACCAATACCGATCTTATTCTTCATTCTTTCTCGTGCTTGAAAATACATGAGAATGTAACCGAGTAGACTTTTATCACTTTTTTAGACTCGTAAAGGTTATACGAAAAAGGAACCCCCTGGAGTCTCCTTTAAGCTCTTTTCAGACTCTCTAAACATGAAAATATTGTCGAGTGATCTTGCTTCCTTTCACACTCGTTAAAAGGTTTGAAAGGGCGTCTTTTGAGTGGTAGTTTATCGCTTTTTTGGCCTAGAGCGACTAAAATTACGAAAAAGGAAAACCTTGGAGTCTTCTTTAAATTATTTTCAAACTCTCTAAACATGAAAAAGAACCGAGTTTTCTTTCTCTGGACTCATTAAAAATTATGCATTGAAGGGCCTATATGGGACTGAACCCTTACTTCTCCTGGTTCGTTTAAAAAAATAAGAGGGAATTACCGGAGGTGAGTTATATCGAGCATGTGTTACCGTCCTTGAGCTTGTTAAATTAAAAATATGTACTCGTCTATATGGATGGGGGAAAATTTTGAAGGGAGCAAGACAAGTATTTTTTGGGAACATTACAATTCACTCTTACAGCCGCCCTTGAACATGACACTTTGTCTTTGCATGCATTTTAATCCGTTGAACCTATGCACTAAACCAATCCTCTGAGTTTCTTTACTCCTTTGGGTCACCCAAAAAAATTCACAGTGTCCATTGCATCATCATGTTTTGGTCCATGTCATGTTTCTGTTGTTGTGCCTCAGTGTTCAAGGGAAGTATCTGCAACCATCACCAATATCCTGTTTCAATACCCGTGTCATTCCATGTTCATTTGATATACCAATTTACATCTCTGTGTTAGTTTCATGTCATTGATTTGGGATACATCAAGGCCCTCCTTCAATGAGTCTTTTCTTGTCGACTTCAACACATTATATGGGAATTAGACTTAGAAACCAATTAGTACCTTAGGACCTGCATGCCTCAATGGTAGGCCTTCTCGCTTCCAAAATTCAGTTTACATCATTGACCCCTGATCGGATGATTCCATGGATGTTCGAATTCATCTCACTTATTCACATTCTTTGGAATGTACTAGGGTACCTTGGGAATCGTTGACACCAATGGTGTTTTCCATCGCGCTTGTTAACGATTTACCTCATTGACCAGTAATCAAGTGGTTTCTACCATGTTCGACATCAGGACATCTATTCACATGGTTAGACTCATACTGCATCGGGATCGGTAAGAAGACCTTGGGTTGAGTGATCACTCTGATATGTACTTTTCCCAGGTTGCGATGAAGTTTCTCTTGAATATTGACACATATATTGTCACATAGATCCACTTTGTATTGGTCCATGGCTATGTCTTGTTGTCTCGTAGATACACTGTGCATTTTTTGTGGCTACGATCAGTTCATGTCATGGAAGTATAGATCCACATTGTATCTTGAGTGGATATACCTTTTTGTTAATAAAATTATGGATCTATAGTGTATTTTATGGTGGCCATACCTTGCAAGTATTTATCACCCAAGCATAGGTATGCTTGCCTTGGGTTTGAAACATATCATAACATTTGTCTAATGGTTGTATGCAACTTCTACCAGGTTCTCCAAGTCCATACCCTTGCTTGAAAAAGTATACAAAGTACTTCAATCATCAGTTTCCATCTTCTAACTTCTCACTTTGGGGGGAAATCTATTACACATCAAAATCACTCACTTCAATGTTGACCTATTGTCGTCATTTCAAGTGTCACAAGTGTCACATTTTGTCCATAAGTGTCGCAAGTGTCGCATACATCATACAGTCATCTTGCCTATGTCGTGTCTCGAACGACATCACAAGGACACTTCAAAGACACCCTCAAAGACACCCTCAAAGACTAGTTTAAGAAATAGAAATCATTTGATGAATATTACAAATCTTTTTCCATGAAAAAAACCATTTAAAAATGAATTTTGATGGCCAACGCTCCTTAACCTTCTTTAGGGGAGCATTCCAGCACTCTGTGCACCCTTTTGAGGGAGAACTAGGATTTTTTAAGAAATTTTTGGGTAGCACTCCTTTCCCTCCTTTGGGGGAGAGTTGCAACACTCTGTTCTCCATTCAGAGGGAGTGTTGGGCTGTTTGAGGAGATCTTGGGTTGTTGAAGAAAATCAGGGAAAAATCCCCCTCATCTCTGGAGTTGGTTGGATTCGAATATTAGGTCAAGTTTAGATCTTAGGGAAGATCCACAACTAATGGATAAGGATCCTCAACCTATCCCAAGAATATCTAAGGTGGTTGGGTCTCTCCAAGATTATATAAGGAGGCCTTCTCATGGTGAAAGGGAGATGGAGTTTTAGAGATACCAAACTTATGATCTCATGAGAAGTGGTATTGAAGAGGACTTGTTGAAAGGATTGCGGATCAAGGCTCAACTTGGACTGAGCAAGGACAAACATCGTAAAAAGGTACATCTTCTTCCTCCTCTCTATATATTAGTTTATCTAGGTTTAAAGGGATGTTAGTGACCAAAGTTAGCACCTTTCTATCTTGATATTAGAGATTTAGGGTTCAAGAGGGAATCCACCTGTCCATAGGGGGATTTTCCTGTAACAATGTTACCTACCCCATTGATAGATGAAGTCTTGGAGAATGTAGGAGGACATGAAGATTTTTCATTTATCGACGGATTCTCGGGATACCATCAGATCAATATAGCACCAAAAGACAGATACAATATCACTTTTTCCATGGAATGGGGATCCTACCAGTATACAGTCATGTCATTTGGACTAAATAATGCACAAACAATATTCTCCAGAGTAGTTATAGCGACATTCAAGGAATTCATACACCCATTTCTAGAGGTATATCTGGACGATTGGACAATCTATATTCTGTTGAAATACCATGTAGAGGTCTTGTGACTGATGTTAGAAATATGCAGGTAGTGTCAGATATTGTTAAATATCAAGAAGTGAATATTCAGAACACCTTTTGGAATACCATTGGGCCATAAAGTATGCAAGCGAAGCTTGCTAGTAGATCCTTCCAATATTGTAGTAATTGTTAACCTTCCACCACCAAAAACAATCCACCAATTGAGAGTGACATTGGGAGACACGGGATACTACAGAAAATTTATAAAGGGGTATGCACAGATCACTGCGCCAGTGGAGAAATTGCTAAGAAAAGACACAAAGTTCCAGTCAAATGAGGACTATCAGCGTGGTATGGATACTCTGAAAGAGAAGATAGTAAACACACCAATACTAGTGTTCCCAGATTGGGAAAAGACATTCCATGTACATGTAGATGCATCAGCGATAACACTTGGAGATATTATAGCGCATATAGTAGCAGGAGAATTGGACCATCCTATAGCATTTGCTAGTAGAAAACTATCAGAATTGGAGCATAACTACAATACCAAAGAGAGGGAAGGCTTAGCTATGGTCTACGTGATTAAGAAGTTCATGAATTATTTGTTGGGAAAACATTTCAAGATGTTCACAGACCATTCAACAATCAAATACCTCATCAACAAGCCANTGGGGGGGGGGGGGAATTTGTAGATGGTTATTATTATTCCAATAATTTGACTTTGAAGTGATATTCGAACCAAGGAAGTTGAACACAAGACCTGATCACCTATCAAGGATCACTAACGGGGAGGAACCCATGAACCTAGAGGACAACTTTCCCGACGCACAGTTATTTTCAGTACAGATAGTCGATGAATACTTCACAGAAACCATCCATTACTTGAGTATAGAGACTGCGCGACAGGAATACAACACTGTGCAGAAGAAAAATATGGTAGTCAAGGCTACAGATTACCAATTGATTGCAGTATACTTATACAAAATGGGTGCAGATAGCATCTTGAGAAGATGTGTGCTAGAAACTTGAAAGACCAAGGATCTTAGTAGAAGCCCACGAGGGAATAGAAATAAGATATTATGCAGGAAAATATACCATGCAAAAGGTATTGCGCGCAGGACTATGATGGCCAACCATTCATAGAGATTCAAAGGAATAATGCCAGAAATGCGATGTATGTCAGAGAGTTGGTAAACCAAATAGAAGGGACGATATGCCCCTTAGACCACAAATAACTTTGCAGGTATTCGAAATATGGGCAATAGATTTTGTGGGACCAATCAAACCACCAAAAAAAAGGACAGGAGCGAGGTACTTTATCACTGCGATAAAATACCTAACAATCTGGGTAGAAGCAACACGAGTAAAATATTGCAGTGCATAAACAATAACACACTTCTTGTTTGAGCAAGTGATCACTAGATTTGGCTGCCCAAGGATTTTTATGAGTGACCAAGGAACTCACTTCATCATCAACACTATTAATTCTATGATTGAGGATTTTAAATTTTATCATCGAAATAGTACACCATATCATCATCAAGCAAATGGAACAGTGGAAGCCTTTAACAAAATCCTTGAAAATGCACTAACAAAGATATGCAACGTTAATAAGGATGATTGGGACTTGAAGATACTAGAAGTACTCTGGGTGTACACAACCACATGAAAAACATTGACAAGACAAACACCATTCATATTGGTATATGGACAAGAAGCAGTAGTGCCCTTAGAATTTTTGGTACCTAGTATGTGTGTAGCAACAATTACAAACATGATAGAGTGGGGCAAAGTATAGGAAATACTAAATCAGTTGATGATCACGGAGGAAGAGAGGATTCTAGAAGGGTTTCACCAAGAAGTACAGAAAAGAAGGGACAAATCTTGGCATGACAGACATATCAAGAGAAAGGATTTCAAGGAAGGAGACTTGGTCTTGGTGTATGACAGTAAATCCCTTCAGCACCCAAGAAAACAAAGAATGGATTGGTTAGGACCATACAAAGTAAATACTGTCACATATGGGGGAGATGTATATTTAAAGGATTTGGGAGGAACAAAAATCAAAGGGATGATCATTGGGAGTCGATTGAAGCTGTATAGGGACAATCGACCTCCTGGCACTTAAAAAAAAAAAAAAAAAACGTAGAGGAGATATCGTGCCTGACATCAAAATATAGCAACAAAGGTGTAGTGTGCCAAAAAGAGAATGAGCACGCACACTCGGAAGCTATAGAACGATGGAGAAAATACCAATGACCACTAAAAAACGGAAACAATGGGAAAGTTGGGTACAGAAAATAACTGCCAATGGGCGATGGCTATCAAACTTAAATGACAAAAATGATTGACGGATGCCACATTAATCGCTCCAACTGGCGACGACAATGGAAATCAATGGAAAGTAACTGGGAAGCGCCAATTCCATTAAAATGAAAATTGGGTAACGTCTATGGGAAGATTCACATGATTCCTATATAAGCTAGTACGTGATATTGGGGAGGTTATTGAGAAATTAAGAAAAGCATAGAGAAATAGAGTATATAGAGTAGAGAGAGAAGTCTGCAGAGGTTACAGAGGCCACTAAAGTTTAGTGAACAACATCCTTAACAACATGGCACCATCCAAACTGGGAGAACCAAGCCAGACTGGAAAACGACTCCAAAGCAACTCCAGATCACCACCGCAAGAATAGGGAAGCGAACAACAACTATGTCAGCCTCCAGAAATCATTAATGTGGATGAAATACCGTCACCCGATATGACACCAAGAAGCCCCACACCTATTGTGGAGGAAACCTAGCAGACAACACCACTGGGTATGGAAATTAATGTGCCAGAAGGGGGACAGGGCCAACAAGTTGAGGATCCAGTAAATCATTCGCACCCCAAAAAGCCTGAAGAATCCCCGAGAGTTAATGGGACGGTCCCAAACCAGGAAGAAATTACTGCGCCGGAAAGGTCACACACAACTATACCGAAACAACCATAGGAGGGCACTGTGGAAGATGTCACCAGACGAGAAAATAAGTATACAAAAGAGAAAACAATGGAGGCTGGAACCTTGATTCAGCCACCAAAGTGGAAGGGAAAACAACTGGTACCAAGGTCACCGAGAAAGAAGGCCTCCATAGCCATAGTCTTTCCACGCATTCTAGAAGGGGTACGTATCGTAGGTAACATGTTAGGTCATGTGGAGAAATTGAGGTACTCAGACCATGACGTGATAGAAACAGACAAGTTCCCAAAGTTTTCCAAGAACGTTTACCTACAAAATGTGGGTATAGAACCCTTTGGCAAACCAATTAACCAACCAGCCCAGTGGGCATATGGACTGGAAAAAACTGAGATTCTATATCTCTTGGGCATCCCTCACTTTGGGAGGGGCCAATACATAAACAACTGTGTCAAGCAGCTGATGGCAGTCACCCACAGAGGATATCTATGGCTAGAACATATCGTCTCATTATACGTAGAGCTCATTACATACATCACAGGGCTGCCATCACGGGGGGAGACACACACATAGTTCCTTGATGACAAAACCAAGGAGAAGGCACTGGCCGAGGAAATGAATAAAAAGTATGGTACAGAAAGGGGGTTGTGCAGAATCATAATCAAGTATATTAGTGATGCAATGACAAGAATGGCCACAAAAATTATGGCATGCAAGTTACTTAGGAAATGCCACAAGGAGGAAGTCTTTTTCGGGGTTTTCATAGTTGTAGCTTAGTGCACGGAGGGCACCACACTCAGCTGGGGCCGTATTTGTTGAATCTATTCCTAGAAGACTGCAAGGACACACAGGACTTGGGGAAAGAATTTCACTATTCATCACTACTCATTATAATCACCTTGATCAGATGGAGGAGCCTAGGTATTCATTATTTGTTACAATACCCAATCCTTGCCACACAACATGATACCTATTGATGAGGTGCTCTTCATACCCCAAGAACATAAAGAAGAATGCAACAATATTCGAAGGATATTATACCGACCTACATAAGAGCATCACCAACACTTGGCAAGTCACATCGAAAATGATCGCATTGTATCAGGGCATAGCTAACTTCAAAGTGAATAGGCATGCAATGTTAAGCCCCAATATTGGCTCATTACCCCTTAATTGGGGCATATTATATTAGTAATGTTATTTTATTTATGTCAGCTTTAGGCCATTAGTTGTAATTATACCTCCTAGTCTCCTATATATACCAAGGAGACATTTTCATTTT
>ML785607.1:400604-415832 GCA_009831015.1 Picea engelmannii | reverse complement strand
AAGCCCTAATATTGGCTCATTACCCCTTAATTAGGGAATATTATATTAGTAATGTTATTTTATTTATGTCGGCTTTAGGCCATTAGTTGTAATTATACCTCCTAGTCTCCTATATATACCAAGGAGACATTTTCATTTTGAATAATCTTGTACTTGAACATTTAAGTGAGGTAAAAGGAGGTTGCCCCCTCGAAGAGGCTTATTATCTGAAATTATCTCTTTTTCAAGGCGTTGAATACTTTTCCTGAGGTTTTTCTATGTTATATTAATGTTTGGTTCTTAACATGCAATGTGGATCCAAGCACAGAAGGATCCTGAAAATTAATGGCTACAATTGTGCTACTGCAACAAGGAGGAGGACATAGAGATGGCCACAAAGGATTGGAATGATGACTGGAGGATTCCAGTCCTGAATCATGAAATTCCTGCAGATACAGAGGCGGAGGTAGGGCAGGAACATACACCTGCAAAAGAGATAATAGTGCCCAAGAAGACAAGGATAGGTTAGAACAAGGCACAACAGAAAAAAGGGGGGTGTCCAAGAAAGGCACCCAGGAGGGGAAGAAGAAAAACACCCAGGCGGGGAAGACAAACAACACCCAGAAACCACATGTAAATGAGAAACAGACTGAGACAACATAGGGAACCACATCTAGTGCTACTTAGCTAGAGAAAGACCAAACCAAGAGGCCAGTCATACAAATGGGGGGTGTGTGCAAGAAATATAAGGCACACAAAATGCCACCATAATATACGATAATGGAGGATGATGCGAACCTTATGGCCCAAATGGTCCAAGATCAAACAATGAAGGATTTTGACGATGCTCAATGCCAAAGGGACAGGATTAAGGAGGAGTTGGTAGACATGAGGTAGATCCTCTAGCAGATCAAAGAAACAGAGGGGGTCAACAGAGGCATAGAAGCAGTCCCATCAACATCATAGGTAGGATTCGATGTTGGATCGAGCGAGCATGACATGATCCAAATGACTGCATAGTCGAGCTTGACATTTCATGTCACACCCAACATTTGGCGCATGGATGAAATTGTGGGGTAGACACCCTTGAAGAATTTGGCCCAAATACAGTTGGTAATGATGCAGATACAAACCAAGGCCTTGTATAAACTGCAACTCAGCATCGTGCAGGAGGTCTAGTCATGCACACACACAGATGCAACGAAATTGCAGTAGACAAAGGACAGTCAAGACAGGTTGGAATTGGTAATAGAGAAGGTCAAGCTCGAAACCAAAGATGAGAAAGACCGCGTAGATAGGCTAGAACAAGGACTAGCGGTAGCATATGAGAAAATTACAAAGAGCATGTAGGCAACAGAGCTCACAGTGACGCAAAATATTGATCAAGTTGTGCATAATATCGATCAATACAGATAGGAGATCGAGCACCTCCAGGAACATATCATACCTACCACTTTTCCAGAGGTGAAGGAGTAGAGGAAGATGGAAGAAAAAACACAGATAAAGGAGATGGAGCGACAAGTCCACATGGTGATCGACTTGTTTGAGAAGGTAGAAGAACTATGTTGGAAGCTGGAAGAGGATCAACAGGTCTAGCAGTGGGACCAGGAAGGAGAAAGGATAAGCAAAACTATCAAGGACCTCAAGCAGAGGAAGAAAATAATGTCAATCATAGAGCGCATCAAAGGAGCACAGGATATGAAAAAACTCCATGCAAAACTCAAAGCCATGTAGACACATAAGAAGGAGCACCAAGATCAAATGGAACCTCTCCAGGAGTGGGAAGCAGAGGTCATTGCACAGGTGGAATACGCAAATGAGAACATGGCACAAACTCAGGCATAGTGTGCAGAGATGATCAACGGTGAGATTGCAGTGCAGGTATTGGATGCACTCAAGGAGAAGATCGCATAGACTCAAACTCAAGAAAAGGAGCTCATAGATAAGTTCCATGATATTGTAGGAGAGATAGAAGAAGCACACAAGGTTTAGGTGGCTCAAGACGAGCCACATGTCAATGTTCGGGGCCTGTTGGATGCAGGTTGAATTAGAAAGAAAGGATATCTTTGCAGGAGAAGCATGCAAGATGAAAAAGACAGTTGGAAGGAAAATCAACACGTGTAAGAGAGGCAGGCGAAGCGCGCATGCATGGAAGACTTAATGACACTAGGGTTAGGGTTTTTTTAATGCATTATAATGGCTGGTGAGCCGAGGATATAAATAAGTAGTACATAGGAAATGTAAAGGGGACAACGAGAGGAGACAAGATGAACACAGAGGGAAAAGGAGAGGAAGAGTATTGTAAGAACTGTATGAATAATTAACGTAGTGAGCTAAGGAAGGAGTGAGAAACTCGATTCTGAGGGTTATATCATAGGATGAGGAGCCAGGCGCGATCTAGTCAGCCTCACACGGATCGAGGAGCCTGCTGGAAAGAAGGAGAACTAAGATTGTAATCACGTGTGGCCTGAGGTATTTCCAAACTATAATAAAATCTTGAGAGCTAGATCTTTGTGGATGTAGCCCAAGAGGGGGTGAACCATGGTAACATTGTGTTATGTGAATGGATGAATGCATTTTTGTATTTGATTATTTGATGAATGTTAAATGAATGAAGTAACTACGTATATACGGTATTCCACATGCATGCATAGCATGAATGTTTTAACTAGATGTTAGATGGATTGAATAAATTTTATGGTGCACAACCAAACATCTCGCTCAGTCTCACGTCGCAAATAATTGAGTATTTCAACCAACCATAGAGCTATCTCAGGTGAGACTGTGCAGTACACTCTGTGTGTTGTGTTTCCTTCTAGGTTACCAGAGGGGCTGATAGTCTTTAAGGGATTTTGTTGAGAAGCTTCTTAGTTCTGAACCAGGGTCAATCTGTGATGGTCAATGAGAATCAGAGTACCCCCATAAGGAATACTCAAGACCAATATAAGAAGAGTAGATAAAGGGAGAAACCAACACTCACACTATATAACTAGGATTATTTTTAGCTTCATGTAGGATTTTCTTGTAGGACTATTACAGTTCTTGTAGAAACTATTTAGCTCATGTAGAAACTTCCTGTAGGATTGTTTTAGCTCTAGATTTCAATTTAGCTTAATTTTATTTTCATGAAAATAGAAACAAAAAATAAGAATACATAGGGATTTATGTTGATTCAAGGGTTAGGCAAAAAGTATCTCATTTAGTCCATGCTTTAGTTTAACTTCTTTAATTACAGTTTTCTGTCATACACTAGAAATAATTCATATTTTTCATTCAGTTTGATTTTCATGGTTTAGTATGGTTTATTTCATGCAATTAGATTACATTTCTTTTTTCTAGAGTCTACATTACTTTCTCTTCCAAATTGGTCTGTTTTTCATTCAAGAAATAGTTTAAAGTTTCTTTCTGTCATTTCAATTTCCTACACCATTCCATGCATTTCAACCCTTGATCAATATCATACCTATACTACTGTAAATGCATACTGCATATACATTGCACAAAACCTCTCAAGTTTGTACCAACCATGGGTTGACAAAGTAAAGTAAGAGACAACGATAAAATAACATTATTGTTGTTATTCTAAGGTCCATAATTGTTTGGAATCGTTTCCAGGGAGGTGCTAAATTCTGCATATAATTTTCCTTTTTGTTTTCTTTTGTGTGACTTGGAGAAGTAAAAAAGATACCTCAGTCATAAGTCCAACCTCACTATATAATTTTTCTAGTGTAAAATCCCAAGTGTTATCACTTCGTGTGAGTATTTTTAGATCTTTGTCACACTCTTTTGCATTATATATAAAAAAGAAAAAAATAGTTTTACTTTCTTTAATTTCATGAATTACTAGACCTAGAGATAGGAAAGGATGTTTTTTACCGAAAACACCCAACCCAAAAACAAGTCCAAGAAATCCAGAGATTGTTTCTGAAACACTTGAAAGTTTCTTGGAAATGGAACTGTTATGAGGAAAATCACTCTATGGCATGGGGTAAACCACAACAGACAGAATGACTGCAAAAATCAACTCTAATATCAAGTATGCTATATAAATGAAAATGATAACAAGATAATATAAAGAGCCTACCTCGTCCGGATGTTCGATGAAGACCACCGTTGAGCACTCGACTCAAAGATTTATACTTGCAACTTGTCCTTAACAACTAATATATGCAAGCATATGGTGATAGTATATATTGTTAGCACATATAATATCATAATCCATCAACATTCATAAAAAATATTCCCATGGAATAACAATTCAAATATTTGCAAGATATTAATTGGATGAGAAAAGAGTATTTCTATTAAATTATGATCAAAAAAAGTATATGAATGGTAAAATTTCATGTCAGCACGTCTAAAAACCAAGAAACTAATTCCCTTCTGGCTGGGCCTCCACCACTTAAATCCTCCGCCAAAGGCAAGCTCACATAAGGGAGACAATGAGGTTCTCCATCAAAGAGGGAAGAGCTTGGGGGATGAACAATGTGTTTAAACTTTAAAGGACAAAGGGATGCAGACCCAATATGAAGTGAATAATTTCTCGAGAGTAACTTTTCTCTCAAAAGTTGAATTCTTCTCCCTTTCCACGATTTGGATATGGCCCATTTATAACATTCAAATGGAACTGAAGGGCCGAGTTAGAACGTTTCTAGTTTATGGAAGGTCAAGGATCATGGATCTCATGATGTGACATGGAAAATCGACACAATTTTTAACTTTTAGCACCAAACTCCATGTACGATGACTGTAGTGGTGCAACCTGCGTATACACATGCAGTGTAACTGATAGGGCGCGTATATTTGGAAAAATATGATTTTTAGCTTTGGGAAGTGAAAAAGGGGACTTCAAGTCTACATAGGTAAATATAAAATTCCTTTTGAGAAACTTGCATGGGGTGAGGAAAATCTTGCTATAAAATATTCCCCCCTAATGTGTGAGGTTATAGGAGTATCTGCAATGGCCAAAATACATTATAATTCCCATAAGTGGAGTAATGGAAACCTAGCTGGATGAGCTAGTTGCTCATGAGAATATTACAATCCATAATGAATTTGTACACATGGATGCTAATTGAATTACACTGCAGATCCATGTGGAAATATACCAAACAATTGTTCATGGTCGTGAATAGGAAATAAAAAGTAGATATGTGCCATATTCACGAACAAGGCCTAGTGAAAACCAATCTCAAAATCAATATGAATATATCTGTATACAATGGAGTACAATCTAATATCCCATGATCACTGAATTCATCTAGGTATTGGTCCAATGAATGATAGAAACAACTTAGAAAAGATGTGACTATAAAATGATGTCTTCAATTCTTCTACACGATCCACTAAAGGTGCAAGTCTACATCATGTGAATAAAGGAGTTGAGGTCGAACACAATGAGACTTCATTTGATTACTGGTCATTAAGATATATTGTTATAAAATGTGAGACAACCTACCAATAATGAAAGTAGGTATCAAGGCACCGAGTACATCCTTAAAAGTGTGAATAAAGGTGTTTAGGTCGAACACTTAAAGAATCATCGATCAAGAGACATTGATGTATTCCCAACTGTCGATGGCAGTAGAACCTACCATTGATGACTGCAAGCCTTTAGGTACTCATAGGACTCTAGGACTTGTTATAACCCTAATTTGCACCAGACGTGCATAACTAGCAGCAGGCCATCTTACTTACTATTTTTTCCAAGCCAACACTGAATAACTCTTATTAAAAGCCAAATTTTTGAAGATGTACACACCCTGCACCACTACTACCCGCATATGTATGCTAGTTGCATCACTATTTCCTACGTACGTATGGTAGATGCACCATTACATCCTGCGTATACCCACAAAAGTTGCAAAAAATAAAAAGTTGCGATGGAATACAGGATTTTGGGTAGTTTCCTAACCAATTGACTGCCCATAGCCCGTCACCCAACCGAATAACTATATTTTTGGCATATGAAAGAAGGTGTTGGGATCCCATTCCAAGGAGAAGCATGAAAGCAGTGCAACTCTTCCCATTTCCTAATCCCCCCTTGCCCCAAGAATTTGCAGCCACATTGTGAGTTTGAGCCAGAATTCCCCATTCTTTCCCTTTTTCCTCATCCATAAGCCTATGCCCATTCTCTAGAGAGAAGTGTGAGAGAAGAAGGATACGTGGAAGCATTTGGAGCT
The DNA here is from genome assembly GCA_009831015.1 of Picea engelmannii. Lineage (NCBI taxonomy): Eukaryota > Viridiplantae > Streptophyta > Pinopsida > Pinales > Pinaceae > Picea > Picea engelmannii. The sequence goes on along the minus strand of ML785607.1, from coordinate 409,671 downwards.
TGGTGAAGAGGAGCCAAGGATCAGGTTCGAGGAGCATTCGTCGATCTCATTTTGTAAGTGAATTTATGAGATTAATATAAATAAGTACTTTTGTCGTCCCACCATATGATGTGTTTTATCTTTATGTTGGATTTACATTTTGTTATGACATCTAACCCATTAATCCATATATAGAATGAATGTTTGTAGTTTCTTGTTTTTATTTTGGTGAATGTAGGTCAGCCTTGGGAGGATATTTTCAGTCGAGAAGTGACCAAACGCATTGTGATCGACACTGGACGCAGAGTATGAGGCAAGACTACCAGATCCCTATACTTTTTACTTTATATATGAATGTGGGGTGTTGTCGGGACAGTAGTTAAAAGTAGGAGACTTTAGACGGTTAGCTCTGCCTGCACTTTATAAACCTAGTGTAGTCCGTAGGGGGGTTTTCCCACTATAGAAGAATTGGCAACCATACTGGGGAACCTCTATGGTTTTTAGGGGATTTTTGTTTTTTGGGTATATTTAATTGGTTTATTTACTGTTTTTTTGAGTTTCAGTAAGTTTCAGTGCCTTTAAGGGATTCTGGTCTTCCATACCAGTACTCACTGCATGTGCTTGACTATTGATTTTTCTTTTTAGAGAAGTCACAGAGGTGTACGCGGTCTGTAGTGGGTTTTCACGTGTACATATGCGCCCTATCTTTGGATAGCCTGTGCACATACACAGGTTGTTGAAGTATCAGTTGTGTGCTTGTGTCAGGAAAATATTTTTTAAAAGAAGAGGCAGTCATCCTCTTCCTTGAATGAAGCCATATTTCTCAAGGGTTTTCTTGATTTATCCCTAGTCTCTGTTTCTTACAGTCTTTGGCCTAGGTTTGACAACAATTATCTTTTTCTTTATCAAGATTTCTTGTGTTTTCTTGCTTAGGGTTTGAGACAAGTTTTGTGAGTTTTTTTTATTAACTTGTTTAGTATTGTCAGTAACTCTTTGTGAGTCGTAGAATACTAGAAGTTGGTTTTTGGTCTCGTCTTGTCTTCACTTTTCCCTTTTTACTTTCTTTAGAAGAAAATAAAAGAATTCATTTTCAAGTTTCTTATTTTGGAGCATATAAAAAAAAAATCAGTTTCTGGTTTGGTTAAGTAGTTAGGTTAGTTTTTTTTTTTTTTCAGGAAGAAGAGTGCTTTCTTAAGTTCTTTACTGAATACTTAGGACTTTAAGTAACTCGTAGTCAAGCGAAATTTAGTTTTGAGTTTTTCTTTTAAAATATCATAGAGATAAAAGTTAGTTAGAAAAGTTAGTTAAAGAGTGTTCAATTTGCAAATCTTTGTTTGTTGAATTAGAAGTAATTTTGTTTCCAGCATTTGTTCTTCTCTTTCATCTCTTAACAATCACCATCAGTTTCATTTATGTTCCTTTGAATTAAGATAAACCACTTAAAATTAACGCTTAATTAAAATTAATTAGACTTTGTGTTTGTAGGGTCCATTAACTAGATTAGGTTAGAGCCTTGATTTAGGTTGGAGAGGAAACTCTTCAAGGCTACAAAAAAAACATAGGAGTCTGTGCTAGGGGGTGAAAAAGTCCAGTAACGTGGAAACTATCTGGGACCCCCATCTCACACAGGGGATAAAAACGAGGTCACATGCGGAAGGTAGTGGATATAACCCCTCCAAAGCCAGACCAATCGTAGATGAATTATCTTGGGATTAAGTTGATCACATTTTCCACGGATCTTCGTGGGTCTCGAATCCATTCAAGGTCCCCATTCATCTTCTAGAACACTTGCTTTTGATACCCTCGATAGGTTTCGAGCTTGATACCTTGCTCATTGCATCCCACTCGACTGTCGACTATACCCGCCTGGTAGTTGTTCACAAGCTGGCAACCTAGTTGACTTTGATTTTAGGGACTTACATAGGTGACTGCGGGGGTATACCACGGTACCTAGGGAAGACATCGGACCACACTTTGTAGAGTATACCCAGAGGTTGCTTTCATGTTTGAGTTTCACTTGCACCGATAAGTTACTCTAGTGTTGGTTGTTGTAACTATTCTTCCAACTAGTAATAGTGGTTTTCTTGCTACATCTCATAGGAAATTTTTCTAGTGCATGTTTTGGTATTCAACATTAGAAATCCTTAGTGTGTCTTTGATCCTCTCACACAGTGGAATATCAAGAGCTCCGCTGATCGCGAAGGATTTTGGGCTTGTTGCTGGTTAACTTAAAGCCACTACCACGACCGTGAAGGTGAAGACTTGACCAGGAAGGGTCATTTGAGGCGACCGAGCCACCAGAAGTTGTACACAAGCCATATCCAAGAGGAGAAATTTCGTTGTTGGATGGACCAACTATTTTTGACCTTGGAGCAGAAGCTCTCATTCCGTATAACTCTCCGATCACTGACTTGTTAGTGCCACTTATGATACTGATTTCCCCTGCAAGGGTAACGTATCATGAGTGTCAGATAATCCTGCAAGTAGTGATGGAAGAAAATGCTACTACTTTGTCAGGGAATCCTCATACTCCCTTTATGGCTGCCACAACTGGGGGTGTTCTGCCTCCTAACTCACCTTTGCAGGTCTGGGCCACTATGGTCTCGACCACATATACCTAGGGCATCGGTCTGATTCCGTCTATGGCGACGATCACTGCATCGTTTACATAGAGTGCGACGAGCCCTCCGTTTTCATACAGGATGCCCAAATTTGACACAAACTCAGTCCTCTCCTACTCCACCTTACAGACTTTGGGTCTGGGGGCAGGGAGCTCTAAAATGGAGATCGTATGAAAAATTTATGACCTTAGGAAGTTGATGTACTAACTTACCCAAATGGGTCCCACATGACTTTTGGCGCTTCATCTCCTAAGGTTAGGTTTTTGGATGTCTATGGTTTTTGGAATTCCTGTTTATTGTAAAAAGGCCTTCAGATCCTCATTTTAATCATCTTCTTGCGAATGCAAGTATCCATCACATCTCTTCTCAGAGATAAGCTACCACCATTCTAACGACTCTTTCACTCTATATTTTTACAGCCTCTGTACATTTCTTTCATTAATAGAAATCATGTATTACTATACCTCTGTGACTCTTGTTATATTTCCGATATATGTCTGCTATATTTTTGTCTCTCTTGCAATATCTATGAATATTTTTGTGTTATATATCCACTCTCATTTCATGTTGAAAATAATCCGGATCACGATGCCAACACAAAATTGTTGGCCAACTTTAAGAAAACAAAGGCTGACCATATCTCAGATCACATCCAAGAATGGCGGCACTGGAAGAGTTTGATTAAAGTACCAGTTCCACCGACATTCCTGCTAGAATGGTTCCTTAAGTCTTTGGTACCCCAGTTATCCAAATATGTAGCAATGTCGATGGTCTTTTCATAGGAAGAAGCGATAATGAGAGCTCAACAACTAAAGATGATTTACTCTCAGTCTAGTTTTCTTTATGAAGTTTTTCCAGATGCGTCGCGGTCTATTCTTGATAAGACAAGACATAAGTCTAGACCACATGCTGACGACATTGTTGGTTCAGCATAAGAAAAGCCCATTGATCCAATGTCAAACCAATTGCAATAATTATCGATACATCAGACAATGGCCAACCCAACTCCTAGTTCGACTGTTCCCTCTGCTCAGATGTTGGATGTACACAATGTGAAATCGACAAACCTAAAGGCCAACTAGCAGGCCGAAGGGAAGAAAAAGAAGCAAAAGAAGGGTAAGGGGGATAAGAAACCCACCAATAATGATGGCGGGCGCAACACAGAGAGAAAGAAGTTGAAGTATCCATGCAACCTCTGCACGGAAGACCACTCAACTCAGTTGTGCCCTCAACTCGCGGAGGCCCAAAATTTATTGGCACAATAACAACCTATAGTGTTAACGAACCCATTCCCTCATGGGAAAAATTTAACTCAAGCCTCTATGAATGTGGATGAGGGCAGTCAGGGACCCCCTTCATCATCTAACAATCCTTCGAATTTAAATGTCTATATGTTGAAAGGTGAAGCTCACATAGCTACTAGGGAACATTATTATGGAACACTAAGTACTACCGAAAAGGGAAAAAAAGATGAAAACCCCTCTACTCCTCTCCAAATCGAGAGAACGATGGGTGAAACAATGACATGCATCTTGAAAGGGGAATTCAATAAGGCTTCACATAATCCAAGCGTGAGGGCCTCCCAAAAATACTCTGTGGTGGAGGATTTGTCACAAACCCCTTAAACGATGTCGTCTTTGGAGGTCCTCGAGATCTACCCTTCGCAGAGAAAGGTTGTGCTAGCCTCCTTAGGATCTGCTGAGACATGTAATCTGGGAACTATAATGCTTGATACAACCAAATTGAAACCTCGTCTCTCATACCACGTCGCATTTTAGATAGTAGTGGCTCACCCCATCAAATCGTCTACCCAGAATATTTTCCGTACGATGGTTGATGAGGGTGCCTTGACATGCGTGATGTCATTAGTGTGTTCAAAGGCCATTGGAAAACCTATTCTGTCTCATTCACCTACTCTTCTTACGGCTTTTGATGGTCATTCTTTCAGACCACATGGAATCATTCCTTCTTTCCCCGTGCAATTAGGAGGGAAGACTATGTGCATCGAAGTTGAATTGGTCGATGTGCCTCTCGACTACAACCTCCTGTTAGGAAGGAGTTGGACATATGTCATGCATGCAGTGGTTGCCATAGTTTTTTGGGTCTTGTTGTTTCCACATGAGGGTTGAATCGTAACCATTGATCAATTTTCCTTCTCCAGACCTGACCCTCCATCGGGGGCATCCACGATCCCGATGATTGATAACCCACAACCCGACGTCATCAACATGTGGGTTGGTTTGTGCCCACCTCTCATGGGTACTTTTGATTACCCACCTCCTTCCGGTGATGTCAAAATGATATTGGTTGTCCCTGACTAGTCTAAGGATGAAATATTTTCAGTGTTGTCGTTCCACATGACCTACTTTAATGATCCATGGATTCTTCCTTCCCCGTCAGCCATGATGGAAGGGACAGGGCACCATGGCATGTCCATGCCCTTATCTGTGGTATAAGTTTCATACTCTATATTCCATCAAGATTCATCCAACCTCGATATGACTCCTGCATCGGAGTTAGATCCAATTCTTGAGCCTGCCTGGGCTAAAGGTTCCCTTGCCACTACTGATTCCTTAGATTTGGTCTTGCCCTCTGAGGAGGCGATTTTAGAGGCATTGACTGGTCCTGAAAGACCCTGGGATGATATCCATCATAGATCACATTTCATCCCAGAGTTAGGAAGAATAGAGGTAGGAGAATTTTTGTTGACTATGAATGGAGATAGGTCTTGTCCTATCAATCCTTTGGCTACACACACAGTTTATGCTTAAGGTAATATGGAAACCATCGCTAAAACGATACCTATTGATATCTCCAGAACCCCTGGAGTTGTGGAGAATGTCTTCATCAGAGCGGATTTTTCCCTTGAGGAGATTCAAATCTATACATATTTATTTAAAGAATTCTGTGATGTTTTTTTCTGGTCTTATGAGGAAATGCTAGGCATTGATAGAAGAATCGTTGAAAATGAAATCACAACTTACTCTGAAGCTAAACTGGTCCAACAAAAGATTCATCCGGTTAATCCTCGGAAAGAAGCAACTATTAAGGATGAATTAGAGAAACTACTCAAAGTTGGTTTCATCTACCCCATCCAATTGACTCAATGGGTGTCAAATCCTGTTCCAGTCAACAAAAAATAGGGTATGATTCACGTATGTGCAAACTTCCATGATTTGAACAAGGCCTGTCCAAAGGATAATTTCCCCACCCCATTTATTGACCAGATTGTCAATGAATGTGCATGCTACGAGGTCTTTTCTTTCATGGATGGTTTCTTGGGATACAATCAGATACAGATCAAACCCGAGGACCAACATAAAACAACTTTTATCTATCCGTGGGGTACATTTTCTTGTCGGAAGATGCCTTTTAGCCTGAAGAATGTTGGAGCTACTTTTCAGCGGGCCATGTCTTTTTCTTTCCACAATCTCAAACACCTAGTTGAGGCTTATCTCGATGATTTAGCATCATGATCTTGCAAGAGAGATGATCATCCCACACACACATCCAACTTCTCTTTGAGTGATGTCGCTACTATCGGATTCACTTGAATCCAAACAAATGCAGTTTTTTCATGACATCGGGTCATCTGTTAGGTTTTATAGTTTCAAAAATAGGGATCATGGTCGATCCTCTAAAGGTTGAGGTGATAGTTTAGTTGCCTCCCCCGTGCACAGTCCCTCAACTTCATAGTTTACAGGGAAAAGAAAACTTTTTACGACGTTTCATTGCAAACTATGACAAGATCACAAAAAGGTTTGTGCGTTTACTAAAGAAGAATGTTTCTTTCCATTGGGATGAAGCTGCTCAACGCTCTTTCGAAGCATTGAAATTCACCCTCACGTCTTCCCCCCTGCTTCAGCCACCCAATTATAATAAAGATTTTTTATTGTATTTGGTTGCTGCAGAGTCGACCATCGACATGGTATTGGTTCAAGAGGACGATTTGCTTGAAGAGCACATGATTTACTACCTTATATGAGGCCTAGTTGGACCATAAATCAACTACTCCCATGTTGAGAAACTTGCGTTGGCAGCAGTTCATGTTGTCCAACGGTTTCGTCACTATATCTTATTTTGTAAGACCACCGTCATTGTCGTTGTGAATGAATTCCAATATGTGTTGACATGACGCGTGATTGACAGAAATATCAGTAGATGGATATTTATCCTCTAGAAATTTGACTTGGATTTTGTTTTGGCGAAATCCAAAAAGTCGCTGGTCTTTGCGGAACTCATCTCAGAACTTTTGGTCGAGTCAGGTGATGTTTCACCCGAAGAGTCTCCTATTAAAGGAGATATTTTTTTGATCGCGTCTTCGGATCCCTGGTACAGAGATATACTAGTCTATCTCCAGACTTTGAAGTGCCCTACCTCCACTTCTCGTGATGAGTGTCGAGGCATACGCCATCAGGCAAAAAATTATCTTATTCTCGAAGACACTTTTTATCGTCGAGGTATAGACTGCATTCTTCGTCGATGTCTCACCCATGAAGAAGTAGAACTCATGCTTAACGAATTCCACACTGGAGCATTTGGTGGTCATTTGTTTGGGTTGGAAACAACCCAAAATATTCTATGAGCCAGTTATTATTGGTCGATGTTAATCAAAGATTGCGTTGAATCGGTCAAGAAATGCCACCCCGTGTCAGATATTCTCATGGAATATGAGGGCACATCCTACTCCCATGTTTCCTGTCATCATAGTTGGCCCCTTCACCAAGTGGGGGATTGATTATACTACATGTCACCCCCCTTCATCCAAGGGGCACCTCTATATCATCATAGCAGTAGACTACTTTACCAAGTGGGTCGAAGCTATGCTAATGTTCAAGGATGATGGAGAGACATCACTCTCTTCTTGTTTAATCAGATAATAGCAAGTTTCGATGTCTCAAAGGAGATTGTCACTGACCATGGTAGTCGCTTTCATAACAAAATGATGTCTGAATTAACATAAAATATTGGGTTGAGGCAAGAACACTCATCACCTTATTACCCACAAGCGAATGGTAAGGTGGAAGTTGTGAATAAGTCATTGAAGACCATTATACAGTGAACAATCAATTCATCCAAGTCAAATTGGAACTTGTTGTTATACTCAACATTCTGGGCCTATCGAACGTGTGTAAAGACTGCCACTAGTTTCTCATCTTTTAAACTTGTTTACGGGTTGGAATCAGTCTTGCCTATAGAATGCTAGATCCCATCTCTTAAGTTGGTAGTACAGTTATTGCCAGACACTTCACCGCTTGAGGAATGCTTATTATATCTCGAGCAACTCGATTAGCAATGACGTGATGCAGCATTGGATAACGAGGCTCACAAGAAAAGAGTTAAGTGTCAGTATGACCAATCCATTCGTCATCATATTTTCTCCGAAGGCAACCTTGTCCTGGTCTATGACCAAGATAAGGATCCCCTGGGGGCAGGCAAATTCAAACCCATGTGGTTTAGACCGTTCATCGTGAAGGAAGTATTAAATAAGGGCGCTTATCGTCTGGTTGATTTTTAAGGGAATGCTTTAGCGGCACCTAGAAATGGTCTCTACCTCAAGAAGTATCACTCGTAGGTGGGTCGCCTTAAGTGACTTTTTGTACATATTTATAGTTCTTTTTTAGTTTTTATCTTTTTTCTCTTATGGGCGTGTCATTTTGATGTCATATTTTTCACTGTGGCAAATGTCAAGTGAATCAAACTTGTTTGTTGTATTTGCAGATGGTGCTAGCTGACACACTAGGAGGCTTTCTTCTGCAGCTTGGGTGATCTTCACACCTCAAGTCCAGTTGTTATCTTCTAGAGGTATCTATTTAGGTGACGCCTGTTACACATCCAAATCACTCAACTGGATAAGTGTCGCACATACCTCTCGCTTGTCGCAAGTGTCGCAACTTCTGTACAACTTGTCGCAAGTTTCACAAGTTGGTTATAAGGGTGTCATAAATACTGTTGGATTATGTTACTTTAATGACGACATCACAGAGACACTTAAAACTCAGTTTGAAGGAAGAAAATTGGTCTACTGAAGTCAAACATCTCTTGACACTTTGGAAGGCTTCATAATCAAGGTTTTAGAAGGGGAACGCTCCTCTAACACTACCTGAGGAGCGCTGGCGCCCCTCCACCATGGCTGAGAAGCGTTACAATGCTTTTCCACCCCTTTGCAGGAGCGTTATCTAACTTTGAAGCGCTGGCGCTTCTAGGGACCTTTCTGGGAGCATTATAACGCTCTGTGACCTTCTTCAAAGAGCGCTCCCTATTCTGGGTGAACTGTTAAGCCCGGTGAGAAAATAAGGGGAGAATCATTCGAGTTTAGGAGGAAGTTAAACTCGAATTCTTGGTTTTGTCAAAAGATCTCTCAAACCAAGGAAGAAGTTCCCAACTGGTTCTAAACATGACTTGAGTGGTTAACCTCTTCCCAACCTATATAAGCAAGCTCTAATGGTGAAGAGAGGGGGAAGAAA
>ML785607.1:363015-382513 GCA_009831015.1 Picea engelmannii | reverse complement strand
AGGTTCTATGTGATGATTGGTTGATGGTGATGATTTAATGTAAAGTTTTATTATCTCCCATATATTCTTGGGTGGAAGGAAGGGGCAAGGATAGAGAGTTCAAATATCTCTTGATATTGGAGGATTGTATCTTCCTCTTGGAGATTTATCCCTCCATTTACATTTGGAAGCTGTAGCTACCTTTGGAAGTCATTACTTCCCTTGAACAAAAACTATTGATTATTTCTCATATATTGTGCATGGTGTATTGTGGTGTATTGGTGTAACTCTTATACTATTGTTCATTTCTCATTGGATATAATTGAATGGTTTAAGTATAAGTTGAAAAAGGTTTTTAAATTGTACTTGATACTGATTCACCCCCCTCTCAGTATCAACATAAATTCACTACCCAGAGGTCTTCGATGAGTCGTCGGGAACGAATAAGAGGATATTGGTGATCAGTGCAGAGAACTTCATTGATTTTAAACAAGGACTTGATTGGTCTTTTGGGGTGGTCGGGCATGAGGACAAGAGACAAACTATAGAAGGGTCGACTCAAGTTTAGTAAGAACTCCCTTGGATGAGAGCATGAAAAAACATGAGACTCAGGCAGCATGGCATTGACATAAGTTCACGATGCAGGAGGCAATGTGAACTCTCCACATGTTTGGAAGGGTAACCAAATGGAGGAGGACACAACTCTTTGTAGCAAGAACAACTTCCTAAGGTCATATTGAATCCTAGGGCTTGACGAACAAACGAAAGGATGTGCTTTGTCCAAGGGAGACTCATTGTGTTGTCAACAAAAAGAAAATACTTTTCCCTTCCTCTTTTTGGGGTATATTTGATTCTTTTGTCTTTTTCAATAATTTTGGGAAGCTTGAAAAAGAATGCTACATTACAAAGGAGGATCGAGTGTTTCATACATACTAGTTCCAAGTGCAAGGAACAAATTGATGCTCAGAGCAATGGGACATATGCAAGAAAAGGATACTCGAGAAAAATCCTCCATGGGTCAAGGTGTCAAGACGCAGAGGTAAAGTGATACAAGGCTTGCATAAAAGGCATGCTTCAGATGGTTCATTTGAGAGCAACATGGAGCCGTCATTAGGCCAGAGATGCAGGAATGCAAATGCGATTAATAAGACACAATGATAACATCCTTCGATGTAATTTTAATGAGCCCAGAGAAGGTAAGCTTGATGTTTTTTCATGTTTAGAGAGTCTGAAAAAATGTAAAAGAAGACTCCACTAGGGTACCATTTTTGAAGGTATTCTAGTCGGCTCAAAAAAGGGATAAACTAGCACCAAAGAGACGTCTATTCAAAATCAGTTTAACGAGTGTGACAAATACAAGATCACTCGACAATCTTTTCATATTTTAAGGAGTTTGAAAAGAGCTTAACTATGGACTCCGTAAGGGATGTTCCTCTGAACCAATTTAACAAGTGTGAAGAAACCAGGTCACTCGACCATCTTTTCACTTTTAGGGAGTCTAAAAAGAGCTTAACTATGGACTCCATGGGGGTTCCTTTTTCATAGATTTAGTCCCTCGGGCCTGAAAAAGGGGTAAAATTATACCTGAGAGTACTCTTCTAGAGAACTAAGGCTCCTAGAGTATACCTGTGTTCATACTTTTGACCATCCAGACTAAAAAATGGGTAAACTACCGCCGGATAGATGTGGCTTCAAATTTCAGTTTAGCGAGCGTGAAGGGAAACAAGATCGCTCGACAATCGTTTCATGTTTAGAGGGTCTGAAAAGGGCTTAAAAGAAGACCTGTTGTGTTTTGGAAGTCTCGAGGGTGAGGTCAAGAGTGATAATGAATCATGCAAATGAGGCTCAACATCGTAATCAAGAAAAACTAATAAGGAATCTCAAGCCTATAATCATTAGTGACAGAATGGACACCAAAATGCAACCAAGATCTACCTAGGGCATCCATGTGAAGGTAATCTCTACCACTAAATTACGACACTTCTAGAGAAGGAGTGAGGGTTCTGTGTCGCAATTCGGTGGGATCAATCCTATGGCAAAGCGAAGAATACAATGAGGTGCAACAAGTGGAGGTGGAATCCTACCTTATATGCACAAAGTTGGAAAAATGACCTTTTACCAAAAGACCTTTAAAACTGACCCAACTCTCAAAAAAATTTCCAATACCCAAAGTAACATGTATCGTAACATCCCCTAAGAAAATCAAGAACCATACTGAACGATTTTCAAGATAAGAAAAATGACAAAAGGGTCCAAAAAAATGACAAAAAGGGGCCAAAAATTCTATAAATAGAAATCTTGCAGCTCATTATCACCATTGTAAATTGAGAATTGACCAAAAGTAAAAAAACACCCCTTTTCCAAAATAGTTGATTCCGGGAGCTTCAGTGGACTAAACGAACTTCCATTTGGACCAAGTAAGTACACACTAACCTCTCTTGCATTTCCATCTTTCATTTTTGTATTTATTTTTGTTTTTTCAGGGAGCGTTGACCTTTAAAAAGTTTGTCCCTACGTGTACGCGGGCTGTCAAAGAATAGCCCATGTGTACATGTGGGAAGAATATAAATTTCCCGCGTGCACACGTGACTGTCCTTAAGACAGCTCGCGTACACCCTCAATTAAGTGAAAAAAAAAAACAAGAGTTAACTCTCCATCCACTTGTCATTTTGCAGGATGTACGTGCATTGGAGAGAGAGGGAGCATGAGGACATTGATTTTTTGGTCTCCGAACACCCTACTTCTATTGTTGTTTTGTTACAATGCGCATTGTTAAAGTTCTTTCAGTGTTCGTTTATGAGGGCACAACCCAGGTTGCTAAATCCATTGATAGATTACTGGCATCCTGACACATAAGCATTCATGCTCGAGGGGCAGTCATTGACTCCAACGACTGAAGATATTTACTTCCTGACTGGTCTCTCAAGGAGAGGGGACCCAGTCAACTTTCATACTTCCCCCCCCAGGCCACATAACATAGAGGAGTTGATTGGAATCCATTGTGAGGATGGTACTGAGAAAGTAGGTTTTCAGGTGCCTATACATAAGATCAACAACCTATCACTCAAAGTGATAGTTCTACTTATTCAGCGAATCACTGGATTCGCAGCTTTACATCAGGCTTCCCGGGCACACATGCATTGTGCGATACAATGCTTAATTGCATGGATTTTCGACTCGAGTACCACCATGCTAGATTGCATGACGAGACAACTAACAGAGTGTTGGATATGGGAGCACTGTAACTTTGGGTTTGGGATCGTTTTATGTTCCTTTTTCTTCGAGAGGGTACCCAGTCTCATTCCTTGAGAGACTATATGATAGCACGAGGCCTCTCTCCCAGCGCTATGCAGATGGGCGACATTGTTGCTGTGATAGGGGGAGGGAGGACCATTGAGGATTTTGATGAAAACTTTTTTGATTGGTGGTCACGGCATATTCCGGCGATAGAGGACTACCCCTATGCCAGGATCAATTTTTCTAGAGATCCTCACATGCTTGTACCTCCTAGAGCGGAGCGAGGAGAGATGGGTAAGTTTTCTTTTCAAAGTTATTTAACTTTTATGTATTTTTATATATCTCGGGTTTTTTTTGTATACCAGAGTATCTGACACTTAGGTATTTGTTATGTATATATGTGAGGCCAGCGCGTCCAACAAACTTCTTAAGGACTAGGCGACATCCTCAACTAGAGGCAGGGCCAACTGGAGCCGTCGGACCAGCAACAGTAGTAGGGGGGCCTCTAGCCGGAGAGGCTGAGAGAGTATTGAGATGGGTAGAGTGGAACCTTACCGCACTCACTCATATAGTCCTTATGGTGGAGATCGAGGATCTCCCACCGTTGATGCAAACTCACGTAATTGGGGTGCCACGGACCTGGGTTCATCTCTTTCGACGTTTGGAAAATGTCGTTTTTCACTATGGCAGGGCCAATAGGCCCTGCCCTTAGCTAGGCTAGACTACTTACATGTTGAGAGAAATTTTTGTATATTTTTTAGGGCTAAGCCCCATGAATCTGACTGGACTTATTTTTGAGGCGCTGGTGCCCACCCATGTACTCTGATATTTATTTATATATATGGATATTTTTAATCTTTTTATGTCTTATGGATTACATCTATTTTACAAATGTATTTACATGTGCATGTGTGTGTTTTTTCTTACATGTCTGCAATATGACAATATAATACATGATTAGCTAGAGTATCTGTGATTTTATTCAATCTCCTAGGAACATGGATATATGTAATGTAATAAAATCTTCGTTCTAAGAGACGTACCCTAAGGAACCATTGGTGTAGTGTAGGATCGTAAATGTGGTAAACCCCATTTAACTGAGACATAACCAGTTGAGCATCTAAGTAGACCCTGAGGTGAGAGATGCCATGCGACAAAGCGTCATGAAGAAACTCTAAGACTGTGTTGTGTTGGCCCTTGACCAAGTTTTGACGAACACTTTGTCATAATTGACCGTTTTGGACTTTGACACCCTGTCAAATATGGAGCACCAGGTGAAGCAAAGATAGTGGGATCTTGGTCCACTTTGGGCCTCTTTTAGGGTTTTGGGTTAATGTAATGGGAAAGGGATGTTGTCCCATGGGTTTACCCATGCTTAGGCCCACTTTTGTAATATATAAATAGATACTTAGGCAATGCAAGGATGTCTGATGGCTTAGTGCTAGTAATTAGATCTGTGTGATCGAATGTGGATTGTAAATTCTCTGTGCGTGATTGTAAGATGCTTGCAGAGCTAAGTGCAAGTGGTTGTAGGAGGTTGTGAAAGGATTTGTGTTGAAGCGCAAGGAAGAAGGATCTAGCGAGTTGCGTAGATATTCTCTCATGTGCAAAGTAAGGATTATTGAGGCTCTGTGATGTAATTGCTTGACCGAGATAAAAAAGAAGAAGAGTTGGTGGACGTAGCCCTAGGGTAGGGGTGAACCATGTAAATCTATGTGTGATGCTTTGTGCTTTGGTTCAATGTGTTTATTTCTTCTTCTGCTAAGTGCTTTGATATATTTAGGTAGATCTACTTATGATTTGTGCTCTTAGATGTGTATGAATGTTAGATCTGATATGTATGAGGATGCTTAGTGTTGATCTACTAGGATTTGATCTATTTTACTGTTGCTAAATGCTTGGATTATTGTGGATGTTGTGAAGCTCTGTCTTATAAGCGAAGTGGTTATTGAATTTATCTTGAGGAACTAATGGTGCTAGGTCCTCTAGTAAGCTGTATAATCATAGATCTGTGTCCTAGCTAAGGTTGCAGACACCTGAGTCTTGCAACCACCCCTGCCTCTACCTTGGGTGAGACATCATCTGCTTCGTAGGTGTTTCCTAAAGGGCTGATAGTTAGGGTTTTGTTGGTGCGCTCTTGAGCGTTGAACCTCGGGTCTTCCCCTGTGCCAACAAATGGTTCCATTGTTGGGACCTGAAACTGTGATTGCTGGGAACTAGAGAAGAAGAAACTTTGTGCAAAAGAAAGCTCTAAATAAGGTCATATTTGAAGAAAGGAAGATCATATATGAAGAAAAGAAGCAATATCTGAATGCTCTGTGCTCTAAGAAAAGTAAAGGTGGAAGTTCCTGAAAGAAAGAGGTCAGATATTCAGAGAAGAGGTAAGATATGTAAGCCCTATGCTCTAATAAAGGTAATAATAGTTAAAAGTTCTTAGATCTGAAAGCTTTGTGCTCTGTAGAAGATAAGTGGAAATTTTTGTTTCTAAAGTATGGATCTAGGTATTTTTGATAGATTTTGTCCTGGTTTAAAACCTAGGGCATTAATAGATGAAAGATATCTTGATATGAATAGATCTGACAGATATGTTATACCTATGCATAGAAAGAATGTTTGGACTAACAAATGGATGGAGGATCCTAGAAATAAATTTTTGCAGGCTAGTTACCATGATCCCGATGCATAGTATAGAAGAAGTTGGGGATAATTTAAGAGAAAGAGAGGATTAACCCTATGTTACAGTTGCAGAAAACTAGTCCATCTAGCTAAGGAATTCCCTAGTGGAAAACCCAGTTTTCTCTGTTGCAAAGCTTTGGATCATGAAGTATTGGATTTCCGTAGAATGATTGCTAAGTTTGAAAGAATGAATCTGCATGAATAAAACCCTAGGAAAGCCCCAGAAATAGAAGAACCCCAGAAGGAATCAGAGAAAGTATTGATACAGATGAAAGAAACACTGAGGGAACATAAAGATGTCTGATTACCAGAGATATTCAAAGAAAAGGAACAAGTCAAAGAAAGACTAGGGGACTTTGACATTGACTGTATTCTTGATTATGAAACACAAGTGAACATTATGCCAGAAAGAACCTGGGAATTTATAGGGAATATGACCATGATTCCTTCACTAGGAGGAATAGGACTATTCAGAGGAAAACTGGTGATGTTATGTGGAAAAATCACTCATATACCTATGACAGTCACTGGAACTTCGACTAAAGAAGATTTTGAGATTATTAAATTTATTGAGGACAACGCCCTCTTCACTATGTTACTTGGAAAAACTTGGATTGAGAAAGATCAAGCCAAAAAGAAGGAAGAAGAAAAGGTATTACAACAACAGAGACAATAGCTAAAAGATTTCATGACCAGAAGGATCCAACAGTTGATTGAGGAACATGAGAATAAATCAAAGCTTATTAACACTAGAAGCCCAGTTATCAAGGAGTTAGGGGACTCATAGAAGATTGGAGTATCTGTACCAGATACAAACGAAGTAGTTCTCATGAGTCTTGGGAAAGAACCTTAGCAGCGCGAAGTTACTATGCCCAAGGAAAATAAGAACCAAAACGAGAAAATAACTATTGAGATGAAGCTTACAGGGGAAAAGACTAGAAACCTAAGTAAAAATAGAGCTCAGATCGATAGGCTACATAGGGTCCCAAAGGGAACCTCTCTAAAAGAAACTTTGCAAAATTCGAGCTTCATCGGGATAACAGAACAACGACATGGGTCAGTTCACCATGGTGAAGCAATACAGTTGTTGGAGGTCGATATGTCTGTTCGACTGTCGCTCTGAACAAATCGAAAATCATTGATATCTCATCACAAGACCGTTAAAACGTGCCATAACAGATATAACCAGAGTTAAGGAAGCCCCATATCTGTTGAAAATGGTCCATTACAGAGTTACTTACTTAATCCATCGCGCCATGCATGGAAGACACTTTTGCTAAATCGTGAATTTGAGCTCGCAGATTACCTGAATTCTAAACAGTGATTACTTCACCCTTACTCTCTACCTTACTACAGTGCCTACGTTACTGTGAGAACCTGATCTATTGATCCTAAGCGGATATGTCCGATGAATTTAGCGCAGTTGAAGAATTTGTAAGAGAGGTACTCGCTAGCCTCAGAGCCGAAAGAGTCATGTCGGAATGAGGATTGTCTATAGGTTTATAGGAATCATCAATGAGAGGAGTGCAAGCCTCCCCATCGATTACGTGAGCAGGAACATCTTGAGCCAGAACAGAAATAAGAACCAAACATAAAGATGATATGGCCAACGTGAAGTTGGTCCCATCCATCCTACCTGATTACATACCACCTCTGAGAGGTGCGATCAATAGAGATAATGTGCCTAGAGACTTTGAGTACACTCTAGTCACTGTGTACCTGCTGAAAGGGGTACGTGCAGTCCGCGCAGATCACGACAAGATCGTAGCATTGAAGTTTAGTGACTTCAACCTGGGGGATCAAAAAGTCTACAACACACTTGTCGTGTACAAGTACCTAACCAGAACCAAGGGCAAGAATTCAAAGATCGTCCCTCAGCAATGGAAAATGAACCTCGCATAGTCCACTCTGCTCAACGTTATGAAGATACCGCACTTCAGTAGACACCAGGAGGTGAATTATTATGTGAAGATACTACTGGCAAGTTACCATGGAGGATACTTATGGTTTAACTTTCGTATAATAGTTGATCCAACGCTGATCAACCAGATCAGCTGGCTTAGCATGCAGGGCCCTGATCCCCATGACTACTATCCTGGAAAGACTGCAGACCGCGCTCTTTCTCAGAAAACCAAAGAAGCCTATGGCGATGTTGAGAAAGGAGCATGAGGCTACAAGGTAAATTCCATTGAAAGTGGTGCAATGCGCCTTGCCTGTCAACTGATCACAGGGAAGTTGGTATGCAAGAATCGACCCACGCAAGTATCCATTTTTGTAGTCGACCTCGCAAGAAAGTGCAGAGAGGGACTACAGATGAATTGGGTGAAGTACCTGGTGAATCAACTAGAGATTGATTACAGAGAAGCCTAGGATCAGGGGTATGAATTTCATTTTAGCTAGCTTTTGATACTTATAGATTTTTTTGCATGGGAGCTATCAGAAGGTGCAACTTTCCCCAACATTGACCCCTTTGAACCATTGGCGACAAAGTTCAGTACCCTGTAGTACTCGAATGACATGAACAAGTAGTGTAAATCTAATGTCGCATTTCACACCTAATACACCCAGTTGAATCTCGCCATCCAGTCTGAGCCGTGCGTGACCCATAATACTTTACACAGGTTTCGACCTTTGATAAAGTTCAGTGCAAACCACCATTTTATCTATCTTACAGCACGCGTTGATGAGAACAAGGGACATCTTCAGTTGTATTATAAGCTGACAGAAGAAGACCTGGAGGAAATCACCAAGGAATGGTCAACGGACCTTCTTATTCTAGCCGACCCCGCAGAAGTGTCTAATATTGATAGCCCAGAAGCTACGCAAAATACACCTGGACCTGGTAAGACAAAGAAAAAAAAGAAGACAAAGAAGGACGAGGAAATCCATGATGTAGACAAAAGATCTGTAAGAACCGCATCCGTTACACCAAAGTAAGGAGGTAATGGTGAAGACTTAGGGGAAGTCAAACAGAGGCCAAGAGACGAAGTAGAAAACATAAATAAAAGGAAGGGTTCACCTCTGGAACCTTCCTCTTGAAAGAAATCAACAGCACCCGTGACTAAGTTGAAGACCACGCTCACTCCACATGACTTCAGTTTTCTCATCGCCACTATGAACGAAGACATAGAAGAGATAACAAAAAAGTAGGAAGCTAAGAAAGACACAATGTACCACAGAGTTGAGATCGAGATCCAAGGAGTACAATAAGATCTCCAATCTAGCCACGCAGTCTCCTCTGCGCCCCTACCAGAAGGAACAACAGAAGAAGGAAATGCACTGGTTCAACTCCACAATATTGTTGACACAGTCGAAGTATGCCTTAGAAAAGCACAGGAAGAAGTAGTGCAGGCCACCCAGGCCTTAAAGCAAGCACAGGAGGAAATCATCGAGCAACGCCAAGCCACACAATAAGAGAAGGAGACTCTCCAAGCGAAATTTGAAGAAGACAGAGTGAAGATCCAAAAAGAGAAAGAGTAGTTGCTCGCGAAGCAGATTGGGATTGAAGAAGCAATCCATAGAGCATTTCTCTCTGTGACCAGCTTAGAACATAAGGAAGAGGACCCCATAGAATGCCAAGTGATGAATCTTTCTGAAGTTATTCAACAACTTCAACAAAGAGTCATTGACTTAAAGCTTCAGACCATACCACAAAACCCACAAGGAGTGTGCGACCAGTGAGAAATAATTTCCTGGAGCACCATGGAGACAATTAAAGCACTCAATGAGGAATGAAAACAATTAAGTAGCAGAAGTGCACAGATCTACGAGAACCTAAATGAGAACCCTGAGTTGCATCAATTGGAGTCACAGCTCCAAGAGTCAAAGTACGACACTGAAAATATACAAGTACAGTTGAAGTCCCTGTCACCCGTAGAGAGAATGAAGAGATTTCGAGAGCAACGCACAGTCCAACAACAAATTCAAATTCTTTAGAGTAAAGTACTGGAAGTCTCTCAATGACTTCAACCATTGCAAGAAAAGGCATGCCAACTGTTCACTGAAGTTGAAAGCCAAGGAGTAGAACTTGAATAGGTTGTGAACATAGTAGAACAATGCCTAGAAGGGACAGTGAACAAGGTACTCATACAGGAGTTCGTCGAGCAAGAGGCAGTAGCAAGGCAGCAGGTCGAAGTAGCTCGAGCCAAGCTCAAGGAATTCAAAGTAGGATTGGTCAGACCTGAGTGACTCGGGATGAGTCACGGGTAAGTGTTGGGGGCTTGTTGGCCCTTGACCAAGTTTTGAGGAACACTTGGTCATAATTGACTATTTTGGACTTCAACACCCTATCAAAGATGGAGCACCAGGTGAAGAAGAGATCGTGGGATCTTGGTCCACTTTGGGCATATTTTAGGGTTTTGGGTTAATGTAATGGGAAAGGGATGTTGGCTCATGGGTTTACCCACGCTTAGGCCCACTTTTGTAATATATAAATAAATACTTAGGCAATGTAATGATTTTTGATGGCTTAGTTCTAGTAATTAGATCTGTGTGATCGGATGTGGATTATAAATGCTCTGTGCGTGATTGTAAGAGGATTGTAGAGCTAAGTGCAAGTGGTTGTAGGAGGTTGTGAAAGGCTTTGTGTTGAACCACAAGGAAGAAGGATATAGCGAGATGTGAAAATCTTCTGTCCTGTGCGGAGTAAGGATTATTGAGACTCTATGTTTTAACTGCTTGACCAAGATAATAAATAAGAAGAGTTGGTGGACATAGCCCCAGGGTCGGGGTGAACCACGTAAATCTGTGTGTGATTCTTTGTGCTTTGGTTCAATGTGTTTATTTCTTCTTCTGCTAAGTGCTTTGATATATTTAGGTAGATCTAGTTATGCTTTGTGCTCTTAGATGTGTATGAATGTTAGATATGATATGTATGAGGATGATTAGTGCTGATCTACTAGTATTTGATATATTTTACTATTGTTAAGTGCTTGGATTAGTGTGGATGTTGCAAAGCTCTATCTTATAAGCGAAGTTGTTATTGAGTGTATCTTGAGGAACTAACAGTGCTAGGTGATCTAGTAAGATGTATAATCACAGATCTGTGTCCTAGCTAAGGTTGTAGACACCTGAGTCTTGCAACCACCCCTGCCTCTACCTCAGGTGAGACTTCATTTGCTTCGTAGGTATTGCCAAAAGGGACGGTAGTTAGGGTTTTGTTGGTGTGCTCTTCAGCGTTGAACCCTGGGTCTTCCCCTATGCCAACACGCTGTATTCGACGACATTATTTGTGGCGTCACCTAAATAGATACCTCCTGAAGATAGCAACTGGCCCTGAGGTGTGAAAATCACCCAAGCTCCGGAAGCAAGCCTCCTAGTGTGCCAGCTATCACCATCTGCAAACCCAACAAACACCTCTGATTCACTTGACATCTGCCACAGTGAAAAATATGACATCAAAAATGACACGTCCATAAGACCAAAAAGACAAAAAACTAAAAAGAAAATGTATACGACTATACATATGTTATAAGAAGTCACCCAAGGTGACCCACCTATGAGTAATACTTCTTGAGGTAGAACCCATTTCTAGGCTCTACCAAGGCATTTCCCTCAAATGCCACCAGATGATAAGTTATCTTCTTTAGAACCTCCTTCATGATGAAAGGTCTGAACCACATGGGTTTGAACTTGCCTGCCCCCAGGGGGTTCTTATCTTGGTCATAGATTAGGACAAGGTTTCCTTTAGATAAAATACAAGGATGGACGGACCGATCATATTGACACTTGAATTTTTGTTTGTGAGCCTTGTTAGACAAGGCTACATCCTGACGCTACTCATCGAGATACTCAAGATATAATAAACATTCTTCAAGCGGTGAAGTGTCTGGAAATAACTGTACTGCCAAATTTAGAGAGGGGATCTGGCACTCTATAGGCAATACTGCTTCCAGCCCGTAAATGAGTTGAAAAGGTGAGAAACCGGTTGCAATCTTAACAGATGTTCAGTAGGCCCATAATGTCGAGTACAACATCAAATGCCAATTTGACCTGGCCGAATTGATTGTTCACTGTAAAATAGTCTTAAGGGATTTATTCATAGCTTCCACCTAACCATTCTCTTCTGGGTAGTAGGGTGATGAATGTTCTTGCCTCAACCCAAGATTTGATGTTAAATCAGACATCATTTTGTTCTGAAAGTGACTACCATGGTTAGTGGAAATCTCTCTCGAGACGTCGAACCTTGCTATTATATGGTTAAATAAAAAGAGAGAATTGTGGTATCGCCATCATATTTAAACATTGGCATAGCTTCGACCCACTTCGTGAAGTAGTCTACTGCTATGATGATATAATGGTGCCCCCTTGTGGAAGGAGGGTTTCATGTAGACTAATTAATCCCCCACTTGGTGAAGGGACCAACTGTGATGACGGAAACATGGGAGCAGGGTGTGCCCTCATCTTTCGAGAGAATATCTAACACGGGTGTCACTTCTTGACTAATTCAACAAAATCTTTGATTAATGTCGGCCAAAAGTAACTGCTAGTAGAATCTTTTGGGTTGTTTCCAACCCAGACAAATGACCACCACATGCTCCAGTGTGGCAATCGTTAAGCACGATTTTCACTTCTTCATGGGTGAGACACTGGTGAAGGATGCAATCTACACCTCAAAGATACATAGTGTCCTTGAGTATGAGATAGTGTTTTTCCTGATGGAATATATAGTGATGCTCATCTCGAGAAGCAGAGGTAGGGCATGTTAAAGTCTAGAGATAGACTAGTATATCTTCATACCAGGGGTCCGAAGACGCGATAAAAAACATGTCTCCTTTTATAGGTGACTCCTCAGGTATAACATCTCCTGATTCGACCGGAAGTTCCGAGATGAGTTCTGCAAAGAAAAAATACTTTTTGGACTTCTCCGAAACAAAATCCAAGTCGAATTCCTGGAGGATAACAATCCATATACTGATCTTTCTGCTGATCACATGTCGTGTCAACACGTATTGAAACGGATTCACAACGACAATGACGGTGGTCTTGCGAAACAATATGTAATGACGAAACTGTTAGACAGCATGAACTGCTGCCAACACAAGTTTTTCAATGTGGGAATAATTGAGTTCTAGTCCAACCAAGCCTCGGCTCAGGTAATAAATCACATATTCCAAGAGAAAATCATCCTCCTGAACCAAGACCATACTGATGGTCAACTCTGTAATGGCCAAGTACAATAAGAAATATTTATTATAATTGGGTGGATGAAGCAGAGGGGTAGATGTGAGGGCACGTTTCACCACTTCAAAAGATCACTGAGCAGCTTCATCCTAATGAAAAGTAACATCCTTCTTCATTAAATGCATAAAAACCTTTGTGATCTCTACATAGTTCGCTATGAAATGTCGTAAAAAGTTCACCTTTCCCTGTAGACTCTAAAGCTGAGGGATTATGCATGGGGGAGGCAATTGAACTATCACCTTAAACTTTAGAGGATCGACCATGATCTCTGTTGTTGAAACTATGAAACCTAACATACAAATCGATGTTACGCAAAAGCTTCATTTGTTTGGATTCAAGTGGATCTGGTTGTAGCGACATCGCTCAAAGATAAGTTGGAGGTGTGCGAGATGATACACTCTCTTGTGAGATCGTGATGCTAAATCATCGAGATAAGCCTCGACTATGTGTTTGAGATCGTGGAAAGCAAAAGACATGACCCGCTAAAATGTAGCTCCATCATTTTTCATACCAAAAGGAATCTTCCGATAAGTGAATGTACCCCACACATAGATGAAAGTGGTTTTGTGTTAGTCTTCAGGCTTGATCTGTATCTGATTGTATCCCGAAAAACCATCCATTAAAAGAAAAGGCCTTGCAACCTATGCATTCATCAACTATCTGGTCAATAAATGGTGTGGGGAAATTTTCCTTTGGACAGGCCTTGTTCAAATCATGGAAGTCCATACATATGTGAATCGTACCTTGTTTTTTGTTGAGTGGAATGAGATTTGACACCCATTGAATCAATTGGATGGGGTAGATGAAACCATCTTGGAGTAGTTTTTCTACTCCATCCTTAATAGTTGCTGCTTTCCTAGGATTGACTAGATGAAGCTTCTGTCAGACCGGCTTAGCATCAGGATATGTCGTGACTTCATGTTCGACAATTCTTGGATCTATGCCTAGAATTTCCTCATAATACCAGGAAAACATGTTGCAAAATTATTTAAATAAATCTTTGTATATTTGAATCTCTTTGGGGGAGCGATAATGGCTTGTAATGGAGAAAAAGGGAATTATGGCTCAAACTCACAATGTGGTTGTCGAATATTGGGGCAAAGGGGGAATACGAAAATGGGAAAAGTTTCTATGCTCTCATGCTTCCCCTTGCAATGGGACCCCAACCCCTTATTTTATAGGCCAGAAGAGATAGTAACGGTTGGGGTGACTGGATATGGGCAATCAAATGGTTAAGTAACGACCTATAAACCAGTATCCTATGCAATTTTCCATTTTTCGTGATATTTTGTGAGTGTATGCGGGCTGTAGTGGGGCAACAGGCATGTGTACGTAGGAAGTAGTGGTGTAGGGCACGTACACCTACAAATAAATATTTTTTTGAAGAGATTGTTTAGTGATGGCTTGGAAAAGATAGCAAGTTAGATGTCTTGATGCCAGGTATGCATGTCTGGTGCAATTTAGGGTTATAACACTCTCATCAGGAAACATGAGGTATAAATAAATAGCTTCATGATTTGGAGGAACTCAGACGAAGAGGATGTTAATGAACCAATGACCCTATGCATCTTTCACATGTACCAGATGCAACCAGTGCACGAAAAATACCCTATGAATAGAAGCCAATAATGAAAACTGCTGAAAAAGGAGAGGAAACCACCAATAAGGGTAATGGAATCCAAGACATTACAGGAATCTCAATGTCTGAATATATTTCTTGCCGTCGATCAGAAGCGAAACCCCTAATCAGTGACCAATGACGAAATGTTGACTGTTGGGTTCAAGGTTACCTACCCATAATGAATGTAGGACCGGGGTGCACGGTAGGACTAAAACTACATGTAATTTTGAGACAGACTGAGGTTATGGATGACATGAAAAGTCAAGAGTTCTGAGAAATGGACGACACAATATTATAGACATCCTTTGAACAAGAACATGAGACATATAGAGGACTTTGGAAGCATAGAATTGATAATGAAACTTTGTGATGTAGGAGGCACCGATCAAACTCTCCATAGGGATTGGCATAGTAACTGGTCGGAGTAAACTCTAAGTAACAAGATCATCTTCCTAAGGTCATGCTAAAAATAAACTTTGGATGACAAGTGGACTCAAAAAAAATTTCTTTGTTCAAATACGACACGATTGTTCCTAATATGAGATAATATTCCTTTCATGCCCGTCTTTTTTTGTTTCTTCATAGACAAATGAATGCTATGAGACATATGAGGAAACGAGTGTCACGAGTAAGCAACTAGTTCCAACAGTGGAACATACCTATACTAAATGAAAGGAGGTGCATGCAGGACATGGACACTCGGGGGAATGTTTCCTCCTAGGGTACAGGGTGTCAAGCTGCAAAGGATATAAACAAGGCTTTTCTTAGTTGGTGATGCAAATTGTTGAGGTCATAGGATTATAATGTGAAAGTGGGAACCAACAATAGGCTTAATACTACAAGAAATAGAATGATATGCAATCAAAACTTAACTCCAAAGAATTTCCCTTTTCGTGAATTTAGTCCCCTAGGCCTGAAAAAGTATAAAACAATACCCAGGAGAACTCTTCTATCCACTAGTGACTAGAGTATTCCTTTTTCAAAATTAGTCTACTTGGTCCGAAAAAGGGTTAAACTTACACCAAATATACGTCCTTTCAGATCCAATTAACGAGTGTGAAAAATATAAGTTCACTCGACAATATTTTATCTTTTTGAGAGAGTCGGAAAAGAGATTAAACAGGACTTGACGAGAGTCCCATAGGTATAGGTCAGCATTCTTATGAGTAAGAATATGAGTCTCTAATGCAAATTCATATTGGAACTATAAGGGACTCTCGATCTTTATGGGAAAATATTTGCATGGGCACCAAATGGCACAAAGGTTCTAATGAGGGAACCCATGTTTGGTAAGCCTTTACCGTTCAATAAGAAGTAAGGAGGTTCTATGTTGCTAATAAATGGGTTCATACCTAAGGAATATGGGTCATAGTCATAGGATAATGAAAAAATGCAAGATTGAGTGATGACTTGTCATATTGCTAGTCAAAGAAAATACCTGCCAAAGTCACGAACAGGTGAAATGATGCAAGAAACCATGAAAATCCCTAGACAAAACCACCAAAACCAACTTCTTCCACTGCACTATTAGTCCAATAGGCCCAAAAATTATCTAAAACTATGTAAAGTGGGTAAAATGTTTCTACTATTAGTAAAAAAATAACCAATTTTACCATACCATTTGAGTTTTTAACCCAAATAGTGCATTTTGGACCAATTTTCCCACGATATTCAAGTGTTGATTGTGGGAGCTACGAGCGACAAAATTGACAACCATCTGGACCAAGTAGGCACCCTTTCCCTCCTCTTCATTTTTAGTGGTTTAGAATTTCAAATTAGTCACAATTTATTTAGTTTTTTAAGGCGTAACTTAGAAATTAGGGTGTACACTAGCTGTAGTTCATCAGGTCATGTATATGGAGGCATGTACATGGCAAGGGAAAATCTATCCCACATATATGCAATGCTACACACGAATGTTAATGAAACAACCCACGTACAAGTCTGAAAACTAGTTTTTTAAAGATTTTGACTCAAAAAAATGGTTTTCTTCGTGCAGGATGGTACTTGAATGGAGAGAAAGAGAGCATGAGGAAGTTGATGTTGTAGTGGAAAGAGATCGAGAGGCCCAATTAGAACTAAAAATATGTGGGATTTACAAGTTTTGGGATCTCAAAGGAATGAGGTATCAAGTGAGGTTGCTCCAAATGCCAATGAACTTTTGGGATCCGGATACAGAGGCCTTTAATCTCTATGGGAAACCATTGAGAATTGAAGTCGAGGACATCTATTTCCTTATAGGATTATCTCGTCAGGGTGAGGTGGTGAACCTAAAATACTGGGGGGATGGGGGTGGTATGAATATATAATATTACATTTCCACCCATTTTATTGTAGGCACAGAAAAAGTAGGGAGCCAACTCCCTATCAGGGCGATCGAGAACCTAAGTTTGAAGATCATCATTCTCATGCTTACACAAATCACAGGGTTGGCCTCATTGCACCAGGCATCAAGGAAACTTATTTTCTATTCAGTGGAGTGTTTACGAACCACAATTTATGATTGGTGCACCTCACTACTAGCTAACATGAAGATCCAACTCACATACTGCAAACAAGGTAGGAAGAGGAACTTCAAGTTCACATCTATCTCGTGTACTTTTTTCTTTGAGTGGGTTCCAATATTGAGCCCTAGAGTCAATATCTTTCTACATAGACCGCGTGATCTAGCCATGTCATGGTGGACCGAGGTCATGAGGCAGTTGGGAGGTGGTAGGGTTCCAACCCCCTATAATGATGAGTTATTCTTCTGGTGGCGTTTGTAGGTGATAGCCATGGATGACTACACTTATGCAGGGATCGACTACAGAGGAGATCCAAACATGCCATTGCCACCAGGTTCCACCTATGGTGATATAGGTATCAAAAAAGTTTTGTATATTTCATTTTTTTGTGTTTTTCAAAGAGAATAAAAAAACAAATATTTTTGGATGGTGTCTAGTATTGACAATTACTTTGTTGCGCAGATGTGGGTTTGCAATGAACAAAAGGATTCCCATGACATCACTGGAGGAATTGGGGAGACGATCCAATGGGAGGAGATGTGGATATAGTGCTTAAAAATGTGTAGGTGAATCTATCTCGTTTGATGCATAGGATTCCTATGGTTTAGGTAGAGGATCTGCCAGAGGCTATGCAGTGGTAGGTGTGGGTGTTCCCTGGGCGTGGGTGCGACTCTTCCAGCGTCTCATAAACTCTGTAGTATGCTATCATGATATGCATCCAGTTCCACATGTGTAGATTCCATTTTTATTGTATCGTCTAGCCATATATGTATTTTGAGGGCGTAAGCCCCATTTTGTACTATGACACCATATTTTAAGAGAGATGAAATATAAAAACATTGGTGTTATCACTGAAATTTCGTCTGCACATGGTTACAAGAACTCATCATCGTCAAACAGTGATGAAGTCATTCATGGACCTGAATTAATACCACAACATTCAAAAAGGTCAAAAAACTATACAAAGTAGTGAAAAATTGAAGAGCGCTTTGCAGACATTGGGTGCATGCGCACATGAGCGGAACAAGAATGTAGAAATCACGCACAGGCGCACGATGCGCGACTGTTAGCGCAAAAAGACGTGAACCTGCTAAACGACACATTTATGAAAGTGGTCGGCCTCCCAACCACTTATGGTTCAGCTCCCAAGCCGATTTGACCCTCAAATCTGGGCTAGATCCGACTGGTGGGCTGGTCAAAGACCTAATAATGCCCTAAATGGCCTCTTTTCACACTACAAAGCAGTTAAACAATAACCCAATGCAATGCTATAAAAAGCCATGAATGCACCTCATTTTCTCAAGGAATTCAAAGTAATGTTATGCTGCCTATATTGTTTTGAGGACTCCATCCTTGACACAAGCACTTTGGCACCATTACATTGGACAATCCATCTCACCRTTGAGTGGATTTGTAAAGAGTTCTTTCATCACCATTTTCATTTTCTTTGTTGTAAGAAGAGCTAGCTAGTGAGGGTCCAAGAGCCTTCCCTTGGAGGAAGAAGGGACTCATAGTCCCCTTTCTTCTTGGTGCTTTGTTTTCATCAATAGATCAGCGTCAAACATTGGTGACATGGGTCTTTTTGTTCTTTTTATTTCTATGTCCCTATGCTCATGATTTTAATTTTTATTGCATCTATTAGTCTAATTCTTAGTTATAGTTTTTTTTTTCTTTCCCTAACTCTTTTCTCTATAGTTGTCCTGCTCAGTAGACCCAACTGAGCTTGCAAGCACCTCTTATTTTCTCACCAAGGTGATGAAAGAGGCGCAACAAATTGGCGACTCCATTGGGGAAAGGTATCAATTTCCTACCTCATTTGGGTTTATTTTTCTCTTCTTTTAGTTTGTTTAACTTGCAGGTGCACTAACCGGCCTAAGCCGACCTGCCAACCAGCCAATTCCAAGTTGAATTGAGAGAAATCCACCCAGATTTTTCATTCTCGGCCGTGTGCCACATATGCATGGGTTTTTGGGCTCACAGACGTGCATTGTGCGCCCATGCTCCTGACTCACGGTTCTATTCTGCACACGTGCGCTTTTTAACTTGTCTCTGTTCACGCGCATGCGCTCTGTGCGCCTCTGTCTCCGCTGAGACCTGTGCATTTGTGCAAAATTTCACATTGTAAAGTTGTTGAGATGTGGGGAAGGCCTTTTTCTTTCTTAAAAATGATGTCAAGCATGTTTTAAAGATGCACCACACTTAGTCCCCTCATCATATAAAGGGGTTAGTCAAAAAACACATAGGCACTTAGGAGGATAAAATCAATTTCCCTTCTTTGCTTTTTTCCACATGGATGGCT
>ML785607.1:342154-357242 GCA_009831015.1 Picea engelmannii | reverse complement strand
GGTATGTTACTTATTCTTGCCTCTTAGTAAATTCAATATTTAAAACTTAAGGAAAGCGTCCTATTCTGTCTTGTTTTGTTCTAGATCCAGGTGGATCTAGGGAGATCGGTTTGTGTCCGCACTTACAGATTTATCCATAAACACTTACCCCCACCACCCCCCCACTCACTAACCCCCCTGCTACAGCTGGGGGCAGGAGAAAGAATAAGGAGCCCACCGCTCCACTTCCTCCATGCATCCCACCACCTTGCTTACTATGTGAGAAAGAGGGCCACCAAACCAACAACTATCCATCACTACCTGAATTATGGAATTTGATGCCCCTCAATCAAACTCCCACAACACCCACCACTACTATTAGTCCCACCACTACCACCCACCTTTCCAGTAGTAAAGGGTTGAGGACCAAATACGCTTGTGCTATATGTTCAGAGTATGGCCATTATACCCATCATTGCCCAGCACTGCCATGCTTTCAGCAGACATTAGCCGCCGTATGCCAGAACTTCTAGAACAACCACAGTCTTGCTACGTCCTCCTCAACAAATATCACTGACATCCGTTATGTCACCACTTCCATCAATGAACGCATGAGACGCCCTTGCTCTCTCTACGATTCATTAGCTCATTTTACATACCAGTGTCCTATGATCCTTGAATACAGGCAATGTCAATTGACCCTGCTTCACTGACCCGCAGTGGCGATAATTGACATTACCTCGCCACTAGAGGATCTTCAAGTCATTTCTCCCGAGCCCGAGGCACTCCCACCGCCTCCATGGTTCTTAGATGACGTCTCTAAGGATTTACCTCGCAACCCCCCCAACTCTCCTACTCATTCCCCTACAGACACTCTCCATCCAACCACCACGGGTACCCCTCAGTACTTCAATATATGGTGTATGTCAAGTGAACGCTCACCATCTCCTAACCATGTTCCCCCTATTTCTTCACCAGGGGGCAACCACACAACCACTGTCACCGAGATCACTCCTCACGACCCCTTGTATTCCCATCAGTTCCAATGCGACAAAGAAATACTCAAAGAGTTAAACCACCCAGACTCTCCCTGGGATGCGCTACACCATCACGCACTCTTCTCTCCACAGGAAACCTCCATACCTCCTAACCAAAACCCCATTTACGCAGTCGAAACCAAGGATTGTATCCCATCAGGGCCTATCGACTGGTTTAACAATCCCATTCCTTCCCTTGATGCTTTTGAAGAAGGCAATATGGCCAACATTTCCCCCACCATCAAAATCAACATTTCCATTAAAAATGACATCGTCGAAGAAATCATCATTGGAGCTGCTTGCACTCCTTAGGAAATCGACGCATATAATGCCCTCTTCCAGGAATATAGGGATATTTTCACCTGGTCATACACAGAAATGCCTAGCCTCGATCCCTCTATTGTCGAACATCGCATCGACACCTGGCTCAACATCACACCAGTTCGCCAAAAACAGTGACCGCTACACCCATCCAAAGCCACAGCTATCAAAGCCAAAATTGACAAATTACGTGCTTTCGGGTTTATTTACCCCATCACTTATACCTCATGGGTTTCCAACCCTGTACCCATTGACAAAAAAATAAATCACTATCTGTGTTTGCATAGACTTTCGTGATCTCAATAACGCATGTCCCAAAGACAACTTTCCAACACCTTTCATTGATCAAATTATCGACGACTGCGCCGGCCACGACGCTCTCTCCTTTATGGACAGATTCTCTGGCTATAACCAAATTCAAATCAACCCAGGCGATCAGTATAAAACTGCATTCACTACCCCGTGGGGTACTTTTTCATATAGTGTCATGCCTTTCGGCTTAAAGAATGCCGGCGCAACTTTCCAGTAGGCAATGACATACATTTTTCACGATCTGGCTAATATCATCCTCGCCTACTTGGACAACCTCACAACTCGCTCCAAGAAACGCAACCAGCATCTCGATGAGTTACGAATCATCTTTCAATGGTGTCGTCAGTACAACATCCGTTTGAATCCTCTCAAGTGTGTGTTTTGTGTCACCGCAGGGCACCTCCTCAGTTTTATTGTTTCCCAAAGCAGTATTACCGTAGACCCCCTCAAATTCCAAGCTATCACCGAAATTCCACCTCCCCGGAATTTACAGTAACTTCAGACTCTACAGGGCAAAGGATAACTTTCTTAGATTCTTTGTCCCAGATTACGCTATACGCGTACATGTTTTCCTTCGCTTACTACGTCACGACATCCCATTTCACTGGGACGACCACTCCCAACAGTCATTTGACGATCTTAAAGCAGCGCTTTCAAATGCACCTTTAATTAGTGCACCTGACTATAATCGCGACTATATCCTCTACATATCAGCATCAGCTATATCAGTAGCCGGCGTCCTCGTCCAGCTCGGAGATGATAATCATTAACATGTCATTTATTACGTTAGTAAAAACCTCTCAGGGCCACCCTTGAAGTATAAACACGAAGAGAAACTTGCTCTTGTAGTTTTCATCAGAGTCCAGAAACTACGTGATTACATTCTACTTCGCACCACAAAGGTCATCATAGATTCCAACCCTATGCAGTACTTGCTCAGCCGCCGACAAGTTAACGACAAATTCACTCGATGGATCGTTATCCTTTAGGAATACGACCTCGAGTTCTCCACACCTAAGAGTAAGAAGGCCTTCGTTCTCACTAAACTTGTCACGGCCCTCCCCTCTGACACCACCAGTGCCCCCGTCAACACCGACTTTCTCGATGAACATCTCTTTTACATCACTTCGAATGATCCTTGGTATGACGACCTCCTCGTCTACCTCCGAACTCAAAATTTCGGTAACCACCTTTCACGAGATGATCGCCGACTTATTCTCCATCAGGCCCCCTGCTACCTTCTCCTCGAAGACATATTATACCGGCGGGGCGTCGACACCATTCTTCGTCACTGCCTGACTCTTGACGAGGTCGATAGAGTCTTAAACGACTACCACAGCGGTGCATGTGGGGGCCATCTTTCAGGTATATCCACTGTTCAAAAGATTATCCGAGCCGGTTACTTTTGGCCTACCTTGTTTCATGATTGCATTCATGCCGTGAAATGATGTGAGCAATGTCAGCTCTACGCCAACAAAGCCCGCGCTCCCCCCACTCTTCTTCACCCTGTCATTACTGCCGACCCTTTTTGTAAATGGGGCATCGAATTTATGACTTGTACTCCCCCCTCCAGCAATGGCCACAAATACATCATTGTCACCGTTGACTACTTCACCAAATGGGCCAAAGCTATGCCCACGTTCAACAACACTGCTGACACGAAAATGCATTTTTTCTTTAACCACGTCATATCCCGCTTTGGAGTACCCCTCCAACTCATTTCATATCATGGCAAACACTTCGAGAATGAGATCTTCGTCGAACTATCATCTCGATTAGGCTTCTCTCACGAGTTTGCTTCACCATATTACCCTCAGTCTAACAGACAGGTCGAGGCAGTTAACAAAGTCCTCAAGACCATGTTGCAGCGCACAATTAATAAACATAAAACCAATTGGCATCATATGTTATTTTCTGCGCTATGGGCTTATCGAACGGCTGTGAAGACCGCTACTGGTTTCACACCATTCCATTTAGTCCATGGGGTCGAGGCAACTCTTCCCATCGAGTGCAAAATTCCCACCTTACGCACTGCAATTGAGCTATTACCTGACACTGCTACAATGGAGCAGCGCTTGCTGCTTGGAGTCTCTGGATGAAGATCGTCGATCTTCCTTACAGAACAACGAGGCAACTAAAAAATGATCCAAGGCTACCTTCGATCACCATGTCAACCTTCGATCATTCCACGAAGGTGACCTCATCCTGGCTTATGATATCGCTCATGATACCTTTGGCCATGGAAAATTCGAATCACTCTAGAATGGCCCATACATCATTCAACATTGCCTCACCAAAAGCACATATATCCTGGCCTCTCCCGAAGGCCTCTCTCTCAAGGAATCCGTCAACGGGTTGTATCTCAAGAAATTTTACTCTTAAACATAGTCATTCTACTTTAGGTTATTTCTTTTCTAGAGTTTTTAATCTTTGTTGTCCTCCCCTCACGTCTAAACTATCCTTTGTGCTATTGACAGATGCTTCCTCCACTAGCCTACCACATCGGTTATGCTGACAGTGCTAGCCATTGGACACAAAATCTCGCTTCGGCTGCTTGGGCTCTCTACTCCCCCTCACATGAAACGCTCCATACGAGCGGCATATGCTTGGGGTCAGCAACCAACAACCAAGCCGAATACACTTCTGTCATTGGCCTCTTAGCTGATGCCCAACATCATCATATTTGTCACCTTAGCATCTTCCTTGACTCTCAACGAGTCGTTCTCCAGCTCAACAATGTGTACCGCGTCCATGATCCTTGCCTCTTTCGCAAATACCTACAGGTTAGGCTTTTATCTCGACATTTTGATTCCATTACATTTACACATATTCCAAGACAATTGAATCAAATCACAGATAACCTAGCTAATATTGTGTTAGACTAGCATATATCACATCAAGATACCTCTGCACATACATAAACATATCACAATCCTGTCACAACATATATATAGAATAGACATCATCAAACCATTAACCAAAAACATGTAAACACCACATAGATCTCAAAAAGTATACTCATGTATATATATAGGTCCACAGTGCCATCTGACTGTTTACATACAAAAAATACACGTACCTGCAGGCCAATGCAGCACCTCGGTACAAAATGGGCTCACCAGCCTATATACAAAAATAGATATACATCCAATACATAAAGCACCACTCATGGTACCTCTAAAGCACCACCACCTGCTCCTCCCTTAGGTGGTGGTGGCCCACCAACACCTGCCCCAGGAGGTGGTGGCCCACCCCCTACAGGCCCCTCCTGCCCTGGCGGTAGTCGTCTGCTCGTCACCGCTACAACCACTGCTGCTCGTCGCACGATGGCCCGCCATGGCGGCGGAACCCCCACACACTGCTCCAGGAACGTCTCATCCTGGATGCGAGACCATAGACCCTCAGGCACGCCCTATAATACCATCTCCAGTCGACGACGTATATCCTCAAAATCCACTCCGGTAGCCATCGGAGGAGCGTGTGATGGCCCAGCACCAGGGTCATCAAATCGGCGCCTCCTCGTTTCCCTCTCCAGATCAGCTGGTCGCCCCGTGGAATCCTCACGCCGATGTCTCTCCCCCCGTGGCAGTCTCTCTGGCTCTCGACGAGCCAACGCTCTTTGCATCTCCACTTCGCATCCACGAGGTGCCACATCTACACATACAAACAAACAACAGATAGAATCAACATCTATATCAAATACATATGGACTGCTATCTCAAAATATGACAAACAAAAACAAACAACATACACATCTACATCATCAACCCACATACCTCGATGATCAAAAACCTCTCCTGGAGGTAGCACCATGTCCGGATCATCCCGAAAGTCCACCCCGGCATAGGGGTAATGCAAAATCACCTGCGGCATATGCCGCCATACCTGTGCTGCCTCTGCCAAAAATAAGTGGCCACCTTCGCCACCACCGTGGTGAAGTAACACCATTGACCACCGCCTCATCCATGGCTCTCACGCCCCAGGTGCACCCAATAGAATCCTCGGGTGCAACATCGACACCCTCTCTAGAAACCAGGCCACTAGGATGGACCCGAACGCAAACTCCCCTGTATCAGTAGAGCGACAGTGGTCCAACTGCGCCACCATCCTCGCATGTAGTGTAAGCCCCCAAGTGAAATGCTCACCAGCCAACACTCTCTCCAGCACCAGAAGCTGGCCACCACTGATCCGTTGGGTCGCCAGTGACCTGTATACTCGTACAATCATCGCTGCTATACAATGATGCACCAGGGAATCTATCGATGATATGCTCACCACCATCCCAGACATAAAGTTGGGACCTGAACAATATCTCCAGCCAATACTAGCGAGTGACGTATCCCTAGGCAGCACCGGCTCTGTCGGTAGGGGTGTTTCCTGGAATGGGAGCCCAGTCAAGAAAATACATCCTCCACCACAGTGAAGGGGATCTTCTCTCCTCGCATGAGGAAGCAGTGCAGCTCCGGACTCCACATCTGGATCAGGAACTGTAGCAGATACTCCTGTGCCCATATCAATGGGCACTCAAAGAACTTTAGCAACCCATAGGTTGCCAAAGTCGCACACACACCAGGCTCCTCAATGGCCACGGTGTCTCGCAGCTGAGACCAGTCTCGCTCTCGCCACCCCACTGGCATCATCACCACCGTCCACCTGCAGATAACACAGATTCCTATATCAGCTCAAGCAACCATCAACAGCATAAAAAAGACTCATTTTTATACACCTCAACCTTGCCTCCTAGGCGCGGTTTTGTTACCCACAGCTGCGCACACATGCGCGCCTATTCACTACACAGGTGCACACACATGCGTGCCTGTTCACTACATAGGTGTGCACACATGCGCGCCTGTTCACTACACAGGTGCGCATCAATACACACATGTTTGTTTCACAGGCGTGCTCCCGATCGCACTTGTTCACCATACAGGCGCGCCCAAGTGCGCGCCTGTTCAACCCACAGACGCGCACATATGCATGTCTGTTCAAATCACAGGCGTGCCCTTCGGGCGCGCCTAAAATTCTCTCTACCGTGCCCCCATGTGCGTATATCCTTTGGACAGGCGTGCACATATGCGCTCCTATCACCGGATCGCTCGTGCATGTGGGGCCCATATCCCCTAAATGTCTTTGTACAACCCCCTGTACAGCCCCTGCCCAAAAAATGAAATCCTATTTCTATGCAGGAGGATCAGACCACTAACCTGAAGCTCGCTAATCACCAATCAGATGCCTCGCCCTCCCCAAATCTCCCAATCTCCTCTGAAAACTTCTCGTCCAGTCACTATTGCAGTAGGTACAAATGAGGTGGCAATGTGGGCCCTACAGCTATATATAGGCCTTTTGTCAGACTTCCACTCACCAGTCCGGGAGCCCACAGTGTCCATTTTTCAATCTGTCTTCAGCCATGGGATCAACATCCCATCACCTACATCACAGCAGTCCCTGGGTCGCTTTTCATCCTGAGCCCCCGAGGCACCTTTTTTTCATACCATGGTCAGGAACGCATGCGCATAGTCACACTTATCAAATACATTCTCATATCTTCGATTCTCTTCAGATATTGTTCACTTTGGGTATTTGGTTTTCATGTGTGCAGGTACTTGATCATCATACATCGGCACAACCCCTTCAGGTATATAATCAACAATGGCATGTAATCTTTCCCGCTGTATCAGACTTTCATTTCCAGTCACACCCTCTGATGTTTACCCCTAGGATCCCCATTCCCGGCTCTGCAGTACCCACACCTCCATTTTGCATCTTCGGTACTGTTACTTGGTAGCAGTCTTACCCACATGAGTTGTCCCATTCATAGCACCTTTTGACACTTTTGACACTCATGCTATTCTTCATTACCCTTTAGGGATGGGAGTCCCGATAGTCTTTCATCATGTTGCGAATCAACCACATACTCCTTCTCCTCATTTTGCTAGCTTTCCCACACGGACTCCCAGATTGTCCCTTCTCGGTTCTATTTTTTACCTCCACCTCCGTAGTATCATGAACCCTCCATTTCCTCCACAATCAGTTTTCCCATCTGCGAACCTAACTTCATTTCACCTACTTCATACAGAAACTCACCAATGGGGCCCCCACCCTTCATCAATTTTCCAAGCAAATTATGCCCTATGTGGGCCACCCATATCACACTGGGGAACCCGTTTCTGTATTTGTACATGTCTCCCCAATTATTCGTTATTTATTGTACAAACTCCTTTATTTCCCGTCGTTACATTATCTTTTTGTCGTCACCTTTGGTGACCTGCTTCCCTCCTTTTGGCCAAACGCAACCCATGTCCCCCTTGGTTGGAGCATTACTTATCATCTACCCTTGTCGGCATCGTCCATATCTTCAAAGTACCCCACATGTCACTTACCTCTACCCTCAAAATTTATTCAACTTGTCTAGCCTCTGGCACAACTTATCACCGGTCTTGTCGTCCCCCGGACACTCGACCTCGTTACATGGTTGCGGCCACTTTTTATCTCATACATCCTCCAACCAAGGGCAGTCTTGAGTCCTCCCACTTCTTGAATTCATCCATGTACCTCTGCCACTTCCTCACCTCAGTCAATTTCCTGAAGCCCTTTTCTTCTGGGAGTCATGTCCCCCTTTTGTCGACATCAACACAATTTTCCAGAAGGGTGACAGTATCTTGATTCTCATTATCCATTCAATGAGAGATCTCGGACGGCACAGGGTGAAAGACCATTGCTCCCTGCTGTCGTTGACCCCCATAACATTTGACGCCAACACTTTCTCATGTTACGGTGGGTCTTACTTTGTGACTATTGTAGTTATTTCTCTCATTTGCCAAAGACCTTTGAACTTGGCTGGGCTATCAATGCCCACATGATCACTACTACTTATTACCGCAATCACTGCCTACTATTCATAGTATGTTCATTTGCAAAATTATCTTTTGCCTTTATCACAATTGCCCCCGAGGGCGCTACAGTTGTCTACACCAATGCTTCAGTCATCTTTATCAGAGTTACATGACACGAGCATGGGGCATTCCCACCTCATTTGTACACAGTTTTATATTTTACACACCTCATGGAAGGTCGGGTCCTACCAGTTCCTTTTTCCCTCCAACGGATCGCTCTGGAAAATCACACTATTACTCTATCTTACAAAAATATTCTTAGTAGAAGAAACATTGATGGATTTCGGCTATATGTATGCTCCTAACCTCATCCATCAGGGGGCATATGTTATCACTGAAATTTCGTCCACACATGGTTACAAGAACTCAGCATCGTCAAACAGTGATGAAGTCATTCATTGACCTGAATTAATACCACAGCATTCAAAAAGGTCAAAAAACTATACAAAGTAGTGAAAAATTGAAGAGCACTTTGTAGACATTAGGCGCGCGCGCACATGCACGGAACAGGAACGTAGAAATCGCGCACATGTGCACAATGCGCGATTGTTAGCGCAAAAATCCACGCTCCTGCTAAACGACGCATTTATGAAAGTGGTCAGCCTCCCAACCACTTATGGTTCATCCCCCAAGCTGATTTGACCCTCAAATCTGGGCTGGATCCGACTGGTGGGCTGGTCAAAGACCTAATAATGCCCTAAATGGCCTCTTTTCACACTACAAAGCAGTTAAACAATAACCCAATGCAATGCTATATAAAGCCATGAATGCACCTCATTTTCTCAAGGAATTCAAAGTAATGTTATGCTGCCTATATTGTTTTGAGGACTCCATCCTTGACACAAGCACTTTGGCACCATTACATTGGACAATCTATCTCATTGTTGAGTGGATTTGTAAAGAGTTCTTTCATCACCATTTTCATTTTCTTTGTTGTAAGAAGAGCTAGCTAGTGAGGGTCCAAGAGCCTTCCCTTGGAGGAATAAGGGACTCATATTCCCCTTTCTTCTTGGTGCTTTGTTTTCATCAATAGATCAGCCTCAAACATTGGTGACATGGGTCTTTTTGTTCTTTTTATTTCTATGTACCTATGCTCATGATTTAAATTTTTATTGCATCTATTAGTCTAATTCTTAGTTATAGTTTTTGTTTTCTTTCCCTAACTCTTTTCTCTACAGCTGTCCTGCTCAGCAGACCCAACTGAGATTGCAAGAACCTCTTATTTTCTCACCAAGGTGACGAAAGAGGTGCAACAATTGGTCTTCAACTTTACTTATATATTACAATGTGTACATCGATGGATGTGTTTTATTTACTTTAGTTATGTGACAAATGCCAATCTAAAACATAATTAGCATATGCATCGGATATATAATTAGAACTTTTAGGTATGTAATTATAAGTAATAAAATCAAAGTGTCACTCCAAAATTCCTATCTGTAGGAATCGTTGGAGTAGAGCAGGGTATCGCACACAGTAACTGTCGTTCAAATGACATATTACTAAATAGGATTATAGGTGAACTTCTAAAGACAGAACACCATGTCAAATGGCATTGCGTAAAATCTCTATCATGACACTATATTCAACCACATTATTCGTTGATGGCCCTATACAAACACCACCTGAAGACACCAATTGACCCTCGGGTGAGAAAACGACCCAAGTGGTGGAAGCTAAGTTCTGTGTATGATGACTGGAACCATCTACGAATCCTAAGTAAACTAAAGACTCTGTTGTCATCTACCAACCAAGGGAAAACTCGATAAGCAAGATGATGACATAAAGGAAAAGATATATACACTAATATACACTAGTATACAAATATTTACGCCCAATATTGGGGTTTAAGTGTAATATATTTTCAAGTACAACCCATTTCTAGGCTCAACCAACATATTCCCTTCATAATATTCCAATTCATAGGCTCCTTTTTCTAAGATATGTCACATGATATAAGGACCGTGCCACATGGGGTTGAACTTTCCTTCCCCTAGCGGTTCTCTGGCTTGGTCATACAAGAGGACCAAGTCACCCTCAGTGTACTTCTGAGGACATATATACTTATCATACTGGACCTTGTTTATTCTCTTTGATAGTCATAGAGGCATCTCAACACTACTCATCTAGGCTCTCTAGGTGTACGGGGCATTCTTCGAGATCAAAATTGTCAGTTAGGAGCTTAACCGTGAGTCTAAGGGAAGGGATTTCACATTCAATAGGAAGGATCGACTCCACACTGTGTACTAAGTGAAAAGGATAAAAACCGGTGGAAGTCTTAACTGAGGTTCAGTATGCCCAAAGTGTAGGATAAAGCATTATATGTCAGTCATATTTGATCTGGATGACAGTTTTTTGCAAAATGGTCTTGAGAGATTTCTTCACAGCCTCTACTTGTCCATTTTCCTAGGGATAGTAAGGGGCAGAATTACCATGTTTAAACCCTAGTTTTGATGTTAATTCCTTCATCATTTCATTTTAAAAGTTACTGCCATGATCAACGACAATCTCCCTTTGGATTCTGAACTGGGCTATAATTTGATTGAACATGAAAAGTGTTTTAGTCTTACCATCATATTTAATTGTAGGCATGGCCTCTTCCCATTTAGTAAAGTAGTCTATGACCACAATGATATGTTGATTCCCCCAAGCCAAAGTTGGGTTGCAGTCCAAAAAATACACCCCCCACTTGGTGAAGGGACTGATGGTGATGACCATGTGAAGAGGGGTCGGATGCAAGTGCATTTTTCGAGCGAACACTTGGAAAGGGTGACACTTCTTGACCACTTCGACACAATATTTAAAAATAGACGACCAAAAATAACCAGCTCGCAATATTTTTTGGGCTATCGTGAGCCCGGATAGATGACCACCACAATTCCCACTGTGAAAGTCATTAATAATGGACTCATCCTCCTCATGAGTCAAGCAATGATGCAAGATATTATCTATGCCTCGGTAATACAAAGTGTTGCCAACAATAAGGTATTTTTTAGCTTGATATCATATACATTGTCAATCATCTCTTGACAAATGCTGAGAGAACTTCAAGGTTTAAAGATATATCAAAACGTCTCCATACTAGGGGTTTGAAGAGGAGATAAGGAAAATATGTTCATCCATAAATGAATCTCTATGAATAATGTACTCATATAGCCTAGGGAAGTCTGATATCAACTCGACAAAAACTAATGATTTCTTGGATTTCACCGAAGCAAAATCGAGGTCAAACTCTTGCAAAATGAAAATCCATTTATTGTATTTCCCCCCTATGATACACCTAGTAAGGATGTATTGAAATGGGTTGACATCAACAACTACGATAGTTTTTCAAATAAATATATAGTTTCATAATGTTTGAACCACGTGTACGACATGCTCATGGAGCTCAGGGATAGCTTCTCAACATGAGAGTACTTGAGTTCAGGGCCGACTAAGTTTCGACTAAGGTAGTATATGACATGCTCATGGAGCTCATCATCCTCCTGAACCAAAACCATACCAACTATCCCTTTGGACATGGTGATATAAAGAAAGTGATGTCTATTGTAGTATGGAGACTTCAACAGAGGAGTCAATACTAAGGATTTCTTAAGAGCATCGAAGGATTCCCGGGCTCACTCATCCCATATAAACAGAGTGTCCTTCAAGAGACGCATGAAACCCTTAGTAATATTGGAATAGTTTACTATAAAATGATGTAATAATTTAGATTTCCCCTGTAAAAATTGAAGCTGATAAATGTTGCGCGGGGGAGGAAATCGAAGTATTGCCTCAACCTTCAGAGGATCCACCATGATCCCAGTCTCATAAAATAAGAATCCTAAAAGATGACTCGACCTAATGCAGAATATGCACTTGTGCGGGTTTAAACAGATGTGATAATAACAACATCTCTCAAAAAATAGCCAAAGGTGGGTATATTGATCCACTCTCTTGCAAGAGTGAGCAACAAGATCATCGAGGTAATCTTTGACTATATGATTGAGTTCATGAAAATCGAAGGTCATGGCTCGTTTGAAGGTTGCTCCAGTATTTTTAAGTCCGAAAGGCATTTTCTGATATGTGAAAGTACCCCAAGGACAAATAAATGCCATCTTATGTTGATCCTTGGGTTCGATCTGAATTTTATTGTATCTTTAAAATCCATCCATAAAATAAAAATCCCCACTTCCCGCACACTCATCGAGAATATGATCAATGAAAGGTGTCAGGAAGTTGTCTTTAGGACATGCCTTATTAAGGTCTTGAAAATCCATAAACACACGTATGGTTCCTTGCTTTTTATTCATGGGAACGAGATTGGATACCCATTCAGTCAAGGGGACCAGGTAGATAAAACCAACATTAAGCAATTTCTCCACCTCTGCCTTAATAGCAGGGGCC
This sequence comes from Picea engelmannii, assembly GCA_009831015.1. Lineage (NCBI taxonomy): Eukaryota > Viridiplantae > Streptophyta > Pinopsida > Pinales > Pinaceae > Picea > Picea engelmannii. The sequence goes on along the minus strand of ML785607.1, from coordinate 344,314 downwards.
TTCATAGGATTAACAATTCTAATTCATTGTCGAACATGTTTAGCATCTAGGTAGGTTTTGATCTCATGTTCAACAATGCTAAGGTCGATTCTTGGCATCCCTTCATATGACCAAGAAAATACATCACAAAATTATTTGAATAGATCGGTGTAGATCTGTATTTCTTCAAGTGAATAATATGCACCGATATATACATTTTCAATTTTACCAGGAATGCGAGAGATTTCGATCGTGATGGTAGGATAAATACTTGCCATGTTTCCTTCGACATAAATTTCATGCGTATCTAGTGGAACCACAACATGACAAACTATCTCACTCAAGGTTGGTATAAAATCATCCTATTCGATCCTAACAACTTCTGCGAGGAAGTAAGAGCGATGATCCATACCATCCTATGGCCTATCAGAACCATTCATGGCCTTTAAGATTGATTCATCACAAGGTAAAGTATCATCGAGGAAATCATGTGAGGAAGATGATGAAGTGGCCCATATGGGACAAAAAATAGGATCCTCCTTGTCCGTCTGTGAGGAGACAGGATTTGGGTCAACATTAGAGTCAAGAACAACCTGATACACTATCTCTATCTCTGACAATGGAATTTCTATTCCAATATGTGACTGACCTTCACAATACATGGTTGGGTAAGGTAGAGTCCAAGGATCGTTAAAATACGAAGTGCAAAAATGAACATACCTCATTGATGAAGAAGACCTACTAGACATGGCATAGATATGATGGATTGGTGCCACGAAATCAAAGGTACCCATAAGGGAGGAATACATTCTGACACCAATATCCTCAATTTCTGGATGAGAATTGTCGATCACAGGGATCGAAGGTCCAACTGATAAATTGAGACTAGCATGCACAAAGGATAATTGATCAATCATCATGATTTTACCTTCTTGAGGAAAACATAAAGTACGGAAAATGGACAATACAACTGTAGTCATAGCATAAGTCCAGTTACTCCCTAGTAATAAGTTATATTCAAGGGGTGCATCAACCACCTCGACATCCACCTCCATTGTCTTTCCACCTAGCTAGACCGGAAAGGTAGGAATAATACCATGGGGACGGAAAGAACCACCATCAAATGCAGTCAACATAGATGGATATTGAGAGAGGGTTGGAGAGCCAATGGCTTTCCAATAGGTTAGGGACATCACACACGTTGCAATGCCTTCATCAAGAACAATACGTTTGATGGTATACTTTGAGTAATCCACATGGATTTGAAAGGCCATGTGGTAAGGAAAGTGAGGCTTCACATCCATGGCTTCAAAATTGATAACCTTAGAGACACACAGGTCTATAGCTCCTAACACAAATAACAAAGAATTCCTCTATGAAGGACACATATGGAGCACCTCCAAAGTCGACATCACACAAGGGGTTTGACCCAGATCTTCGACAATCGAATAATTCTGGGCAGCTCTAGCATTAGGGTTGTGGGTAGAGAATTTTAGTACTCCTTTCGGAATATGATGCAGAGGCTTTGGATTTTCGATTTGCAATGAAATTTTCAGAGGAGGAGGAGACTCTAGATCTGAAACAACCTATGAAGAACTGTAATTGCGAGACCGAGTGGCTATATTAATCTAAGACTTGACCATATTTACACATATACGATCACCTTAATGCATCGAGGAGTTTTTATTCCCACTCGCTGCATTTTCGGCATTAGAGGAGCTTGAGGCCATGTGTTGATTATGTGGAAAAGGATTAGTTAGCATAGTGGATGGTTGAGATAAGAGCCTCATGGATTCCTCGAGTTTGGGGTATAAGTGGGTAAGGTGATCATCGGTACAAATCTTGCAAGGAAACTTCACCTTCTTCTTCTATTTCTTTCCCTCACCAACATTATGTTGATACTGAGAGGGGGGTGAATCAGTATCAAGTACAATTTAAAACCTTTTTCAACTTATACTTAAACCATTAAACTATATCCAATGAGCAATGAACAATAGTATAAGAGTTACACCAATACACCACAATACACCAATGCACAATATATGAGAAATAATCAATAGTTATTGTTCAAGGGAAGTAATGACTTCCAAAGGTAGCTACAACTTCCAAATGTAAAGGGAGGGATAAAAATCCAAGAGGAAGATACAATCCTCCAATATCAAGAGAGAGTTGAACTCTCCA
>ML785607.1:299827-334780 GCA_009831015.1 Picea engelmannii | reverse complement strand
CCATCCTTTCCCCTTCCTTCCACCCAAGAGTATATGAGAGATAATAAAACTTTACATTAAATCATCACCATCAACCAATCATCACATAGAACCTGATAATGCTTCCTGAGACTTCTTCAATTTTTGCAATTCTTCAATTCTTGTAGTACTCTGATCCTATAGATAATATTACTCAATATATTCTCTGAAACTCCTCCAATTTTCACTCCTTGAATCTTCCCCAAAAAGAGGTTATAGAAAGAATGGTAGACTTTATTTAATTCTGGTCTATTCAGAAGAGTGAACTTGCACAGAATGCCCCATGCTCAATAATTAACATCTGATTCTAAAACTCACACACAATAAACTAAAGTCCATACTATTTCAAATGAAATTTGTCCCACTTCATTTGGATTCTCGATGAATAAGTTATGACTATTTTAGCCAGAACACATGTTTATTGACTAGCTTCAAGACTGGTCACAAACCTTATCTTCCATAGAGTGTATCTCCATAATTATAGTGAATCAAGAGATGAAATTTTTACCAGAGGTACCTTTATATGTCTGGTCAATACCATAGCGATTTCACCATCTGAATCATTCTAGAAAACAATTTATAGAAAAAATGGTAAGATGACCTGAAAATAACATACCTTATAACACATCACCAAAAGACTTCATCCTCCCTTGAAATCCAACCTTCTTTTCTTCTTATTACCTATGAAATTTGACTTGTATCAAATCAATGTATAATGATGTTTATTTATACCATTTATGTCACTTCCTTTTAACAGTAGTGATGACCTGACACTTTCTTATTTTGTAATTATTTTCTTTAATTATCTTCAGGGCCTACATGTACTTCCTTCTTCAATTCACTTTGTCATCTTCAAAAATTCATTTCTCCCCAACCATGAGGATACACATGACATGCCACATACCATTAGAAAAAACATGATGTATACTATCCATACATGGGTGTTGTATCTGCATGTGCATTTTCCTTCATGTCCAAATACCTTCATCAATCTTGCGGTCCAAAACCCATGACTAGGGTTGACATCAATGACAACAACCAATATTCCAACACATTATTGTTCGATCTATCATTGTTAACATTTTTCTTTGGTTTATTATTATTATTATTCCTCCCACCCTTGCGATTGTTACCACATCTTTTACTTTTATTCCCTCTTGGTTGCTAGTTACCATTCAGGTTGGTCGACAACTGCGAAAAATGCACATCCACTAACTGAGTGGAAGTGGAGGACACAGATGAAGATTTTCCTCCTACAGACTGGGTTAGAGACAACTCTTTCAACTGGTTCGTCACCAAGTCTGTAGACTTAACATTTGCGGAGCCTATAATTCCATTGGCATGAATCTTGGGATTTTGTCTAGGGTCGTAGTTTGATCTCAGTGCATCATGAAGAATTTTGTATAACATCCCAGATTGATTATATATGAGATCTAATCAATGGGATTTGAAAATAGCTTCCTCTTCAAATGTTACCCCAAATGTACAAACATCCTTCGAAATATAGGGAAATAAATACTTAAGAAACTATTCCAACAAGAATCTGGAGGAATGTATGCTTTGATCAACCTCTTCCGTCTATGCCACTCTTAGATGTGATCCAAGATATGGGTGGCTTTGTCCTGCTAGAGGGTTGACATAAGTTCTATGCCAACATCATAACGAATTGGCAACTGGAAGTAGTTGAGAAAGACTAAAACCATATGATTAAAATTCCCATATGTTCCCCTTGGTATCTCTATGTACCATTTCACTGCAACCCCTATGAGGGTGGGTTGAAACAATATTAAAAAAATAGAATCATTTTTAAGGTAATTGAAAGAGAACCAAAGATGAAAAGTAGTAACGTGATCACCAGGATCCTCACCAGTCTTTCCCTCAAATTTGGAAATATCCGAAGGAAGCTTGGTGGGGATGGGGGGCCATGATAGATCATGATGCACTATTTAATTCATTAATATTGACAAGTTTGGAAAATTAAGTGTGGCCATAAAAGGGAGTCGGGGTTGCATCATCTGGCCCCAAGCTCTTGGGAAAGATTGATTTTGAGGAATCACAACCCATCCAAGGTTTTGGTATGCACCATGGCCCTGTCTGGGATCATAAAACCCCCCTCTAGACTGATTCATAACGGTTTGGTTGGGAACCATTGATCCATATGGATATCAGTGACCACCCACATTTTCCAACTAGCTCAAAACAGTTTTCTGACAATTTTGGCAATTTACTATTTTTAGCAGTTTTAACTTCTAGGGCCATTTTGAGGGCCTAAATGAAGGTTTTTCAGGATCAAGCTCCTCAATGTTAGGAAAATGCATGATTGAGCCCCTAAAATTAATCTCCTCAATGATACCTTTCCAACAGGCTATCACACGCCTAAAACAGAGATTGTATGCGAACGTTACGACCCCGGGAAGTTGATGTACTAACTTACCCAAACATGGTCCACATGACTTTTGGCGCTTCATATCCTAGTGTTAGGTTTTTTATATGTTTAGGGTTTTGGAATTATTTATTATTGTAAAAATGCCTTTAGAGCCTCATTTTAATTTTCTTCTTGCGAATGCACACTGCCGTCACATCTCTTCTCAGAGACAAGCCGCCACCATTCCAACAAGCTTGTTTCCGCTGCATTTTACAGTTTTAGCTTATTTCGTTATTTAATAGAAAACCAGTTTTACTGTATCTCTGTTATTTTTTGTTAAGAACATGTTAATAATATGTATTCATTCCATTCTTCTCATAAAATCTGGATCAGTGGTATAAAAGTGGTCTTCTCCTTGTTGTCTTAATGCATGTCCCCAATGAGGTCGGAGTACAAAGAGTTAGGTCTCGAGCTTGTTTCTCTTGAGGATAGAATCTCTCGCATGCCCAAGAGACCTCCCATGGAAGGAGATAAGAAATATGACAGGACAAGAGATCCTTTCAAACTGTTGATTGAGGAATCCCTCACACAATAGAGGAACAAGATGATGGATAGTTTCGCACAAATCCTTCGACGGCTACCAATAGGCGACCCATCTTCTTCGAACGGAGGTGCTTCCCCCTTCAAGGTATAAATAAACTTCAATATTCCTATATTTGAAGGTCAGATAGATGAAGATGATGTAGACAAGTGGTTGAATCTACTAGAAGGGTATTTTTCTGTCCATGACTTTTCGAATAGAGAAAAGATTACTTTTGCGCTCCTCAAAGTCGTTCCCCGTGTCAAAGATTGGTGGGAAACTTTCTGTGAGAAAAAGGAAACAGAGGAAACCTCATTATTTTCAATCACGTCCACCTGGGAATCCTTCAGGGATGTTATTAAGGAACAATACTACCCTGTCGAAAGTTATGACGACCTATATACCAAATGGACCACACTGCGGAAAGAAAGAGACCAAGCAGTGCCAGATTTCACAAATATCTTCCATACCTTGCACACCAAGTTGGGTATCAAAGATTTAGAGCGACATCTGGTGCTCATGTATCATGGTGCTCTGCATAGATACATCCAGACTAAAATGGAATTTCTGGACATCTCATCCTTGGGTGTAGCCTACTGATATGTCGTCAAAATTGAACAGAAGCTCAAACAAAAGACATGGCAAATTGGGCCTGGGAACCCCTCACAACAAAAGCCAGGAAAGGGTAGCCCCAACCCACCAAACAAAGGATAGAGAAAATATGGACAGTATCAGGACAACCAGTCCAAGACACAAGCAAAGAAGGACACCAGAAAGACAAATAAAGATACCAGGAAGTGGTGCGCCTTCCATAAGAGTCCTTGGAATAACACTGCTGACTGTTGTTCAAAGCAGTCACTGGTGGCTGAAGTGAAAGCCTCTGAATTAGATGTGGATTCTGACTCTGATCCAGAACCAAAAAGGGGAAGACAAATCATTGATGCGAAACCCAGTGCCACCGTTGCTACCACCAAGTTCCATCCTGGTGAACCAGACGAGCCAGAAGAAGGAGAGCACCTCTTCCATTCACAGATGTGGGTAAAAGGCACCCCACTGCACTTCATCATTGATAGCGGTAGCTAGAAGAACCTCATCTCAGTAGAGGTTGTTAGAGGTTGGCCCTACCAACAATGCCGCACCCACAACCCTACACCATTGGATGGCTCTGCCAAGGAAGAGATCTCCGCGTTAGCCAACAGTGTCGACTGTCGTATGACATCAAGCCCTTCAAAGATGAGGTATTGTGTGATGTTTCTCCTCTCGAATTTTTTGATGTTCTTTTGTGCCAACCTTATTTATGGAAACATCATGTTGTATATGATTCTAGGCCTCGTAGTGTTATTATTACTTTGAACAGGAAATTGTACAGTATACCCGAGGCAGTCCCACCTAGTCCTATTTCCTTGATCTTTGTTAAGAAATGTAGGAAGGTCATCTCTTAGATGGGGAAGTTTGTCTTCTTCATGATTCAATCTCAGAATAAGCAAAATATCACAGCCATATCCAGGTTCTCTGTGGCCAACCTCTCCACATAGCAGAAGCAAGTAGATAAGGTCATGGAAGAATACTCAGATATCTTCTCCTCACCTACAGGAGTACCTCTGCACTGCCAGGTCAAGCACCCCATCGATCTGACCCCCGACGCATCGTTTCCCAATGGGCCAGTCTATCGTTGCTCTTTGTTAGAGAGTGAGAATATCAAGCAATATATCCAAGAACTTCTTAATAAGGAGCACATCCGCCCCAACTCATCACCTTGTGGGAGCCCAATCATGCTGGTACAGAAGAAAGATGGAACCTGGGGACTCTGTATTGATTATCGATCTCTGAATAGAATCAAAGTCAGAAACCAGTACTCTATTCCCTAAATCGATGACCTCCTTGATCAACTCATGGGGGAAAAATACTTTAGTAATATTGATCTGAAGTCTAGCTACCACCAGGTCCCGATAGAACAAACAGATGCATGGAAGACCACCTTCAAGTCAAAGGAAGGCCTTTTTGAATGGTTGGTCATGCCCTTTGGTTTGACAAATGCTCCACACTTTCATGAAGATGATGGATGATATCCTGCAACCATTCACCAATACCTTTGTAGTGGTGTATCTGGATGACATTCTAATTTATAGCAAGACTTGGGCCGAACACTTGCAGCATATTCAACAGGTTCTGCACACCCTGCGGCAGCACAAGCTATATGAAAAATTGGAAAAATGCTCCTTTGGCATGGACATGGTCCATTACCTGGGCTACATCATTGATCAGCATGGCATACATGTTGATCTATCCAAGATCCAAGTCATCCGTGATTGGCCAGCCCCAACAACACTCACTGAGCTTCAGAGCTTCTTGGGCCTTGCCAATTTCTACCGCAGGTTCGTGTTGGGATTCTCTCATATTTCATGGGCCCTCAGCCAAATAAATAGGGGTGGTGGTAAGGTGAAATTTGTGTGGGGCTGGTCCCAACAACAAGCATTCAATGATTTGAAGTAGCACTTATGCTCAGCCCTAGTACTTTCACTACTAGACCTACAACATCCCTTTGAGATCAAGATATATGCTTCAGACTATGTTGTGGGATTCATTCTCACTCATCACGTCCACCCTATCGCCTATCATAGTGAGACACTATCAGATACTATCCATAAGTACCCTAATTATGACAAAGAAATGTACTCCATTGTGAAATAATTCCACCAGTGGAGACATTACATTATTGGGAAGGAGACATTCATCCACACTGATCATAATCCACTGTAGTTCATGCAGACACAGGGAAAATTGCAGAATGACCACCATCAAAAGTGGTCCACATACTTGCATCAATTCCACCTCAAAATCAAGTTTAAAACAGGAAGAACCAATCACATCGTTGATTGCCTCAGCAAACCGCTAGTCACGACACTCACCACGGTGCTAGACTCTTGCGGCCATGAGACATCTGGATGGCCCCAACTCTATGAGACAGAGCCCGACTTCGCCACCACCTACCAAATGTTGGGTGAAAATGCATGTGTCGATAATTTACATCTTCATGATGGGTTGTTGTGTCGTTTGGGCCATATCTACATTCCATCAAGTAAGCGAGCGAAGATGATTTGGGAAGCCCACTATAGTCGGGTGGTAGGACACTTTGGCGTCGAAAAGTCAGTGGAGATGCTACAAAAATATTTCTATTGGCCGAAACTTCAACAAGAGGTCAGCAAGTATATCAGGTCCTGCACTGCCTGTGCTATTGCCAAACCGACCACTAAGAAACAGGGCTTGTACACCCCTCTTCCTACTCGTGACAGGCCATGGGAATCCATCTCAATGGACTACATGTCGGGCCTCCCATCCACCAAGTGGGGAAATGACTGTGTTTTTGTGGTTGTTGATCGCTTTTCTGAGATGGTGATTATGGTTGCCTACAAGAATAGCATCACAACAGAGGCCACTGCCAAGCTCTTCTTTGAACAAGTTTGGGTACATTTTGGAATCCCACAAACCATTGTCTCAGATCGAGATAGTCGATTTCTCAGCACATTCTGGTCGAGCCTCTGGTCACTGCTAGACACCAAGCTCACCAAATCCATAGCCTTCCACCCCCAGACAGATGGCCAAACCGAGGCTGTAAATCAAATGATTGTGCATATCCTTCACATGTATAATTCAAAGAACACTCACACATGGGATGAGAGCATTCCCTATGTCCAACATAGCTACAAATGAGCCCTGCATAGCTCAACTGGCCACAACCCCTTTCAGGTGGTGTTGGGATTCCAACCATTGGGTCCCATAGATGTTGCACTTCCCCTTGCTATCACCTTGACCGACTCATATCCTGCTCCAACTGAAGCTGACAAAGCCACCCGATTCATTGAGCAGATCCAACACATCTGCTAACAGGTTCAAGATATCCTATAGAAGTCCAATGACAAGTACAAACAGATCCATGATCAACATCGGATGCCACATAAGTTTTAGGTGGGCGACAAAGTTTGGTTTCACTTGCAGAAAGCATGCCTTAAAAGACCCCATCAAAAGATTTTCCCACTCCATTATGGGTTGTACACTATCACCAAGGTTGTGGGGGATAATTCTTTTGAGCTCAACATTCCTCCTTTCCTTGGCCTGCACCCAGTGTTCAACGTGGATCTCATTTGCCCTTATTTCCCACCATTATTGGACACCTCATAAGTAGCAGAAAATCTAACACCAACAGAGGTCAACCCCGACTGCATACAACATGGATCTAATGATAAGTTTGTGGATATATAGATCAAGGTCACTCGACAACAAAGGATCCAACTTTATCAAGTCGTCAAAGCAGGGCAACTCCTGCACCAAGGCAAGTGGCTCACCCGGGGCCAAATTCAACAAAAATTTCCTCATCTAATGGGGGACCTCAATGCAATGGATACCATTACTTCCTAAGGAGGGAGGATTGATCCATATGGATATCAGTGGCCACCCACCTTTTCCAACTGGCTCAAAATAGTTTTCTGAAAATTTTGGCAATTTACTATTTTTAGCAGTTTTAAATTCTGGGGCCATTTTGAGGGCCTAAATGAAGGTTTTTCAGGATAAAGCTCCTAAATTATATTGAAAGGAATGATTGAGCCCCCAAAATGAATCTCATTTATGATACCTTTCCAATGGGCTATCACAAGCCTAAAACGGATATCGTATGCAAATGTTATGACCCCAGGAAGTTGATGTACTAACTTACCCAAACGGGGCCCGCATGACTTTTGGCGCTTCATCTCCTAGGGTTAGGTTTTTGGATGTCTAGGGTTTTTAGCATTCTTTATTATTGTAAAAATACCTTCAGAGCCTCATTTTAATTTTCTTCTTGTGAATGCACACTGCCGTCACATCTCTTCTCAGAGATAAGTCGTCACCATTCCAACAAGCTTGTTTCCGCTGCATTTTACAGTTTCAACTTATTTCATTATTGAATAGAAAACTAGTTTGACTGTATCTCTTTTATTTTGTGTTAATCACCTATTAATAAAATGTATTCATTTTATTCTGCTCATGAAATCTGGATCAGTGGTATCAAAGCGTTTTTCTCCTTGTCGTCTTAATGCATGTCCCCAATGAGGTCAGAATACAAAGAGTTGGGTCTTGAGCTTGTTTCTCTTGAGGACAGAAGATCTCGCACACCCAAGTGACCTCCCATGGAAGGAGAAAATAAATATGATGGGACCAGAGATCCTTTCAAACTATTGATTGAGGAATCCCTCATGCAACAGAGGAACGAGATGATGGATAGTTTCGCGCAAATCCTTCAGTGGCTACCAACAGGCGACCCATCTTCTTCGAATGGAGGCACCGCCCCCTTCAAAATACAAATAAACTTTGATATTCCTATATTTGAAGGTTAGATAGATGCAGATGATGTAGACAAGTGGTTGAATCTACTAGAAGGGTATTTTTCTATCCATAACTTTTCGAATAGAGAAAATATTACTTTTCCGCTCTTCAAAGCCATTCCCCATGTCAAAGATTGGTGGGATACTTTCTGTGAGCAAAAGGAAATAGAGGAAACCTCATTATTTTCAGTCATGGCCACCTAGGAATCCTTCGCGGATTCTATTAAGGAACAATACTACCCTCTCGGAAGTTATGTTGACCTATATACCAAATGGACCACACCGCGGCAAGAAAGAGACCAAGCAATGCCAAATTTCACAAATATCTTCCATACCTTGTGCACCAAGTTGGGTATCAAGGATTCAGAGAGACATCTGGTGCTCAATTATCTGGTGCTTTGCATAGATACATCCAAACCAAAATGGAATTTATGGACATCTCATCCTTGGGCGCGACCTACCGATATGCCATCAAAATCGAGCAGAAGCTCAAACAAAAGACGCGACAATTTGGGCTTGGGAACCCGTCACAAACAAATCTAGGAAAGGGAGACCCCAACCCACCGAACAAAGGACAGAGAAAATATGCATAGTATCAGGACAACTAGTCCAAGCCGCAAGCAAAGAAGGACACCGGAAAGAAAAAGAAATATACTAGGAAGTGGTGCGACTTCCAAAAGAGTCCTTGGCATAACACTGCTGACTACCACTCAAAGAAGTCGTTGGTGGCTGAAGTGAAAGCCTCTAATTTAGATGTATATTCTGAATCTGAGCAAGAACCAGAAAGGGGAATACAGATCATTGATGCGGAACCTAGTGCCACCATTTCTACCACCAAGCTCCAACTTGGTGAACTAGACGAGCCAGAAGAAGGAGAGCGCCTATTCCATTCACAGATGTGGGTAAAAGGCACCCCACTGCACTTCATCCTTGATAGCGGTAGCCAGAAGAACCTCATCTCAGCAGAGGTCATCAAGAGGTTGGCCCTGCCAACAACGCCGCACCCACAACCCTACACCATTGGATGGCTCCGCCAAGGAAGTGATCTCCATGTCAGCAAACAGTGCCAACTGTTGTACAGAATCAAGCCCTTCAAAGATGAGGTATTGTGTGATGTTTCTCCTCTCGAAGTTTGTGATGTTATTTTGGGCCAACCTTATTTATGGAAACTTCATGTTGTATATGAGTCTAGGCCTTGTAGTGGTATTATTACTTTGAACAGGAAATTGTACAGGATACTCGAGGCAGTCCCACCTAGTGCTACTTCCTTGATCTCTACTAAGCAATGCAGGAAGGTCATCTCTCAGATGGGGAAGTTTGTCTTCTTCATGATTCGCTCTCAGAATAATAAAAATATCACAGCCACATCCAGGGTCTCTGTGGCCGACCTCTCCACATAGTAGAATAAAGTAGATAAGGTCATGGAAGAATACTTATATATCTTCTCCTCACCTACAAGGGTACCTCTGCACTGCCAGGTCAAGCACGCCATCGATCTGACCCCCAACGCACCACTGCCCAATGGGCCATTCTATCGTTGCTCTTTGTTAGAGAATGAGGATATCAAGTGACAGATCTAAGAACTTCTCCACAAGGGGCACATCCACCCTAGCTCATCACCTTGTGGGAGCCCAATCATGTTGGTACAGAAGAAAGATGGAACCTGGCGACTCTATATTGATTACCGAGATTTGAATAAAATCACAGTCAGAAACTGGTACCCAATTCCCCCAATTGATGACCTCCTTGATCAACTCACGGGGGAAAAATACTTCAGTAATATTGATCTAAAGTTTGGCTACCACCAGGTACCGATAGAACAAACAAATGTATGGAAGACCGCCTTCAAGTCAAAGGAAGGCCTTTTTGAATGGTTGATCATGCCCTTTGGTTTGACAAATGCTCCAGCCACTTTCATGATGATGATGGACAATATCCTACGACCATTCACCAATACCTTTGAAGTGGTGTATTTGGATGACATTCTAATTTACAACAAGACTTGGGCCAAACACTTGCATCATATTCAGCAGGTTCTGCACACCCTGCAGCAGCACAAGCTATATGCTAACTTGGAAAAATGATCCTTCGGCATGGACAGGGTCCATTACCTGGGCTACATCATTGATCAGCATGGCGTACATGTTGATCTAGCCAAGATCTAATTCATTCGTGACTGGCCAGCCCCAACAACACTCACTAAGATTCAGAGCTTCTTGGGCCTTGCCAATTTCTACCACAGGTTCGTGTTGGGATTCTCCCATATTGCATGGGCCCTCAGCCAAATAAACAGGGGTGGTGGTAAGGAGAAATTTGCATGGGGCCGGTCCCAACAACAAGCATTTGATGATTTGAAGCAATGATTTTGCTCAGCCCCAGTACTTTCACTACCAGACTTGCAACATCCCTTTGAGATCGAGATAGATGCTTCAGACTATGCTGTGGGCACCGTTCTCACTCAGCACGGCCACCCCATGGCCTATCATAGTGAGACACTGTCAAATACTGTCCGTAATTACCCTACTTACGACAAAGAAATGTACTCCATTGTGAAATCATGCTACCAATGGAGACATTACATTCTTGGGAAGGAGACATTCATCCACACTAATCATAAGGCACTTTAGTTCATGCAGACACAGGGAAAATTGTAGAATGACCGCCATCAAAAGTGGTCCACATACTTGCAGTAATTCCACCTCAACATCAAGTATAAAGCAGGAAGCACCAATCGTGTCGCTGATTTCCTCAACAGACCGCTAGTCGTGGCACTCACCACGATGCTAGACTCTTGTGACCAAGAGACATCTAGATGGCCCCAACTCTATGAGACAGACCCTGACTTCACCACCACCTACCAAATGTTGGGTGCAAATGTAGTTGTCGATAATTTCCATCTTCAGGATGGGTTGCTGTGTCATTTGGGCCATATCTGTGTTCCATCAAGTGAACGAGTGAAGCTGATCTGGGAATCCCACTACAGTCGGGTGGAAAGACACTTCGGCATCGAAAAGACAATGGCAATGCTACAAAAACATTTCTACTGGCAGAAACTTCGAGAGGAGGTCAACAATTATATCAGGTCCTACACTGCCTGCACTATTGCCAAACCAACCACTAAGAAACATGGCATGTACACCCCTCTTTCTACTCCTGAAAAACCATGGGAATCCATCTCAATGGACTACATGTCGGGCCTCCCATCCACCAAGCGGGGAAATTACTATGTTTTTGTGGATGTTGATCGCTTTTCTAAGATGGCGATTATGGTTGCCTGCAAGAAGAGCATCACAACAGCGGCCACTGTCAAGATATTATTTGAACGAGTCTGGGTACATTTTGGAATCCCACAAACCATTTTCTTAGATCGGGATAGTCAATTTCTCAGCACATTCTAGTTGAGCCTCTGGTCACTGCTAGACACCAAGCTCACCAAATCCACGACCTTCCACCCCCAAACAGATGGCCAAACTGAGGTTGTAAATCGAATGATTGTGCATATCCTTCACATGTATAATTCAAAGCACCCTCACACATGGGATGAGAGCCTTCCCTATGTCCAACATAGCTACAATCGATCCCTGCATAGCTCAACCGACCACAACCCCTTTCAAGTGGGGTTGGGATTCCAACCATTGGGTCCCATAGATGTTGCACTTCCCCTTGCAGTTAGCTTGACCGACTCATCTCTTGCTCCAACTAAAGATGAAAAATCCACCCAGTTCATTGAGTGGATCCATCACATCTGCTAACAGGTTCAGGATATCCTACAGAAGTCCAATGACAAGTACAAACAACGCCATGATCAACATCGGGTGCCACATAAGTTTTAGGTGGGCGACAACGTTTGGTTGCACTTGTAGAAAGAATTCCTTACAGGACCCCATCGGAAGCTTCGCCCACTCCATTATGGGCCGTACACTATCACCAAGGCTATGGGGGATAATTCTTTTGAGCTCAACATTCCTCCTTTCCTTGGCCTTCACCCAGTGTTCAACGTGGATCTCCTTCGCCCTTATTTCCCACCATTATTGGACACCTCAAAAGTAGCAGAACATATGACACCAAAAGAGATCAACCCAAACTACATACAACAGGCATCCAATGATCAGATTGTGGATAGACAGATCAAGGGCACTCAACAACAAAGGATCCAACTTTATCAAGTCATCAAAGTAGGGCAGCTCCTGCACCAAGGCAAGTGGCTCACCTGGGGCCAAATTCAGCAGAAATTTCCTCATTTGATGGGGGACCTCAATGCAATGGAGACCATTTCTTCCTAAGGAGGGATTATTGATCCAAATGGATATTGGTGGCCACCCACCTTTTCCAACTAGCTCAAAACAGTTTTTTGACAATTTTGGCAATTTACTATTTTTAGCAGTTTTAACTTCCGGGGCCATTTTGAGGGCCTAAATGAAGGTTTTTCGGGATCAAGCTCCTCAAGGATAACCAAAGGCATGATTGAGACCCCAAAATGAATCTCATTGATGATACCTTTCCAATGGGCTATCACATGCCTAAAATGGAGATCATATGCAAATGTTACAACCCCAGGAAGTTGATGTACTAACTTACCCAAACAGGGCCCACATGACTTTTGGCGCTTCATCTCCTAGGGTTAGGTTTTTGGATGTCTAGGGTTTTGGGCATTCTTTATTATTGTAAAAATGCCTTCAGAGCCTCATTGTAATTTTATTCTTGTGAATGCACACTACCGTCACATCTCTTCTCAGAGATAAGCCGCCACCATTCCAGCAAGCTTGTTTCTGCTGCATTTTACAATTTCATCTTATTTCGTTATTGAATAGAAAAACAATTTTACTGTATCTCTGTTATTTTGTGTTAAGCACCTGTTAATAATCTGTATTCATTTTGTTCTACTCATAAAATACGGATCAACCATTCCAGTAGGAATGTTATAATGAGGGTTAAAAACATTTCCCCCAACTAGAGGAGCTCTAGGCTAGCAGGTTCCCATAGTATGAAACTGACTCCCTTCAAGTGGAAATCTGGAGGATAGAGGTGGATTCGTGATTCCAAATGTGTTGGTCGAAAACAATGTGGAGGAGGTAGGTGTAGAGGATGGAACATAAGAAACGACTTGTCTCCCCAGTTGATTACTCCATCTAAGAGTATTAAGACTAGGATTAGACCCAGGATGAAAAGGAGGTTGGCTTCCAACCATAGGATTCATTTGGGGAATATGAGATCCACCAATGAGAATGGAATATGCGGAGGATCCATCCCCCCATTCCAATACTAGGAATTGCATTATTCATTCGAATGGAAGATGAAATTTGCAATGTCATATTCAACATACCAAAAGAGAAAGGGTTAGAGATCAAAGGAATGTATTGATCATTGTAGCCCGATGAACCAAAAAGAGACCCAAAAGGGTTCTTTACTATGGGTTGAGTACTAACCATAGGTCGGAAACGAGTGGTCATGGGAGCCTCCGACACTATAACCGCAGTGGTTGAAGGCGTAGAAGGAGTTCCAGTAGCTATGGTAGGTAAGGGAGTTGAAGGACTCTCGATATATTTCTAACTCGACTCAGTACTCATACTTATATGATCACAAGCCTGGTAGGTGGAGGTGTGTGTACAACAGTTGATAACTTTATGCCTTTTAGAAGGAAAAGACTCAAGATGTGGTGGTAAATTCAACAAACGACGAGACCTGTGAGGAAGCTGGTTTGGCTCCATGATGACTCAAGACTTGAGATAAAAAAACAAATCCTAAGGCCAACTAACAATAAAATAACACATAAAACAAAATCCCATATGCACACAAACAGGATATAATGTTTGAAAAGGGGTCTCCGAAACTAGATTAGGTATGCCTCACCCAAGAGGGGCATGAGACTCCCTTCAAAATATCATAGGTATCAGAATCAATTATAAGGACCCTCATGGGATTAACAACGCAGTTGGTCAGATCCCCTCGGAGAGGTAATCCTCCATAAAGGTTGTGTGTTGCCTGACCCTTATCTGACTCAATGTACCTGTAGAATAACCCTACAAGTAACCTATGTGGCTACCTATGTCAAGCAACTAAATCCACCACTATATAACCAATGCACAGACAAACAATCATAAGTCAGGTCCAGTACCATATGGGCAGGGTAACAAATACTGAAATCTTGAAAGCACTACCTCTCATAGAGGTAAAGGTACTAGAAAGACCCCCATATATGAATAGATCCCCAGAAATATCTTTGACGCTAAGAAGGTATTAGAAGGATATCTTTGCAACCAACTTCACATGACCTCGTGCTTAACTTCGGTGTGAGTGGAGCCTCTTAATGTCACCAATTATATAATGGATTTCACCAATTCCTTAGTCAGACACATATGTTGAGTTTAATAGATTTGGAGAAGTTTACTCACAAAATCCTATTCCAAGGTTGTATCTCTTAAGCTAGTTTGTGTACCTTGAAAAATAAAATCATTTCTAATACATTTTAAATTAATCAACATTACTTTTAATGTCTTTGTTTACTCAAAATATGTGGTCGTGAAACTGATGAGGTTATGACTCAGTAGATAAAACAAATGAATGTGAACATAAATCTAAGTCCTAAACTTCAATTCTCATAAGATGAGATGCTTTTGAAAATGCAACTTTCAACTCAACTCTTAAATTTCAATAAGATGCAACCTTTCTATACATGTATCAAGATCAATAATAAAAAACCCAAAAGAGAAAATGCCAAAATGAAAAATGTGTTTTTTCTTTCAATATAAAGAAATGAAAATGCAAAGGACTGAACAACAACTTGATATATAAACCCTACTGTAAGCAAAAAGAGACAAAACAAGAAGGATACCAAGAAATAAACACCCACCCCAAATGCAAGGACAATCAATTAAAAATATGACGAGCAAGAAAAACTGCCCGAAAATTCAACTAAAGAAAGGTTTCCTATCACTCTACAGGCACTCAACAGTTATGACAGAGACCCAAGAAGACTTAGAAACTATCAAAACTCACCCAACAAACACCAAACTCAACAATCAAGAAAAAAATATTGATGTGTGCAACTGTTTAAGAAAAACCACGTATGAAGGTGCCCTACAAGATGAAAACTTGCATATGTACACGTCTGTTAAGGGAAAAACCACATATAAGTATTAAAACACCTCCAGGTTAAGGATAAGGACAAGAAAATCAGATTCAAAATGAAAATAGGCTATCAAGAAATCATATGACATGGAAACTCAAGCTAACCGAGAGAAATCAAAGGAGAAAAATACTCCAAACCCCAAAAAGAAGATTCAATCCCCAGTATGGTCACCAATTCTGTTATGAGGAAAATCACTCTACGGCATGGGGTAAACCACAACAGACAGAATGACTTCAAAAATCAACTCTAATCTCAAGTATGTTGTATAAACGAAAATGATAACAAGACAATATAAAGAGCCTACCTCATCCAGACATTCTATGAAGACCACCATTGAGCACTCAACTCAAAGATTTATACCTGTAAATTGTCCTCAACAACCAAGATACGCAAGAATATGGTGATAATATATATTTTTAGCACATATAATAGCATAATCCATCAACATTCATAACAAATATGCCCATGGAATAACAATTCAAATATTTTCAACATATTAATTGGACGAGAAAAGAGTATTTCTATTAAAATATGATCAATTGAAGTGTATGAATGACAAACTTCTGTGTCTGCACATATCGGAACTAAGAAACTAAGTCCCTTCTAGTTGGGCATCCACCAAATGCAAGCTCACATAAGGGAGACAATGAGGTTCTCCATAAACGAGGGAAGAGCTTCAAGGTTCAACAATGTGTTCAGACTTTAAAGGACAAAGGGATGTAGACTCAACATGAAGTGAATAATTTCTCTAGAGTAACTTTTCTCTCAAAATTTGAATTCTTATCCCTTTCCACGGTTTGGATATTTCCCATTTATAGCATTCAAATGGAACTGAAGGGCTGATTTAGAATTTTTCTAGTATATGGAAGGTCAAGGATCATGGATCTCGTGACATGACATCGAAACCCGACATAATTTTTAATTTTTAGCACCAAACTCGATGTACGTAGGTTGTAGTGGTGCAACCTACGTATACGCATGTTGTATAACTGAGAGGGAAGGTATATGTGGAAAAATATGATTTTTTTCTCTGGGAAGTGAAAAAGGGGACTTCAAGTCTGCATAGCGAAATGGAAAATTCCTTCTGAGCAAGTTACATGGGGTGAGGAAAATATTTCTATAACAAGAAGCTAGAGAATTTGAAAATATTTCAGAATAAGTTCAATATCCTTCTCCTCGTTCCATGGATGGTGAAGAAGATATGGTAGAAGTATTTTTGTTTCCCATATGGGAATCCAATGGAGAGACTAAGAAGAAAAATATTAATCCTTCTTCCTTACCTCATTTTCATGGAATTGTTTATGAATATCCTCACACTTTCTTGTTTGAGTTTGCAGTTATATGGAGGGCATATGGTTATACTAATGATGAACATAAGCTAAAACTTTTTCCTTCTACCTTGAAAGATTCAACTCTAATATGGTTCATGATCCTAGAGGGAAGCAATATCAAAACTTGGGATCAAATGAAAAATACCTTCAGTAAAAATACAAAGACTATTGTAGAGAAAGAGACACAAGGGATGAAATATCCATAACGTCTCAAGGGTTTGATGAATCTCTAGAAGAATTTGAAGAGATATTTTAGCTAAGATACAAAAGATATCAAAACCGTACTATGGATGAAGACTCAATCAATCTTTTCTTACTTAGAGGAGTAAGAGAGGATCTCATGGAAACATTGAATCTCCTATCCAATGAATATATTTATCAATTGTACTATGATGATATCAAGAGAATATTCGAAAACCATTCAATATCCTCAATAAAGAAAGGTATAAGCAGTAGAGGTTTGGTACCTCAATATTCTAACCCTACAACCCATATAAAAAATCAATTTGGAGGGTTAATAGAATATATGAAAACTGATATATTTCATTCTTTAGCCATCAAAATGGATACTTTGCAGATAAAGAAGAAATAAGAGGAAGAAGAGAAAGTGTTGGATATCTATTGACCTAAATTATGGACATACATATGGCCTATCCCAAAAACATATTGTTCTTTATCCTCCTTCCCAACCTTTAATAACATAAAACCTTCCTATGTGGGTATAAGAAGAATAATATCTGACCCAAACAATTTCCTATCCCATCTACACAATCAACACATCCTTGGCTAGTATAAAATTGATGAGGACACTTTCCTTGAAAATTTTCAGCAAAATCAATATCCAACTAATGTGAAAATGGAGGGAATAAATGATGAAACCTGATCTGAAATTTATGCAAGAAATAAAACAAAATTATGGACATACATATAAACTGTTGATATTGAAGTACCATATGTCAAATCCATAGAAATCATCCATGCAAAAACAATCAAAATCAATACTAGACTTACCAACCATCAAGAACAAAAACGGTTAGATGTGCTGAAAATAAACATTGAAGCTTTTGCATGGGATAATAAGGATATGAAAGGAATCCATCCTTCCATTTGTACTCACCATATTTACATCAAAGAGGACTGTAAACCTGTCAAACAACCCCAAAGAATGATGAACCTTTGAATGAAAGATATAGTTAAACAATAACTCCAAAATTTGTTAGATGTTGGATTCATATATCCAATTTCAGATAGTGAGTGGGAATTTCATCTTGTAATTGTTCCGAAAAATAATGGGAAATGGAGGATATGTGTGGAATACCGAGAGATAAACAAGGCTACAAGAAAGGATCATTTTCCCTTACCCTTCATTGACCAAGTCTTGGATGTCTTACCAGAAAATAATACTTTTCATTCCTGGATGGGTTTAGTGGATACAACCAAATTCATATCAGTCCTAAAGATCAAGACAAAACAACCTTTACCTATCCCCAGGGCACATTTTCTTATAAAGTCTTACCATTCGGACTATGCAATGCCACAACCACTTTCCAAAGATCAATACTTAGCATCTTTTCATAACTCATCCATGATAAAGGTGAGATCTATATGAATGACTTTACCCCTTATGGGACTTCTTTTGATGAGGCCTTAGATTATCTAGACAAATTTCTCCAAAGATGTAGAGAAATGAACGTATCCCTTAGAAATGAAAAATTCAACATGATGATGAATGAAGAGATTGTGTTAGGACACCACATGTCCTCCATAGGGATTGAATTAGACAAAAATAAAGTTAAAATCATCACACTACTTCCCGCCCCTCTGAAACCAAAAGATATAAAAAGTTTTCTTGGACATGCAGGATACTATAGGAAGTTCATCAAGGATTTCAATAAGATATCTTCTCCCATGTTTACCCTGCTATCCAAAGATTTATATTATTGTTGGACTGTAAATTTTCAAAAATCACTTGAAATAATAAAAGAAAGACTCCCAAGTACTCCTGTGTTACAAGGTCCCAATTGGGCTCTTCCATTTCATTTTCATACTGATGCATCAAATAAATCTGTAGGAGTAGTCTTGGGACAAAATGAAGATAAAAAAACTTATGCAATTTATTTCATAAGTAAAAACTTGGCTGGTATAGAGATAAACTACATTGTTACAGAAAATGAACTTTTAGTAGTAGTTCATGCTCTCAATAAATTCAGACATTATGTTACATGGTATATATTTTATGTACATATATACATATCATGCTTCCATTAGATACTTGATGAATAAAACTAACATCAATGATATAATTATTAGATGGATTTTTTTATTACAAAAATTTGATCTAACTATTCTTGATAAGCATCGAAAGCAGAATGTTGCTGCAGATTTTTTGTCCAGGTTCACCATTCCTACTAAATAAGGCATGATTGATGATCAGTTTCCGTATGAGCACCTCTTTTCCATATCAATACAGACCCCTTGATTTTATGACATAGAAAATTATTTGACAAGAGGAAAGTTTTCTCAACATTTCTCCTACCGAGAAAGATGCAAGATATTCTAGAAAAGGATAGCCTACACTTGGGTAGAAAGGTATATTTTCAAACTTGGTATAGATCAAGTCTCTAGGAGATGCATAAGAGAATATGAAGTGCATAATATCCTCCATGATTTTCATGTTGAACCATGTGGAGGGAAGTATGTAGTAAAGAGAACAACTTACAAGATATTGCAAGAAGGATACTATTTTCTGACCCTGCATAGAGATGCTCAACAATACAATTCACACTATGATGAATGTCAAAGAATGAGAAATCCTACAAAGATGAACTAAATTCCCTTGCAGCCCCAAGTATCATTAAAACCATTTGAAAAGTGGGGCATGGAATTCATAGGCCCAATTGATCCACCATCAGAGAAGAAGAATCACATACTTGTATGCATTGACTATCTGACCAAGTGGGATAAAGTAAAGGCTATGAAGGATGCCACATAACATAATGTATCTTCATTCCTCCAATAATGAATATTGTCAAGGTTTGGTTATCCTAGACAAATAGTCACATACCAAGGAGCTCAATTCACATCTAGACTTATTGAGGAAATCATGAAGGAGAACAACATCCACCATAGGAAGTCAACACCTTACCATCCACAAACAAATGGATAGGATGAAGTTACCAAATGAGAGTTGGAAAACATCCTCACCAAAACAATGAGCATGAACAATAAAAATTGGTCAAAGAAACTCACAGAAGCATCATGGGCATAAAACATCACATGGAAGACTACTACATGGCTCACACCCTTTGAGTTAGTATACAATAATAAATCCATGCTCCCTATTGAGTTTGAATACCATACATTAAGAACAATAGTTGAATTGAGTATGGATATAAAATCATCACAAAATGAAATATTAGATTAACTAAATGCCTTAGATGATTACATAATGCAAGCACTCTTCAATACTAAAGTAGTGCAACAACAAAGAAAACAATGGCATCGTAATAAAATAAAGCATGGGAAGTTCAAAGAAGGGTATTAGGCCCCTTTTTATGATTCAATATTCAAGGACTTCAAGGTAAAGTTAATGACTAGGTGGTTAGGGCTCTACATCATTGATACATTCTATGATAATGGCTCAGTTTAGATTAGGACCATTGATGATGAGTAATTCCCTTGATAGTAAAGGGATTCATGCTCAAAGTTTACAATAGGCAAATGACAAGGGAATATATTATAACAATAGTGAAGACACAAAATATGGATGTGATTTATAGCAAATATCCTCTCAATCCATCCAAATAATGAGATATGAAAAAAGAAATAAGAAAAATGAGAGAATAAAATACCTGGATGAAAACCTTACTGAGGCATCTAGGAAAAATTTGTGGGTGAAAACCTCCAATGGAGGTAGTCTTAGATCTAGGGAATAATGAAATATCCTCATCAAGAAAACCTCCCAGAGGCTTGATAAGGCAGGGCATTGGTGAAAACCAGTGACGACACCTGTTCCTTGAGAAAAAGTTAAAAAAAAATATCTTTAGAAATACTAATGTTTTTTTTAACAGGTACCCAAGGACTCCATTTGTAGCAATCATCTGCACAAGAAAAAACTCAACAAACAATTAGAAACATATCAATAAGGGAAAGAATAATTTTTTAGTTTTTATGCACTTTCAATATCATCTTCCATACATTACAATTTCCATCATTTTCATTCATAAATCCTTTTTCCTTTTTTTTCATACATCAATCACACTTTCCATATTCAACACTTTACATTTTTTACCCCTTTGTTTCAATAAAATTGATCTACAAGGTCATCCTACAGGATTCTATAGGATCATCCTACAAGATTTTATAGGATCATCCCTATGGGATCATTTTCACAAATAACAGGTAGCATTAATTCAAAGGACAAGACCAGTACTAGCATTATCATTGCTAGAATCAACAACATCACAACCTTTATCAACCATGTTTGCATCAAATACAAGAATCGTGAAAATAAAATTACAATCCTACAGAATACTCTATATCTTGTAGAAATCATTACAATATGCAAAAATATAGTTCTACAAGATCCCTTGTATCCTGTAGAACACAAAAAAAACACGATATCCAAGATATTTTTGTAGAGAGAAGATCCAACCCATGTAAGAGAGGAAGTCTTCAAAACCCATGTCAAAGAGGAAGTCTTCAACACCCATATCAAGAAGGAAGTATTCAATGTGATCAAGTAATCCAAAAACAAAGGAACAAGAAATAAATTATGTCATCACTCCAATGACTTGCAAACACAAAGAAATCAATGCATGCAAAGGTAAAACAGGTACCGCAATAATCTACCCTCTTCAATATTCATTAAGCCTCATACAAATATGTATGCATGCTTATTTAATATGGTCAAACATTTATAAAATTCTAACATGGTGGTGAGAATGACGATGTTCAACTGTTAGGTCAGAAGGCGAGGTGGCCATTGTTTATGAAAAGAAATGGCTATCCTAATACCAAAAATTTTTAATCTTGTCATTCTAAGGAAAGATAGTTGGGATTGTTAGCATATGTTTATAGCCCTTTTGAAAAATCATCAATTAATCTTCAAGAAATATGTTCTTGAGATCATTGTTGTCTTTTATGTTGTTTTATGATAAAGAAAAATAAAATATTTATATCAGAAAATACAAACAGTTTGATGAACAACAGAAAATAAAAATAGTTTCATGAAAAATCATGAAAACAAATAATTATGAAATATGATCACACATATAATCCAAAATGAGACCTCAAAACCATCATGTGATTTTATTCATTCAATTTTACAACACTTCTAAATACATTCTTTCATACCCAAAATGGGCAAGGACCAATAAAATACTTAGAAGTCACACGTTACATCATCACAAAGATGATTGATCTCTCCTAAGTAAAACCAAGACTAAAAGAAAATGGATCGACAAGATGCAATTTTCCATTGCCTTGACTCTACACAAAATTCCTAATTGGAACTGCAAATAAATTTATAAATCCAATAAGAATTTACAGACTATCATAAATAGATGATCAACCTTATAAATCATGTCAATAATCAATCCTTCTTGGTCCTCCTTGTTACCACCTTCAGTAAGACCATGATATCAACAATAATAATTTAGCCTTTAAGTATTTCATAAATGAATGAATTAGTAATGTAATCTCACTCTAGAGAAGGAGAAAACCTTATCAGAGTTTCTCTCTCTCTGTCTCTCTCCTCCTCTTTTGCTTCCCTTCAATTCTTGTTTTATTCCTACAAAAGTAGTTTGAGTATTTCAACTACTTTTAGCAAAATTATTTTAATAACTTTTAGTTAAATAGGGACAAGTCATAATTAAATATTAATAATAAATGATAAGCGTATAATAAATATTAACTAATAGGTGGGGACCCCCTAACAACTCTTTTGTTTAATTTTCTTATTATTGAACCTTGTTTCTTCAAAATAATCATGCCATCAAACATCATTGTGCACATATATCCCAACCAATCATCATATGAAATATCTCAAACAAATACTTGTTAATATAGGAGTAACCGAAGATTTGTTTAACACACATATACTAGTCCTTGTTTAACATTTTCTTTGTCTTTCATCTTCAGACTCTCAAACTTTCTTCTATGAGTTTGGAGCTTGGCCTTCTTGACCTTGTCATCACCTTTATGGATGTTTTGAAGTTTACCCCAAATTTCTTTCATGGATTTGCAATGCATTACTTTGAAAAAATATGATTCTGACACTCCTCACAAGATGGCATTCATGGCTTTTGCATCATTTTCATTATCCTTTTTCCTGGTTGTATCTGTTGGTGGAGTTGTTGGAATTGTATAGCTAGTCATGAACGATTTCCAAATATCAAAACCAAAGGTCCATTAGATATGTTTTCATTCTTACACTCCAGAAGGCATAGTTTTTTATGTTAAACAATGGAGCCATGTTTCTAGAGAAACCTTTCTGATTTTCCATGTGTTCTCCCGAGATCTACCTTCTAGTGGTTAGACTGTTTCTGAAGGAACCAACTCTGATACTAATTTTTGAGCACACACTTATACTAAGATGGGGGGGCAGGAATCAATATAAGGCTATCTTTTTATTTTTAACATTCATAAACCATAATGATGCAATCACATAAATGTAACAACCATAAGACACAATATTTAATGTGGAAACCCTTTCAGGAGAAAACCACAAAAAATATTTTTTATTAATTTGTAGGCACCAACCTAAGGTCACAAATGTTTGTAGGAAACAACCTACTGGAGACACCAATCCCCACTTATTTTTGTAGGCACCAACCTACATGATACATGAATTCCCTCGATTATTTGTAGGCACCAACCTACAGGAGACACCGATCCCCTCTTATGTTTGTAGGAGCTGACCTACTAGAGACACTGATCCCCTCTGTTTTTTTTAGTCACTGACCTACAAGATACATCGATCCCCTCTTTTTTTTGTAGGAATTGACCTATAGGAGACATCAATCTCCTCTATTGTTTGTAGGCACAGACCTACTAGAGACACCAATCCCCACAACAATTTGTTTTGTAGGCACCAACCTAATTACAAGTTCACATGTTCTTCATGTGAAATTCCTTCACTTGTCTTCTTGATCCTTCTATATTCATCGAATCTACTCTATGCTCATTAATTATTCTTTCATTATATTATCTCTGTGCTCACTCCCTCTAATTTCTTTATATCAACTCGATGCTTGATCCTTTTTCTTTCATTAGACCTGCTCGATGCTTGCTCCTTTTGCTCTGCCTTCACCAGATATTATTTCTTCTACTTTTTCCTTAGACCTTCCTTTAAAAGTTTTTCTTACAAGAACTCGATATTTATTTTCTATAACACCAGATCTGATCTTCGCTAATATTTAATCATCGCTCCTTGAATGATATTCAATCATCACATCTCAAATGATATGCATAAGAATATTACATTTTCACCACCACACCCACAAGTTTTCTCATAACCCTCTTTTCCATTTATACTTTGCCATAAGATTTACATGAAAAATAATTTTCATTTGAAAAGGCATGACTTTTATTAAATAATAATTAATTTTCCCCATTTTTTATTTTTAATTCACTTTTTAAAATACCATGGGTAAAATACCACCATGGGTTTTAAATCTATGTGCAAATATCATGTGCACTTTCACTTTTACCTTTTTTAATCCATTTTCATGTTTACTCCACTTTTATGTAAACTCCACTTTCACTTTTACCTTTTTTTTAATCCACTTTCATGTTTACTCCACTTTTATGTAAACTCCACTTCCACTTAACTTTTCCACTTTTGTATTTATTAAATTCACATTTATATTTGAATACTTACTTACCTTTGACATCAATGACAATAATTTATTCAACATAATGTCAATGGCACCTGGAGGATTTCCCTTCAAGCATTACCTAGGGTTAGAAGGTTCCCTTCAAATTTGGATGGGATGAATAGTCCATGGAGAATCCTTTCTTGATACTATAAAGGTAAACTTAAAGGTTGGCTAAGAAAAAATATGGAGCCCTAGGACATCCTACCTTAATGCATGAACATTAAATTCAATGATCAAAGGGGAAAAGTTAGAAAATTTATCTTGAGAACCCTTCCAAGTGGAGTATTTCACCCTTATTTGACCTTGTAATAGCCTTTTTCTTCCAACAAACCTTGAAAAGTGCTTATATAATCCTTGAAAAAATAGATATACATTCACATAAGAAAATAAATAAATACTCAAAGAACTACTTAAGCCAAGTTTCTCACTAATCTCCAACAATTTGAAATGGAGGATTTTTCCTTTTATAGGTGAAGATTATCCTCAAATACAATACAATACCAAGTGATAGCTCAATACCATGAGCTCCAAAACCATTAGCCCAGTCAAAACCATGGAAAATACAAAAAATGACATAATACATCCCACAATATGCTCTAAATATGAAACGCCTTCTAGAATAGGTCAAAGTACAATGATAAAATGTTAGGGACCTAATCTCCCTAACCCCTCACATAGATAGAATAATATATTTTACATGAAATAAAGGTCGACATTAGTTAATAAGGCCTATTTAATAAATATGAACAAGTCAATGTAAGAAAACCTAATAGAAGCTTTTGCTTCTAGAAAGATCTTCATCCAGAATGTTCTTTAGAAGATAGAATTAGTATAAATAAGTGTAGGAGGCATGAGAAAGCTTTGTCTTGTGAATTATTGTAATAAAGCACTGCTCTGCTGGAGGTTACCCCCTCGAAGAGGCAAGTGAAAATAGCTTTCATTTCAATAAAGGGGTCATTTTGGTGTGTTATTCTCTACATTTTGTTGTTTTGTTGGTAATTTATGTTATATTCTTGTTTCTTCTTAATATCACATAACCAGGTGCATAACAAGTGGCAACAAAGCACTTTTATTCGCATGAATTATGGGTAATCATTTTTCCAAGGTAGAGATATGTCATTTAGTACATAAATCTGTGACCAGGGAAGAATACACAAAGGAAATACAAGAGGTTTTTAAGGTCACATTGTTGGACACCCTTGTAACCTCTGTTGGTACCCCTTTGAGTGGTAGTGCATTAGAAAAAACCTATATATGGACTTGCACTTCCATGTACCTCTGGTATATTGGGAACCCCCCTAGGTATCTTGAAACCATACATAGATCAATCGATCGGTTACCTAACTACTATAGTGCCATCAAGAAAAATACTTGGGAATATACTCTCTAGTACAAGGGTAATCGGGTAGTATGGCTAAGGGTACGGTCTAGCCTCCTTAGTTGGTGCCCTGAGATATTGGGCCAAGTACTATTGCTCGACCCCACATGTATATCAAAGAACTATAAAGTAGAGAAAACCCTTGTCTATAGGAACCCTAAAAACCCTAACCCTTGGGGTGGAAACACAATAGAAAAGGAAAAGACAAGATCTATTGCAAGTGCAACCTTGCCTCTTGCATTAGGGTTGAAAAATTACTACACATTTTTTCCTGTTAAGAATTTGGGCATTTCGACATAGTGGTATTATTCAGATCAGAGTATAATTCTGCAGGAGGGAAAAAAAGTGTATGGGGCCTTCTAGTGCCCTTATTTGAGATCTATCTCATTGGATTCCCCATTTTTCTATGGTTTATCATTTTGTAGCATATGTGAGGTAGGGAAAGTATGAAGGAGCGAAGTGTACGAATGTGACTAAAATATATTTTTGAGGTTATCCGTGGGTCATATATTAGCAAGGTGCATATGTCCATGGGTCATAGCTTAGAAAGTCGTAGATGTTCCTGGGTCACAATTCATCAAAGAACAAATGTACATGGGTCATGGTGCAACAAAGAGTAGATAGGTTATCTGCGGGTTGACAGTGGGAAAGGCGTAGATGTAAGCGGGTCATAGAATTGAAAATAATAGATATCTGTGAGTTGTTAGTGTACAAGTCACAAATCTGTAAAATGTTTTTGAGGAGGATGCTAGTACCAGGTTGTCGAGACTGAGGAAGAGCTACAGGTCTGTAATATTGTGTATCAATTCTTCTACATTATAAAAGGTATGTTTTACATGTGTTTTGAGGGTTGTGTCTTTATACATGGTTGAGGCATGTTATGGATATTTGAGAAGATGGTTTGAGGTACACCTTGGTGATGTTATGGTACATTAATTAGAAGTATATATCGACTATCTTGGTATCCAGTTTGGTATATGTCATAGTGATGTTATCACATGCTTGAGGCACTTCATTGATGATATCTTATGGTACATGGTGTATGGAATGATTGAGACATGTCATGAGTGATATGGTATATGATTGAGGCACATATCATTGTACATGCTGTTATCACCCTATAAGTTATAGGATCAACTGGTGACTGGGATATTATCTGTCTCTAGTGTTTTTGTTGACAAATGATTTTTCATTCTGCAAATAATTTGAAAAGAAAACAAAAATAAAAGAAAACAAAAAGAAAGAAAAAAGAAAAGAAAAGAAAAAAGAAAAAAGAAAAAGAGGGCATAAAAGAATTGCAATAAAAGCCCCATGCAATAATAGTAACTTGGTCCATACCTTTCAAGCATGGCCAAGTTCTTTTTAAATTTGATGTTGATAGGGTAGTGAATGAATTTGGCTAAAAAGTTTAATCTTAGCCAAAGTGTCTAGGTTAGATTAGTGAATAAATCTGACCAGGCTGTCTAATCCTCGTCAGATAGCCCCAGGGTAGAGTATTTTCTTAACCCAACAGTCTAATCTGGG
The DNA here is from genome assembly GCA_009831015.1 of Picea engelmannii. NCBI lineage: Eukaryota > Viridiplantae > Streptophyta > Pinopsida > Pinales > Pinaceae > Picea > Picea engelmannii. The sequence continues at coordinate 307,218 of ML785607.1, read as the reverse complement.
TTAACTGTCATAGGAAACTAGGCTAGAACATAGGTTAGTGGCACTGTTGCTTCGTTTTAATAAATCCAGCTTGATGTAAGTGTTGCACCGTGTTTCAAATGCTTAAAGGATAGTTTGGTTAAGCCCCATGGTGGTGTCTACTTGAAAAGTTTGGGGAAAAACCCATAAAATGCATTTATCCTAAGTTTTTCCCAGCGCATGCATTTTCCGTTCCCCATTTATGCTCCCTGCACATATCGACGGTCCTGACCGTGGCGCCCAGATCTACGGTGTACAGATCATTCTGGATCCCCCCGACCATTCTGCTTTTAACCAAGGGGGGGGGGGGTCCGGAATCGCTGATAANTTTTCCCCAAAGTCCTGTCACCATTTGCTATCTGACAGACCCCCGTCACTTATGGACGTCACCTTCCACTCCTTCCCGAGTTAGTCACATCCCATAACTGTTGTCAGTCCCCTCCCCCCTTTCACTCATGGCAAGCCCCTTATTATGACTTTTACCTCCAATCCCTAGCCACCACATCACCCGTCCGTATCTTTCAGCCACCGTCACCTGCCATATCACCCCCAAATGACATGTTGTCCATTTATTACTGGATAACCTATCCATTATCCAGCTGACCTGTCTCCTGCGCCCAATCGACCCCAGTTTAAATAAAACCATCGTTATTTCGCTTACTTTCGCTATTCACCCGTTGCACCAGAGAAATTCATCGCTTATTCCTCCATTACATTCTGTCGCCCTCATCCACAGTCAGTCCCCCCCACTAACATTGTGTTTATTGCAGGTATTGTTGCAGAGATGGCGCCAAAATCCAAACAAGCAGAAGGAGAGGAGAATCTGTTTCTCTTGCCTCCTGTCGACCTGGACAAGATCCCACTGGTCGACAAAGACCAATTAATCACAGATACCAAATGTGATTTTGACTTCTCAGACCTCCATTCATGGCTCAGGGAAGTTTTCCTGGACCAGAGTGATGAAATTGGACTCTGGGAGTCCAATTTACCCCTTTACCTCTTTCCCCAGATCCACCATTTTCCTGAGTTCGCACTTAAGTGTCAAGCCCACTATATTCCCGAACAAAGAGTCGTCATCTCCTCGTCCAGAGAAATCCTTTTCCTCATCACGCCTGAGTCCATAGACCAGATGATGCAAATCCCCCAAGCCGACTCCGCGTCTCCTTTCAACCTGGAAATCCTTACAGAGTTGTATCAGAAAATGACTTTTCCCCAAAGAGCTCAAATATTCAAGCTTTTCCTTCCCACATCCACTCAATTCCCTTCCACAAATCCCCCTTAATCGTCATCCATGTTCTCCACTAAGGGAAACCAGGTCATTTCTTCCCTTTGTGATTTGTTAGGATACTATTCTGACCAGTGGGTAGATGAACCCAATCTGGGTTTTCTATCCATCTTCTCTACCGACGAAAATCCCACCACCCAGTTTGATTTCAGCACATTCTTGGCAGACAATATTCACGAATAATTTGTGAATTTCGGCACTGAAGGTGTGTTTAGATATTCATCGATACTATCATACTTGTTCATCTTCTTCCAGGCGGATAAGTTTGCATTTTCCATGCAGAAGATGGATGCAGATGGTAGACCTCAGGCAGTCACATCATGGACCTCCTTGTTGAAGCACAACTCCACAGAGTACAGCTTCAAGGCATTCATCTATCTGTTCTACCACCCTGTGGTAAGAATGCTAGGTGGCAAGCCCAAGCCTCGAATAAACGATGAAGTTCAGAGGATCCTGCACCTCTCGGACAACACAAAGACTGGGGATTGGTACTTGTATCAAAATCATACTGAGATCAGAGTATACGGGTGCGAGTTGGCATCTTATAAGCTACCCAAGTATTTGTCGGTCAGAATCTTTGCTTTAGAATATATAAGGCAGATTATGAATTCAGATGATATCCATTTTGTATCATTGAAGAAAAAGAAACAGCTTAGAATCAAGGGGCAGATTGGCTCCTTCATCTGCAACAGTCGTGGCGCTGGGGAAGAAGGAGACCGGATGCTGAGAGAAATGAAGTTCTTCCTAAGATTCCCATGGCATTATGATCCATGTGGGATCATTTCAGAGATGAGGGTGAAGAACAAAAATATCCCTTACGTTCATGTGTCTAGGCCTGAAATTGAGAAGTTTGCAAATCAGACATCCTGGGAGCCCAAAACATTGATTGAAGTGGAACAACAGGCTCCCCCGACCACTGTGCCACCAACAACCATGCCACAGGTCCCAAAAGAAAAGAGGCCGAGGCAGGATTTATCTCCGCCTGTCACTGAGGTATCTTCCGAGGAGTTCCAGCTACACACTAAGAGGCCTAAGACTTCCTCAGTCCCTAGCCCGACAGGGGAAAAATAAGCCCCGCCTACCACAGTGACGAAGTCGGTTATTCCTCCCTTCGGTTCGAGCCTATATAAGGACATTACCCTACCGAAGAAATCCACAGACTCCCCTTTGAACACTCAGCCAGGCAAGGTGGGACCAAATCTTAGTATCTTCGAGAAGTACGAGCTGATCAAGAAAAAGAACCAGACCCTTACCAACAGTACTTGCGCTCAGTTTTGGAAGCAGGCGTCGACTGTGCAGCATCGGATTCTGTCTGCATTTGACACAGAAAAGGGCAGAATGCACATGGCCTTCCTCCAGGCACAGGTACCAGATCCCAAGGTGATCACCGACTAAAAGAGGGCCACCTTCGAATTCCAGACGAAGGACGTGCACCCAGCCGATCAGATGGATCTCCACAAGCAGACCGTAGAAATGGTTTTCTATACGTTGGCACATGCTTCCGCTTCTGCAACCCAATTGCAGGTGTCACTGAACAATGCTCAAACACAACTCAAGCTGGAGAAGATATCGTCCTTTGCAAAAGACAATAGAATCAAAAATTTGGAGGAGCTGGTCCTCAAGATCGGTTATGATCCTTCGAATGTCAAAGCAGCAGAGGAAATGATAAAAAATAAGAACGCTGATATAGCATCCTTGAGGAAACAACTGAAGCTCCCACCCACAGAGGACTCGCAAGTGAAAGAGATAGCAGAGAAAGAAGGTGAGAAGGATGAGATGCTAAAGTTTCTCATGGAGCAGAACGCGCAGCTTAGAGAAATGGAAGCTGAGATGGAGAAACTGTTAAAAGAGAAAGAGAAACTGAATCCAATGGAAGTCATTCCATTGAGTGCTATCCCAATTGTAGGAGTGAGAATAGCATCAGTGACAACAGTCCCGTCCACGACTCCATCGACATCTCAGGAGAAAACAATCGATCTGGCTGAGTCCATGGAAAGGATGAACCTGTAGGAGACGGAGATCAGCGGGCTAAAAAAGGAGATTGAGAACCTGCAGGAACTCAAATCTTCCTTCCAGACCAGCCTATCCAAGGAAAAGCAGGTAACAGAGCAGCTCAAGCAGGAGTTACAACAGCTCCAGAAACAAACAGTGGAAGGAAAGACATTGTCCGAGGTTAAAGAGATTGTATGGACAGACATCACTAAGTCCATGAATGAGATATGGCCCATGATCCAGATCATGTTTGAGCAGAATGAGTTGGTCCAGAGGAGAAAACAAGCCATTGAGAAGATCAGAGTAGAATTGGGAGATAGGCCAACACAGGCAAACGAGATCATCAAGTTCCTCAATTCCAAGACCAGGGAAGAGCTGGAAGAGTTGAAGATTGAAGACAGAACATAGACCATCCTTGAGGTCAAAAGGGTTTTGACCAAAAGAGGACTAATGCTTCAGCTGGAAGAAAAGGTTTAGGCCATGGACCAGGGGGTACAAAGGTTCTTCAGTAAGATTGAATCTCTCCAGAAGAAAGTTCTTCCTGGTCTAAAAGTGATCAATGACAAATTGATGACACTCCCAGACTACAAGAAGAGATTAGCCGAAGTGGCTAAGGATAGTTCAAAGTTTGCAGGCATATAAGGGAGCATCACCGGCAAGGCATTCTTGGATGCCCCTCAGTGGGACATCAATATCCAACACGAGATTTGATACATATTCCTCACCAAGCCTACATTTGCCAAGTATACAGAAATGGATGAAGTGTATCGAAGACTGCTCAAAGTCAACGTGCCCAGCCATCTCAGATGGGAGGAACTCTACGATCTGATCGATTAGCAGATGAGATATCCAGGTCTAGTCAATTGTCCAGTCAGATGAGGTCGTGCAAAGGCTTCATCAACGGTCTACCCAGAAATCAACGTGCAGTTACACCAAGTCATCAAGCAGTTCCTAGATTTAGGAAATTTGTTAAATCAGTTAGGCTAAAAATAGATTTAGCACATCCTGGTCATTTATGACAGGAACGTTTTGTAATTTCAGTTATAAATACTTCACCTTTCGAATTATTGGGGGTGGTTGATCTTCACACCCTGACGCTATCAGACTGTAATATTTTTGAAGAGATCTTCCATTAATAAAAAGGAGGCACTTTTACAGGATTCTTGCGTGTATTCACTGGTGAAGTTTTTCTCTCTTAGTTGAATGTCATTCTCATTTTGTCATCATTTTGTTTTCTGAATCTAATCTTTAAGAGTAACGAACATTGCAGGATTTATCTCGTATACCCTGTTTCTGACTCGAAAGATTTTAGTGTTTTTCTTCTGGTATTTTCGATAAAGGAATTCTTAACTGCTTCTTTGTTGAAATTATCTTTCTCATGTTTTTTGCTAATCATCATTTAAGCTACTAAAATATCCAGTGATTATATTATATCGCCCTGTGAAAGTTTTCCCTTTGCGTTCCTGGTTTGTATTTCATATTTTATTAAACGCAAACCCCATAGCCCAATGGATGTGTAGACTGTCTCAACCAATTCAAAAAACATTTTAACAACAAAACCGACATATTTCTTTACCTAGCCTAATATCTAAAATTGGAAACATAGCTAAATCATATAGAGAGATCCCTCTCTGAGGTTGGAAGGGCTAGATCCCAGCTTCAAAAGTGGTTGGATAAAGTTACCTTTGTAGATTTCTTCTGTTTTCAACCTCTAGGAAATTTACAGAATGCTAATACATTCTTTATGGAATATCTCTTGGTTTGAGACACATCTTGGATGTATGGTATATGTTATGGTTCATTGTTAGAGACACATATTTGAGAGGCATATATTTGGTATATGGTTGCATGTGTTTGAGGTACAAGTTTTTGTACATGGTTGATGCATGATATGGTACATGTTTTTGTACATGGATGATGCATGATATGGTACAGGTTTTAGTACATGGTTGATGCATGTTATGGTGATGGTTTTGGTATCCATGTGAGTTGATTTGATGGTATATCAGTGACAATGATAGTGATAGTGACAATGACAACAACAATGACGGTGGCAGTGACAATATCAGTGGTAGTGACAGGTTGTGTCTACTCTTATATTTTATGGCAGTAGGATGGGGCAAGGAAACGAGGTTGTAGTCTCCTTCTAGTTGGAGCCAGAGAACACAGGGAGTTGGAGCTTCCTTATGATTAGGACCTATAAACTAGGGGGTTGGATCCTCCTTCCAATTGTAGCTAGAGAATTCAGAGAGTTGTATCTTCCTTCAGGTTGGAGAGTGTAAACATGGGGTTTGAGCATCCTTCCAGTTGGTGCTGGAGAATTGGGAAGTTGGTGCTTCCTATGAATGCATTATTTTTTATATATAAGATAAAATTATGTGGTTTTCTCCCATTTGAGTTTCCACGTAAATTCTAGTGTACTTTGTATATTTGGTTGTTTATTATGCACTGATGAATGATATTGCTTATGATGAAATCATATACTAAATGCATAAGTGATAAACTATTGAATATTTATGATAAAGTTGAAGTTTATATATATTGTGATTGAAAGTGGTAATTTGTGCGAATACTGATTCACCCCCCTCTCAATATTCCAACAATCTCTTCACCTCTTATCCTTACTTGGATTTATTGATTCACACTTTTGTCAATTGAACTTTTCTCTTGATCTTTGAGAAATAATACATGACTAGGATACAATTTTTTACATGGATGGAATGAATGACAAAGGGAAGGTGGAAAATGGATATCATGGTTGGGATGTGGACAACGCTATCTAAGATAAGAACCCAATAGTACAAATTAACCCGAGAAATGACACACTTTTGATAGAAAACATGTGCCCAAGGTACTACAAGGAAAATAATAAATCCATGTAATGTTAGGTGTTTACCACTTTACAATGAGATAAGAAGTGATATCACCACATCCAAATGAACATTGATACATTTAATGTCAAAATGAAGAATATTGGAACCATACCATACCATCCATGGTGCATTTATCATTTGATTGAGGGATTAAGGTGAGATATACCATGATTGAGATAGCATGACCATACATTTGATGGAGATCAAAATAAACTCCGTCTAGATCTAGGGAATATGACCATGGCATCAACAACATGAAACCCTTGTGAGGGTATCCAAAATTCATCACCCCTATGGGGGTAACAACCACTAAATTGAACAATAAAATTTTGTCCCTTAAGAGATCCTTTCATCATGACATAGTAGAGAAAGTATCCAATTAAGGTCCATAATTGTATAAAATTCATGCACAATGCAAAACAATAAAATGCAATGGAATATACAAACTTGGAATAACATGAATTCATGGTATCAAATGCCCCTATTTTTAATTAAAAGCATTCACACACATAGCATGAAAAACACAACATTTCCATAAAACACCGTCACCAACTTAACGAGAACTCTACAGAGTTCTCATTTCTTGGGGGGGTCACATTTTTTACCTTGTTTTGAAAAGATGTGCTACTGGTAGCACCCCCCTCCCATTTTATGTTGTTTTTTTTATATTTTAAATATTTTTATCCATAATGTATCCACATTATTTTTTACGATGGTTAAAATTTAGTCCCATTGTGTTAACAATTGATGTCATTGTGGACAAAGACTTTAAAATTTACCCTCGAATAAAAAATCTATGCTACCAGTAGCACTATTTTTTTTTAGTTGAAATCATAACTTAATTGAAACCATGCCCTAAAAAACTGGTACCATCGTCGATAAACAACTCAAAATCAACTCCAAAAATCATTGCTTAGATTTTTAATTTTAATTTTTTAAAATTTCATTAAAAAAATAAATAAATTGGACAAATAAAAACTTCACAAGTTAGTTTTAAAAAAAAACACCCATTTTAAAAATAAAAACCGAATTTAATTTTGTTTTTGAAAAATTAAAAACTAAAAAAAAACTAAGAAAAAAAAAGAATTGAAATTAAAAAGAAAATTTATATATAAAAAAATTTAAAGAAAAACTAAAAACCAAAAAATTTAAAAGTATATATAAAAACAAAGGGAAAATGAGAAAAAAAATTCTGGGAAAAAAACTTTGAAAAGATTAAAAAA
>ML785607.1:269457-299524 GCA_009831015.1 Picea engelmannii | reverse complement strand
ATATATATATATATATATATATATATATATATATATATATATATATATATATATATATATATATATATATGTGTGTGTGTGTGTGTGTTAGGATATTTAGACACTTAGGAGTTAGTTAAGATCTACTTGGTCTATTGTGTCAATAGGTAAAAGTGTGTTTTCTAGTGTGTTTCTTTAGTATGCATTAATATTCATTTGTAGTTAGGAAATCTGATGGTCACGATATGTTCCCGACATAGAGTGATCTGAAGGTTCATACTCTCCTCGATATTAATGGCCATTGATCTGTGGCTTAACACCTGATTAGTCCATGATCTCTATTTAAAGAGCATGGAGGGTCATTTGCCGATGATCGATTGTGAGAAACTCTCTTGTAAAATCTCTCTGTAATCTTTTTCTTTGCATTAATAAACTGCTCCAAGTGGCCTCGTTGGTTGGGGTCGTGGATGTTTCCCCGTAGGGGTTTTACCACGTGAAAATATCAGTGTGTTGATTTTTGATCTGGTTATGTGAGTGGTTACTGAAGGTGTTTGTCCTCTGTTGGAATACATGTGTTGTCGAACATGGTATCAGAGCCTATTTGAATACCCCCTCCTGTTGTAGATCGAGATCGTGAAGACGAGTTGCCTCATATCCATTTTCTATCATTTACGTACATTTATGGGATGAGAGGAATGTTCCATTGCGTCTAGAGCACTCATTTCATTCAGGAACATTTTTCGTTTCACTCGAAAAGGTTTATGTTTTCCCAAGATACGACCATTACAGTCAGATCCAGAGGTATAAAGTTTGAATACACATTTTTTAAATTTTTTGCAGAGAAGTATTTTGGTTTTATTTCAGTTTTGTATTTTTTTATTTCCGGGTTGCTACTCTTTTAGATCTGCATATGCTCTTTTCCCCACGCCCTGTGCAATCTCGAAAAATCAGAAACAGATAGGAAAAGGTGCATCTTCCGGGTAAGCTAACCGAGATCTAACCCTTGTTGTCATCGAGAAGCGAAATTTTTTTCTTGTGTGAAAAGAGTGTTTTTTTAGCATGCTCTCCAAGGCCATCTTCAACAACAACAACAACAACAATCCTCCTTCTGAACATTACAATATGTTTTGCTAGACCATTTGGTTAAAACTTTCCTTATTAAGTAATAGGTCTTGTGTTCAAGTCTCTCTTTTGTTACTTTTTTTTTTTAAAGTTCATGCTAAAATTGTAAAGTGTATTTCACTTCAAATATAAAAGTGAATCACTATAACTAGCTTTAATATTTTATTTTAGAGTTATTTATTTTTCATGTATCTTTTCTTTGTAAAAGTGAGCCCCACTTCTCTTTATAAAAGTGGGTCACTTCATAAAACAACTTATACTACCATGTGGTCCTTTGGTTACAGTTTATTCCTTTTTTAAAAAGGGCATAACTCTCACATCCGAAGTTCATTTTCAGTGCTGATTTTTTTTAAACCGCATAAATTTTCGATCTCTTTCCATTCAGATCATTAGTTTTGGGTTTTAAATAAGTATTATCTACATATTTAATATGGCTTATACAAGTAATCTCTTACTTACCAGCACCAACTACTTCCAATGGAAATCCCATATGGAGGATTTATTAAAAAGTAAAGGCTTGTACCAAATTACCTTAGGAAAGGAAACAACACCCACTGATGTTGATAAGAAATCCAAATGGGATAATAGGAATGACGAAGCACATGGATTAATCAGAATGTCCATCTCTCCTGATTTAAGGTTCCACCTTCAATCAATTGATAAACCCAAAGAATCTTAGGAAAAGATTGAATATGTGTTTGATAAACACAATATTATTCGACCACAACAGTTAGAAAATCAAGTACTAGCTTTGAGTCCAAGTGATTTTTCTTGCATTGAAGACTATCTATCTAAGTTTAAAACACTCAGAACTTTATGTGAAGAATGTAAGATAAAGATAGATGAAGATCGTTGCATCTATCTTAGTCTGTCTAAGATAGGTAGTGCATATTCTGTGTTTGTATCTACCTTTTATGCCATACAAGAGGCTTTAGGGGCAGCTTATCAAAAACCCAGTCTTGAGAACTTTTGTGATTCTTTGATTAGAGATCAAGATAAGCTAGTACAACTTGGAGTGATCCCCACTGCAAGTACCTCCAACAAAGCCTTAGTTGTCCATAAAAAATATAAACCCAAGAATCTAAAGAAGAAACATCCTCGCCAAAACAACAAGCAGTATAAGGGTCTCAAACCCACTCAAACAACTTTTTCTCCTAATGGAGACAAAGGAACAAAATATAAAAATAAGAATACTAATAGACATTGCAACTTTTGTGATAAAGATGGTCATTATGAGTCCAAATGTTTCAAGAAGATGACAGCTTTGGAAGTAGTGATGAAGAAGCACAACATCAATATTGATTCTACTTCTTCTTCTTCTTCTCATAGACATGCACTTTTTGCTTCTAGTTTCTCCTTCAATACACCTTCTACTTCTACTTCTGATAAGTGGCTTATTGATTCTGGAGCATCTTATCATATGGCTAAGGATAGAGACATATTTTCTACTCTAAATGAATGTAACACCAAGAAAATATTTGTTGGTGATGATAGATCTCTTATTGTTGAAGGATCTAGAACAATACAAGTAGAAAATGGCCATTTCAATGATGTATTATGTCTTCCAAGTCTTTCTTGTAAACTTCTATCAGTATATCAAATCACTCATTCAGGTGAAGGTAAAACCATAGAGTTTTCACCTCACCAAGTTGTAATCAAGGATCTAAAAGATCCTAATCATGTTCTTGCAATTGGAATTGCTGATGATATTACCAAGTTGTACAAGTTTGACAACTTTGGGTCATCATCTTTTTCATCAGTTTTTATTGCTTATAGCGATGACTTGAGAAAACTTTGGCATGAGTGGTTTGGTCATATAAACTATAACTCATTGCAGCAAATATGTAATCAATAGATGGTGATTGGTCTTCCTCTTGTTTCGTGCAGAGATGGTGTTTGTGCCGGTTGTGTTCTCGACAAACATCATCAGGGCAGTTTTGAAAAATGTGCCTCTTGGCACACCTCGGGTCCTTTACAGCTTGTTCACAGTGATTTGTGTGGTCCACTTTTTCTCCTTTTTTTGGGGGCAAGTATTTCTTAACTTTCATTGATGACGTTTCTAGATGTACTTGGGTTTACTTCTTAAAACTTAAGAATGAAGTTTTTGACATGTTTTTGGCCTACAAGGCCCTTGTAGAAAAGAAATCTGGACATTAAATTCAAAGGTTAAGAACAGATAATGGAGGCGACTATGTGAACAATAATTTTACAAATTACTGCACTACATAGGGATTAAGTCTAGAGTATTGGGCATAAGCCATCAACTATGCAAATTACATAGTAAATCACACTCCCACAAAGGCTCTTAAAAATATAACACCGGAAGAAGCTTGGACTAAAATTAAACTAGATGTAAGTCCCTTCTATGTATTTGGCAGTATGGCATGGGCTCACATTCCTGATGAGAAAAGGAAAAAAGTGAAGCCTAAAAGTGAGAAGTGTAGATTTGTTGGTTATTCTAAAGATGTCAAAGGTTACAGACTTCTTCAATCACATTGTAATGAAATTATTATTAGAAGATATGTTAAATTTGATGAAAATCTCTTGGCCTGCGAGCCTAATTCGACATTTGTGCCTACTTTGGCCTATGAGCCTAATTCAATGATTGTGCCTTCTTCGGCTTGCGAGCCATCTTCGGCGTTGGTGCCTTCTTATGATCTGGTTTCTTCTTCAGATAATGAAAGTGAGGATGAAAATCCACCTCCTTCTGCTCACCCTCCTCTGGATGAGTCATTTGAACCTGAACCAACACCAACTCCACCGCTTCCGAGATGGGTCCTGTTGGCCCTTGGTTATGGAAGGAAGTGAAGAACAAGGAAGGAAAGGTAAAAAGCGAGCTTCGTGGGATACACAGTAAATGTCACTGAGTCGAAGTGAGCAAAAGAGAAGGAAATATGGAGCGAAGTGCAAAAAAGAAAGTCGTTGGATGAGGAGATCAAGGATGACAGATCAACAAGGAAGAAGGATCGTGGACAACTCAGCAAGAAGAGAAAGTCGTCATTGGATTCTTTGGAGAACCATGTGATGAAGAAGGAAAGACAGGCTAGCGAAGCCCAAAAAAAGTGGGTCAAGTTGACCTAGGGTTTTAGACACCTAGGGTTTTGGTATCTAGGGTTTTGGCACCTAAGTTTCAACCTAAGGCTTTCGGTGAGGGATTGTAATGTATAAATAAAGGTAAAGAGGACCTGGTTGTTGTTGTTGGTCATCGAGTATTGGTATGATATTGTGGTTATAGCTCTGTTGTGAAGAGAGAGGATTGTATTATGAGATCTTCAGCTGTGTGCGAAGGTCAAGTCCTCCAGCTTGGTGCATAGGAAGGGGAGAGAAAGAGAGAGAATAAAGAAGATCTGCTAGCCGAGAGAACAAATAAGAACTGTATTCTTTGCCTTAATAAATCATAAACACAGTTTTGTGGATGTAGCCTTAGAGAGAGGGTGAACCACATATATTTTGTTTCATATGTGTGATTGATGCTTGGATCTCTATCATTGTTATATTGTTATTTGCAGTCTTATGTTAGATCAGATCTATAGCTACGTAGGATATACCTAGATGATAAGTGATATATGAATGTTATATTGTTTTTGTGATAGATCCATTTGATATTCCCCTGGTTGTAGACATCCATGTCCTGCAACCCCCCTCTTAAGCTTCTTTGGGTGAGACTGCATCTGCTTCGTAGGTGATGTCGAAAGGGCCAGTAACTAGGGATTGTTGGTGCGCTCTTGGAGTGAACCTCGGGTCTGCCCCTGTGCCAACAAATGGTTTAGTTTTTGAGATAGGAATCTGTGTAAGGGAATGTCAAGCTGGTTCCCATCGAAGACAAAGATTCAGAAGTGGATAGAGGATCAAGAGAGGGACTTTGTTGAAGCCAAAAACAAGAACCCTAAGCTAAGTACTAAAGGTTGGCTGTAGAGACACATCTTCACCGATATTCACAATATCTTCTTTGGAGGAATCCATCAAGAGCTATACGAGTGGTTAGCTAGGTTATTCGACACCCAATTTGAGATCATATCTAGACCTCCTGTGGTCTAGACGTCGAGTTGATTAAGAAGGTTAAGAGAGTCAACAACGTTGTATCAAGGGTTGTAGATCACTGGTTCAATAGTACCATTGGAGGCTATATCACCGAATTTGTTGTTGACATAACAGAATCATATAGCCAGGCCGAGAGATACTTCTTCAAAGGACCCAGAGGAAAATTTTTACAATTTTTGAAGCTAAGAATCAAGATGTTGTTTCATGAAAAGAACGTCTTGAAGATACAGTAGAATGGTTGGATCCGAAAAGGCTAATTTTCAAGAATTCAGATAGCGACAGTGACACAGAAGCCAGACATATGCACAGTGGGAAAATATTTCGAGGGGTTCACCTTGAGAACCTGTTCAAGAAAAAATATGGAGACGAAGGTTTCTACAGTGGAGAAGAGGCAGATCTGACAATGAAGAACATTCAGAACCCACAAGAGCAGAGGAAGAGGAAGCTGAAGAAATTTTCCACAACGATCCACAAACATCAGGAATTGCGCAGACCATTGAAGTAAGTAATATTGATCCTTCCATTATTTCAAAAATGCTAAGTAATCAGAATATCCGGAATCACCAGAGTCTGTAGACTACTATTACTAGTAGTTCAACATCTACTTAGTCAGGAAACCTAGGCAGATCTATGGAAGACAAGATGAGGCTCCCTATATTTAAAGGAGATGGATCTAAAGATCCTGATCAACATTGGTTCTTGTGCGAGGCCGTATGGAACATTAAAAATATTACCGATGAAGCTGTTAAAAGAAACCAGTTTAGCACTATGTTGAGGGATCGTGCACTGAGCTGGTACATGAAGCTTGTCCAAGGACTTGCACAGCCTAAGCCACTAAATGAGATCAAGAACGAGCTGGTTGTAGAGTTTAAAAAACCTAAGTCGAAGTCACAGTGTATTACAGAGATGAAGGAGATCAAACAGAAGGTAGTCGAACCTGTTTGGGAGTTCGATCAGAGATTCAAGACCCTAACAGGCTGATTGAATTTTAAGATCCCATATGAGAAAAATAAAGAATGGTTCATCGCTTCTCTTTTAACACACATCAGATTTCCCCTGATGTAGTAGAATATTGCATCACAGGCAGAATCTTTGGAGATCGCCACGAAGCTTGAATCAACACCTATGGGAGAATCTAGCTCAGGCATGAGCTAGATCTTGAGCCAACTGACTAGTTTGTCTCTACAGGTTGAGGATATGAAGAAGGACAAGGGGAAGGACAAAATAGAAGATATATGGTGTGTAATATGAAGATCCAAAGGTCATGATAAAGAACATTGTCCCCTATTTCATGAATATTTGGCCTCAGTAGCGTTGAGCCCCTTGAAGCAAGTTAACCTACCCTGGTACAAAGTATGCAGAAATCAACATCGCCTTGGTGAGTGCTACTATATGCAAAAGTACATTCAGACACCCAAAAAATTGTACAACAAATTATGTAAGTCCATAGGGCACGATGATAGATATTGTAGGTATCTTGACCTAATGCATGAAAGATCAAGAGACATATACAAGATCCAAGGCAAAGTACACCAAGAAGGAAACAATGCATAGTATAATTCTCCAAGAAGAGGAAGTTTCAATCCTTGCGGTGGATACAAAGGATAAGGATGAGGAGGAGGAGTAGGTATGGATCAAGGCCAAGGAAAAATAATCTATTACAACTATGCGCATTCAGGACATTTAGCGAGGGACTGCCAAAACCCTTGCACAACCTACAATTATTTCAATTCCTTTGAGCATGTCATCAAGGACTTCCCTTTGCTGCTATCTAAGCTTCAGGAAAGATGAGGACCTCAGCAAAACCCACAAGTAAAACTAATATATGTTGAACCTCATGGAGCAGAATTTAGAGTCATTGTTATCACTCAAGGAGGTGCTGCTACAAGAGAAGACAGAGAAGCCCAAGGAAAGACTGCATACAACCACAGAGTTAGGAAAACTACAGTGAAGACCCCAATGTTTGATGCTAAGAAAGAAAGACAAATATTTGAGGAGGCAAGAAAAGAGTTCAAAGGAGATCAAGGGTCTTCATCACATAAACAACCAGAAATCAAAGAATATGGCATGCTTTAGGCGTTTGATCAGTCTACATCACCATCAGAAGGAAAAGAGGTAAGAAAACTCATGGATTTTTTGTGCACTTGTGTTAAGTTGATTCAAGATAAAAGCATTGTACAAGAATTACAATATTTAATCAAGCAGTATGAGCTAGGAAATACAGATTCCTTACTGAATAGGGAAGTGCATCAAATTGGGAAAAGGAGGACAAATAAAGAATTACACCTGAATGCTCAAATAGGAGAATATGATATAGACTATGTGGTCCTTGACTTAAGGTCGGAGGTCAATGTCATGATGAAGCAAACCTGGGCACTGATGGGAAAACCGAAGTTGATCTATTCCCCTATCAAGCTTAGAATGGCTAATCAACAAGCTGTCAGCCCATTTGGACGATTGGAACATGTCCCCGTGGACATCGATGGAGTTAGAACCTTTGCATATTTTGAAGTAATTGAAATTGTTGATGACAACTGCCCTTATCCTTCATTAGTAGGAATGGATTGGGCCTTCGACAATTATAGTGTTGTTGATCTAAAGAAGAGGTGTATGACATTTGAAAGAGATGGCCTTAGGGTCATTGCACCTTTAGATCCAGATGAGGGTCCTCGATACACAGATCCTGTCAGAGAAGAAGATAACGCGTACGAACTGGAAAACATCTACAAACTAACAACCAGACAACAGGATTATATCAATCCTACATCCGATGGGAATCTGAGCTGGCAGAGTGACAACACATGTTCATCAGTCTCAGAAGAAGTGTTGGAGAACTGGAAGAACCATATGTATGAATTATCTACCAAAAGATGTGCTAGACTAACCAGAGAGGTCTGTTGGATCAGCACAACAGTGAGTAACTTACCCACATTTGATGGGTTGAACTCTTTAGAAAATTTCTTATCAGAGTTTGAGACAAGTGTACCAACACAATAGAGGCTGTTGGAAATGGATGAGTCCATGAAATCCACACCAGCAAGATGGTTGGGGATGCATAAAGGAAACATCACAAACTGGACACATTGTCGAAATTTGATGACAGCGCGGTTCTCAGCACAAGTAGGAAATTGGGAAGTGAGGTACACAGGTCGAAGTTGCCCAAAGGACCATGTGCGAAGCTGCAAAGAGGTCTGGAGTGACATTCCTTGAGAACAATGGGTGCACAGATTCATTAACATGCTAGACATGATCCCTATCAACTGGTACCTTCAAGCGGAGCTGCGCCTCATCACTTCAGATTGGGAAGGTATGATTCAGAATTTTGTAGCCACCTTTTTGTTTGAAAGTGAATTTCCTTCAGTAGACCAAGCATTATAGATTGTGAGACAGAAAGTATTTAAGGAGGTATATGGCCTCCCTTTGGAGCAATAAGAGGATGAATGGACCACGCCATTCCATAAATTGCAAGGATGTTACAACATTAATGTCGATGAAGATGATGATCCGAGGAAGGTGTTATCACTCCAAGAAACCCTTTGTGGTTGTAGACCAAAGGTGCTTGGTAACTTAATAATAATGTTTTTTTATGTATTTGGGACAATGGGGTCTTCAATGATTTGTATAAGAAACATCTTATCACAAATGTAAAGATGCAGTGCTTTCAGTAGACAATAACCAGATCAAATAATTGACATAGAGAATGGATAATACTATTCTTGATTTGCCAATACTAATGAAAGTAGGGCCTAATACAAGACAGCGAGGAATCCTTTAGTTTCAAGCCAATGAGTTCAACAAAGAGGTAACAGTCTTTATGAACTAAAATCAACTGAAATTAAAGTACAGAGAATGAAAAATGGACAATTCTGGTATTGCAAACGAAAGCAAACTCCACTTTATTTATGTAAAAAGAGTCTATACAATAGCATGAAAATATTTCCCAGTTTGAACCCTTGTTTCATATCAAAAACATACATTTATAGCCTCTTACAAATAGTTATACAGATCCTAAAAACATGGATCTGTATTTAATAAAGACAACTCAATTCTATCTAAACAACTTAAAAATAAAGTCTTTAACAACTAAACTTAATAGTTGAACTGTCTTCAATCTCCAAAATCGCCATCTGCATCCTTCAGCTCCTGGTATCTGCAATGTGGTGAAAATAGCAGGACACCTGTCTTTGACTGTTGGATTTTCCAACATTTATGATCGATTTTTGAGGAAGTGGTTTTGCATGTGTTACCAAAATTCTCTCAAATCCCTGATGCTAAACCTTTTACACGCGATTTGATAGCTCACTGATACACTGGAGCCCCTTCAAAACCCGTTTGGAATGAACTGTCTTGTCCTTGTCTTCAAAAATTAGTTTTCCATCTTTCAACAGTGCACTCCTTTAATTTTTCGCGGGTTAGTTGTTGAAAGCCATCGCTTTCCACAGCTAACGGGTCATAAAATAATAGCTTTGCACTGGGGAAAGTCCCGATTGCGCTCAAAATGAATTTTTACCCCAAAATTTGATTTCAAACAAAAATCAGTGGGCATCCGACTTCTCACCTTGCATATTAACAACGAATTGAGCGAGCACCTTCAGATCTGGATCGGTTTTTTGGCTCAGTTTTTGTTTCAACCTCCTTATCTGCCTTTTGAGATGTTTGGAAAGCCACCACAAGCTGTTGTAGTCTTTGGTGAGATTTTTCTTCCTCTTCTTCTCTCTAACACTTTCTTTTGCCAATATTTCAAACGCAGCATTGGTCTTTGCGAAGTTATCAGATAACTTCTTATACCTTTGTTTAATCACCCGCTCCAAGACCTCTTGCTGGGCAATTACTTCCTTCAGATGCTTGATCTTTTGAGACTTCTTTGATTTGGAGTTTTTTGATGATTCTCCCTGTTCTGTCTAATTGAAATTTTCAAAGTTCTGTGCACACTCAGCTGACTTCTCAGGACTCTTGGTGACAGGGCATTGATCTTGCTGCTCTGATTCTGAATCTGAATAGGGCAAGTTTAATATATTCTTCCCTGTACTCTACTGTGTAGGATGCTCTGTATTCTGCTCTGTGGTCTACTCTGTGGTCTGCTCAAAATTTAACCTTTTCTTCGACCTGAGGGGATTTACTCCAGAAATTCTGTCCTCTGAAGGTCCTGGCAGGGTCCTTCTTTTTCTTGAACTGCTTTGAGGAGAGGATTGTTTCTTTGAACTCTTCACCTTCTCATTTGCAATCTGGTTCTGTGTTTCAAAACCTTCCCAGAATAGGAAATGTTCCCATCTCCTTCCCTGTTGTTTCAATTCTTCCATGATAATCAATTTTATGAGATCGAAGTGACACAGAGTAGTTTTCATGCTCAAGGGTTGAGCTCTAATCTTCTTGCAAACCTTAGTCAAACTTTTATGTAGGAAATAAGGCAAATTAAGAGGGGTCTTACCCGTGAAATGATCCAGTAGTTTGAAGTGGTACATCATCAGTTTATCATATCGACCCTCTGAGGTAATGTACAATTGGATACCTTTGAACAATTCCTGCCATTCTTCGTCTAGATAAGAAACTAGCATACCTTTTTTCCATGCTTTGTGCCTATACCCCTCTTTCAGATAAACTCTGAAATCCAAATTTTTAGGAGCAGTGGTTTTAAACCAGCTATGACCGGTTCTTGGTAAACTTGTAGCTGCGGAAATGACAACCTCATCCACTCTAATTTCCATAGACCCGACGTGAGCTTTATTGCCATCAAAAGTTTTGGCAAAGGCTTCTGCTGTAGCCTGGTGGCAACCAACTTGCAATCTTTCAATGAATTCAATACACCCTGCATTTGCAAAATGTTTCTGGACTTTGGGATCTGTTTGTAAAAAGGACAGGTTATCGAGCTCTCTCTTGAGTAGAGCACCACTGCGTTTTCTCACCATTCTGTAGCTCAAAATTCCAGACAATTGTAACACCCGCAACTGCCAGTTGAGCCGAGGTTCCGCGCTGTTGAAAGTAGTTCGGGCTTCAACTCTTGTTTTTGAAACAAATGAAACTCCAACAGACTTCCAGAAATGGTTTGTGATATGGAAACCACTGTTCGATTTGATGTTGTCAAGCCGACAGTACCTCCTCTATACCTGCAACCCTGAACTCGATCTTTCCATGACGAATGCCATGAGTGTTGAGCGTGAGTTTCTGAGCCAAATTCACATCACAATCCTATTATGGCATGCAATATTGAGTTTCCATCATTACCCACTCTCATCAGCGCATGATTTGGATTTGCCTGACGTGGGATGATCATATCATTATTACCTTCAGACGTGGATATCACGCACGTGATTCCCGCTTTCTTCAACAATGGCCTGTGGAAAACGCCTCTGTCAACTGTTCATCCTTGTCACTTACGACAGTGCGTGACCCCGTGGAAAAGCCCTGTTAGCTGTGGAAAGCATGCACTTTCAACAGTGCACCTCTTTGTAAAAAACACTGCTTAGCTGCAGAAAGCATGCACTTTCAACAGCGCACGACCCGAGAAACTGATCCTTGCTCATTTTGAAATCCGCCACTTTCAACAGCGCAAAGACTTATGGAAAGTGTTCCTTAGCTGTTGAAAGTCGCTACTTTCCACAGCGCAAACTCAACTTTTGGACACACGTTAGCTGTGGAAAGTGAAAAATGAAAATTTTGAAAAGAAGACTTTATGGGTCAAATTATTTTCTAAGACAAAACCAAAACCTAATTTTTTGCAGTTATAAAAAACTAAAAAATGACTTGAGGACACTACCGATAGCCATACTATCCACTCCAAAATTCAACCAAAAGGACGGTTTCATTTTGGGAGTTAACATTTGGCTCCAACTGGGATGGGCATCTCCCTGTGAGGTGACCAAGAACCTAGCTAGACTCAGTAGCCTTATTGCAATTTGAAACAAACATTTGAAAAATAGTTGTTGGTACCATTGGGCATGGAGTTATTTGAACGACAGAAATAAAGAAAACAGAACTGAAAAAGAAAATATGTACAAGAAGAACCTGACTTCAAAGGAAGCCTTATGAGAAATAGATCTTGAGGAAGTGCCCGTTGAAAGGGCCCCCTGATACTGGCTCGCCTGAAAGAGTTTGGAGAACAAAGGTATTGTTCTGCTGCACCACTGTTATGACAAAAGGACCTGTCCAAAGAGCCTCAAATTTACCGTGTTTCCCCTTCTCCTGCCTCGCTGCATCCCACTTTAAGACCAAATCCCCTGTTTTGAAGACATCTGATTTGACTTTCTTGTCGAAAGTTTGCTTGATCTTTTCCTGATGCAATTCAGTTTTTTCCAAGAGCTGCTCTCTATTTTGCTGCAGTTCTACCAAATTATGAATCCTCCTAGTCAAATCACTTGGTTCGGAATCCGTTTCTTGTAAGAATTTTGCAACCGGTAATGCAAGTTGAACAGGAAATATGGCCTCAGTACCATATACCAACTTGAAAGGAGATGTACCAATTGATTTTTTACATGTTACCCTGTCAGCCCACAAGGCAAACTTCAGTTTGGAATCCCAACCTCTGGCATTTTGTTCAAGCAGCTTCTTTATGATTCTGACTAAACTCTTGTTTGATGACTCAGGTAAACCATTCCCTTGTGGATAGTAGGCTGTGGAATGTACCAGCTGAATTCCCATCTCTTCACACAATTTCACCAAGTGTTTATCTTTGAATGCAGAAGCATTATCAGTGACCAATCTCTTGGGGCAGCCAAATATAGCAAATATGTTCTCCTGCAGAAATTTTATGATGACAGTGTGATTGGCGTTCCGGGTGGGAATAGCCTCAATCCACTTTGTAAAGTAATCGGTGGAAACCAGGATCCACCGATGCTGACCACTAGAAGGCGGATGAATCTCACCTATGAAGTCTAGGCCCCACTGTTGGAAAGGACCTGTGACCACTATAGGTTTGAGAGGAAGGGACTTCAGTTGTTGTTTACCTTCAAATATCTGACATTTGTCACATGTTTTCACAAAATCATATACATTTGAAAATAAGGATGGCCAATAGTAACCAGATCATAAGATTTTGTGTGCTGTGGTTTTCCAATAGTGATGTCCTCCACATTCACTATTGTGAAGTTCACACATGACTTTAGCTGCCTCCTCTTGATTTACACACCTCAACAACAAACCAATGGGATTCTTCCAGAACAACAAATTGTCATTGATGCAAAAATTTATAGCTCTGAGCTTCAAAGCCCTTCTCTGAGTCTTGGTCAAATCTGATGGGACTGATAAAGTCTGCAGAAACTGAATGATATGGCTGTACCACTTGCAATCAGCTAGATGAGCTGAAACCTTCATTCCCTCACCTTATTTGTTCTCTGAAGACGGAACATTTTCTGTATCAACACTCATCAGATTTATGTCAAGCAACCTGCAATTTTCTTCTGCCAGGAGTTTGGCAAGGCCCTGGCCTTTTACTAGTTTGCTGGTTTGATTTCAACATTGAACTCAATCAATATGGCTATCCACTTACTCCTTTTGCCATCAATGTCAGGTTGGACAAGAACATCTTTGACTGAACTGGAAGGAACAAAAGCTATTACCTTTGCCTGAAGAATGTAGACCCTGAAAGCTTTCAGTGACTTGACAAGTGCATATGCTTGTTTTTCTAGCAACTCATACTTTACCTCTGCATATCTCAAGACCTTACTAAAGAAGGCAACCGACTACTCTTGGTCATCAACATTCTTCTGCAAGAGTACTGCTACGATCGTATCACTGGAAGCAAATGAAAAAATGTAAAATACCTTGGAGAAATCGGGGTTGATCAACACCGGGGCCGTTGTGATGGCTTCCTTGATGGCATTGAATGAATGTTTGGCTGCTTCAGTCCACTTTACCTCAGAGTCTTTCCTCAACATAGCAGTGATATGTTTTGTGAGTTCAGCAAAATTCACTATAAATCTTCTAACAAAATTAATAGTCCCAAGGAAAGACTGAATGCCTTTCTTTGATCTAGGAAGAGACAGATTTTTAATTGCTTCTACCCTCTTTGGTTCAATCTTAACCCCATCAACTGAAACAATATGCCCAAGTATTTTTCCCTCCTTAAGTGCAAAATTTGATTTTTTCGGATTAAGAGAGATGCCATACCTTCGACATTTCAGAAATGTCCTTCTTAAGTGCTATAAATGAAGTTCGTGACTGCTTGAGAAGACAGTGATATCATCGAGATAAATCAGGAAAAATTTATCTTTCTCCCCAATGAAAGCAATGTCCATTGCCCTTTGGAATGTCGCCCCTGCATTCATCAATCCAAAGGGCATCTTCTCGTACATAAACGTACCCCATGGAGTGGTAAAGGCAGTTTTTTCTTTGTCTTCTGGATGGACAGCAATCTGATTGTATCCAGAAAACCCATCAATAAAGGAAATTACCTTCGATCCTGACACCTTCTGCAACATATGATCCATTTTAGGCAGAGGGTAGTTGTCTTTCCTAGAGCATTTGTTCAAATTTCTGAAGTAGACGCAGAGTCTGATCTCCCCATTCTTCTTCCTAACCGGCACAATATTAGCAATCCATTCTGAATACCTGAGAGGAATGATAATGCGGGCGTCCAACAGTTTCTTAATTTCTCTTTCCATTGTGGGCAGCAGCAAAGGGTTGAAGGATCTAAGCTTCTTCTTGAATGGGTTGGTGTCTTTATTCAAGGGAATTTTATGTTGAATCACCTCTGTATCAAAGGTCTTTAGATCATCATACTGCCAAGCAAAGATGTCTGCAAATTCCTTCAGCAATTCTCCATAATCAACCCTTTGTTTTTCAGTCAAATGTGAGGCCAAGTTAACATGTTTGGGATCTTGATCACTGGCCACATTATACTGAAAAACATCTGACTCTTTTTCCCCGCTTTGCAATTTGACAGCCACATCGTTGTTATCGAACAACCTTTCCAACGGGACCAAACCTCTAGGAATTTTGTTGGTGGACAGTTGAACTATTTCATGAGCTGCAATTTTGCTCTTGAGCTTTGGCTGCTCAACTTCATTGTCATGTTCATTCTCCTGATCAATATGCAGATCTGCAAACTCATCTATCACTGCAAGGAATAGGGTGATTTCAACATCGTCCTCAAAAACTTTCCAGAATTTTACATTATCAGGAAGAGAGGGCCTATATTTAACTTGAATTTCGTAAGATAATTTGTGAGGCATAGGGGGTATGAATGCACAAGTGGACATAGCCAATGAATCAACCAATTCATTCATGGCTCTAGGTACAAATGAAATCTTAAAATCTGCAAAATTACTAATTGCCTTTAGTACTTCATCTTTGTATGCCTTCAGCCGGACATGCTTGGCTTGAAAGGACTTATTCACCTGCTGAATAATCAAATCTGCATCTCCAAACACCTGCAATTTCTTAATGCCCTTTTCCTTTGCTGCGTTCAGCCCAAAAATCAGTGCTTCATATTCAGCAATGTTATTAGTCACTTTAAAATCTAGTTTAAAGGACAAATGAGAAGTTTTATTAGAGGGAGAAATGAATACCACTCCTGCTCCCGCTGACTCCTTAGTGCAAGCACCATCAAATAACATGGTCCATAGATCATCCTCTGCTGTTTCTGTGGGCTGAACTATGATCTGATCTGTGGGTTTTCTGAGCAGCAATGTGTCAGGCAGTGAATCATCAATTTGCAAGATACAAGATCCCATATCTGTGTCGACCGCATAAATAGGATGATTGGATGGATTCTTCTCATCACTGATTACATATGCCAACTAAGATTCCATGTAAATTCTTTTGTTCACCCCTCCAAAAACAGGGATAGTAGCGTAGGAGAGATCCATTTGAAGAGTTCCACCTAATCTTTTCATCCATGATATTGAAAGAAGACATCTGAATTTTGGGGGTATGTTAGCCACCACTATGCCCATCACCATTGTATTCATTTACGCTTGGGTCAAGGTTACAGCCAAATCCTTAATCATCCCAAGGCATTTGAATTTTCGAGAATCAAAGGAGAAAAGGTCATGATAAGACTTGGTGATCTCTAGCCCAAGCTCATCCATGACAACCTTTGGCATCAAGTTGTGTGAAGCACCGGAGTCCAACAAACAATTATGCAGTGTTTTCTCATGAATATTCAAAGAGATGTAAAAGGGAGGATAGCTTTCGTCTCTGTCTTCTACCATTTGGCTCAGAGTGATGGTTGGCTTATCATCATAAATATTGAGGATATCGGCAGAATGAGATACAAACTGGGGATCTAAAGTTTTGAGGATGTCCTTTTTAAACATCTCATTTTTCATCAGCTCAACAAGAGGAATGGGAATATTAATATTTTGTATTTCAGCCTCAAAATTAAAAGAATATGGAACCTTATCAGCAGTTTTATCATAAATCTTTACCTGACTTGAAGGGGCTTCCAGATTATTCTGTTGTTCAACAAGAGGCTGACTCTCTGGAGTTTTATGGTTGACAGGGGCAGCAGTCTTCTTGGGAGGAGCTGATGCTTTCACCTTTGAAGACTTTGTTGGCTGATCTTCTGATGTATGGTCTTTTTGGTTAACATGGGCAGCAGTCTTTTCAGGAGAGGCTAATGCATCTGGTTGAGCAACATTAGATTTATATCGAAGGTTATATCTATTCTTATCCTCTGCTGTGAAAATTCCATCACCAAGGAGATCATCTTCTGTTTGTTCAGTCATTAATGATTGCTCATAATCTTGTTGTGTTAGATAAGACTTCCCTGTCTCTTCTCCAACACAATGAATGTTTCCTTCCCCATCCTCTTGATATTCTCCATTGTCTTCATCCATCACTACATTCTGAAGAGGGAATTTTATCCTCTGATCTTCATTAGAATTCCTATCTCTTTGCAAAATCTGAGTTTGTGGATTATTCCTTCTGTATGGAAAATCATTTGGATTTCTGGGGGCAAAAGCATTTGGCTCTTTTTCTCTTGCTGGTGGCTGATTCTGAACCTTCAACTTTGACATTTCATATGTTAGACTGTCCAACATCTTAGCCATCTTTTCCATTTTACTGTTAGAAGAAGAAGAGGAGTCGACATCAGACTTCTTCCTCTCAGCCCTTCCTTTAAGATTTTGAGATGTTGTGATGTTTGACTCAACCTCGAGGGCGACATCTTGCATTAAAGCAAGTGTGGCTGGTCGTCTTTCTCTAAGGATAAGACAAAACTCTGAATCAAATGCAGCAGAAAATGTAATTTTTGCCGATGCATCACTTGGTTTAATCTCTGCAGGGATCTTACTAAACATTTTATTAAATCTCTTGATAAAATCTGAGACCAATTCTCCATCATTTCTCTTCAAATTTCCAAACTCAGAAATGTAGTATAACAGATCTCTTATTTCTCCCCAATGCTTCAAGAAAACTTCATCTAATTGTTCAATGCTAGTGATCGAATTTGCTGGTAGCTCTTTGAACCACTTTCGGGCTTGGCCATCCAAGCTCTGAACAAAAACTCTAGTCCACACATCTTCCTCTGAAATATTAATGTTTTCTGCATAAGCATAGAAAGCTTCAATGTGTTCTTCAGTAATATACTCCCCTGATCCTGTAAACTTTGGCATATATTTCTGATAGTCACCTGTTGGCATGGAAGACAAGGGATTTGGCAATACAAGTGGGGCATATCTATTTGCCAAGATCTGTTCCATTCTGGTCAAAGGGGCAGCCATGACAGTCTTGGTGATTGATGCAGACTAGGAACTTGCAGGAGATGATGGAGGAGATGGGGAACACGTAGGAGATGATGGAGGAGATGAGTTGCCTGAGTTAGAATAGAATGGTTGTCTTACTTCACCCTGAGCAGAAGTTTCAGAAGTAGGTGGAAAATAAGAGGCTTTATAAAACTCACTGAGCAACAAAGCTAGATTTTCTTCTCCTTTAGAGGACAGATCATGGAGGATGTCTTCAAGAACAGGCAGATTAGTGTGAGTGTATAAGACACCTTTCAGAGGTTTGATAGGTGATGAATCAAAAGAAGATGAAGAGGAATTTGTATTCAATTCTTTTGTATGGGATGAAATGTCAATCTCAGGAACAAAATCAGTAATATTAGAAGAAAACGAAGGTTCTTCTACCTTAGAAACTTGAGATGAATTTTTAATTTCTTGGAAATTTTGAGTTTCAGCAGGGGATTCAACCAAAGACTTTTTAGGTATGGAAGGATGAGTATCAGTTTGAATACCTGAATCAAATGCACTTGCAGATCCGGAAGCCTGTCTTTGTAAAGCTTTGCCCTTACTGATGATCTTCTCTGGATCAGGAACTGATGTTGTCAATGGGCCTTCTGGGTTTTCCCTGGTGTGAGCTCTTTTAGGAGCCACTTCGTTTCAATGGAGTCGCCAGATAGAAAA
Organism: Picea engelmannii; assembly: GCA_009831015.1. Classification (NCBI taxonomy): domain Eukaryota; kingdom Viridiplantae; phylum Streptophyta; class Pinopsida; order Pinales; family Pinaceae; genus Picea; species Picea engelmannii. The sequence continues at coordinate 281,042 of ML785607.1, read as the reverse complement.
TGTACAACCTGATAGTGTCTATTTCTTGTCTATCATCAAGAACTAGATCTATGTCGTATCCCAGAGAAGCTGAGCTTCGATCTCCTCTCCCCGGCAACGGCGCCAATTTGTTATCACTCCAAGAAACCCTTTGTGGTTGTAGACCAAAGGTGCTTGGTAGCTTAAGAATAATGGTTTTTTATGTATTTGGGACAATGGGGTCTTCAATGATTTGTATAAGAAACAACTTATCACAAATGTAAAGATGCAGTGCTTTCAGTAGACAATAACCAGACCAAATAATTGACATAGAGAATGGAGAATACTATTCTTGATTTGTCAATACTAATGAAAGTAGGGCCTAATACAAGATAGTGAGGAATCCTTTAGTTTCAAGCCAATGAGTTCAACAAAGAGGTAACAGTCTTTATGAACTAAAATCAACTGAAATTAAAGTATAGAGAATGAAAAATGGACAATTCTGGTATTGCAAATGAAAGAAAACTCCACTTTATTTATGCAAAAAGAGTCTATACAATAGCATGAAAATATTTCCCAGTTTGAACCCTTGTTTCATATCAAAAACAGGCATTTATAGCCTCTTACAAACAGTTATACAGATCCTAAAAATATGGATCTGTATTTAATAAAGACAACTCAATTCTATCTAAACAACTTAAAAATAAAGTCTTTAACAACTAAACTTAATAGTCGAACTGTCTTCAATCTCCAAAATCGCCATCTGCATCCTTCAACTTCTGGTATCTTCAATGTGGTGAAAATAGCAGGACACCTGTCTTTGACTGTTGGATTTTCCAACGTTTATGATCGATTTTTAAGGAAGTGGTTTTGCATGTGTTACCAAAATTCTCTCAAATCCCTGATGCTGAACCTTTTACACGTGATCTGATAGCCCACTGATACACTGGAGCCCCTTCAAAACCCGTTTGGAATGAACTGTCCTGTCCTTGGCTTCAAAAATTAGTTTTCCAACTTTCAACAGCGCACTCCTTTAATTTTTCGTGGGTTAGCTGTTTAAAGCCGTCTCTTTCCATAGCTAACGGGTCATAAAATAATAGCTTTGCGCTGGGGAAAGTCCTGATTGCGCTCAAAATGAATTTTTACCCCAAAATTTGATTTCAAACAAAAATCAGTGGGCATCCGACTTCTCACGTTGCATATTAACGACGACTTGAGCGAGCACCTTCAGATCTGGATCGGTTTTTTGGCTCAGTTTTTGTTTCAACCTCCTTATCTACCTTTTGAGACGTTTGGCAAGCCACCACAAGTTGTTGTAGTCTTTGGTGAGATTTTTCTTCCTCTTCTTCTCTCTAACACTTTCTTTTGCCAATCTTTCAAACGCAACATTGGTCTTTGCGAAGTTATCAGATAACTTCTTATACCTTTCTTTAATCACCCGCTCCAGGACCTCTTGCTGGGAAATTACTTCCTTGAGACGCTTGATCTTCTGAGACTTCTTTGATTTGGAGTTTTTTGATGATTCTCCCTGTTCTGTCTGATTGAAGTTTTCAAAGTTCTGTGCACACTCAGCTGACTGCTCAGGACTCTTGGTGATAGGGCATTGATCTTGCTGCTCTGATTCTAAATCTGAATAGGGCAAGTTTAATATATTCTTCTCTGTACTCTGCTGTGTAGGATGCTCTGTATTCTTCTCTATGGTCTGCTCAAAATTTAACCTTTTCTTTGACCTGAGGGGCTTTACTCCAGAAATTCTGTCCTCTGAAGGTCCTGGCAGGGTCCTTCTTTTTCTTGAACTGCTTTGAGGAGAGGATTGTTTCTTTGAACTCTTCACCTGCTCATTTGCAATCTGGTTCTGTGTTTCAAAACCTTCCCAGAATATGAAATGTTCCCAGCTCCTTCCCTATTGTTTCAATTATTCCATGATAATCAATTTTATGAGACCGAAGTGACACAGAGTAGTTTTCATGCTCAAGGGTTGATCTCTAATATTCTTGCAAACCTTAGTCAAACATTTATTTAGGAAATAAGGCAAATTAAGAGGGGTCTTTCCCGTGAAATGATCCAGTAGTTTGAAGTGGTACATCATCAGTTTATCATATCGGCCCTCTGAGGTAATGTACAATTGGATACCTTTGAACAATTCCTGCCATTCTTCGTCTAGATAAGAAACTAGCATACCCTTTTTCCATGCTTTGTGCCTATACCCCTCTTTCAGATAAACTCTGAAATCCAAATTTTTAGGAGCAGTGGTTTTAAACCAGCTCTGACCGGTTCTTGGTAAACTTGTAGCTGCGACAATGACAGCCTCATCCACTCTAATTTCCATAGACCCGACGCGAGCTTTATTTCCATCAAAAGTCTTGGCAAAGGCTTCTGCTGTAGCCTGGTGGAAACCAACTTCCAATCTTTCAATGAATTCAATACACCCTGCATTTGCAAAATGCTTCTGGACTTTGGGATGTGTTTGTAAAAAGGACAGGTTATCGAGCTCTCTCTTGAGTAGAGCACCACTGCGTTTTCTCACCATTTTGTAGCTTGAAAATCCAGACAATTGTAACACCCACAACTACCAGTCGAGCCGAGGTTCTACGCTGTTGAAAGAAGTTCAAGCTTCGGCTCTTATTTTTGAAACAAATGAAACTCCAACAGACTTCCAGAAACGGTTTGTGATATGGAAACCACTGTTCGATTTGATGTTGTCAGGCCGGCGGTACCTCATCTGTACCTGCAACCCTGAACTCGATCTTGCCATGACGGATGCCATGAGTGCTGAGCGTGATTTTGTGAGCTGAATTCACATCACAATCCTATTCTGGCGTGCAATATTGAGTTTCCATCATTACCCACTCTCATCAGCGCATGATTTGGATTTGCCTGGCGTGGGATGATCATATCATTATTACCTTCAGACGTGGATATCACGCACGTGATTCCTGCTTTCTTCAACAACGGCCCGTGGAAAATGCCTCTGTCAACTGTTCATCCTTGTCACTTACGCCAGCGCTTGACCCCGTGGAAAACCCCTGTTAGCTGCGGAAAGCATGCACTTTCAACAGCACACCTCTTTGTAAAAAACACTGCTTAGCTGCAGAAAGCATGCACTTTCAACAGCGCATGACCCGAGAAACTGATCCTTGCTCATTTTGAAATCCGCCACTTTCAACAGCGCAAAGACTTATGGAAAGTGTTCCTTAGCTGCTGAAAGTCGCTACTTTCCACAGTGCAAACTCAACTTTTGGACACACGTTAGCTGTGGAAAGTGAAAAATGAAAATTTTGAAAAGAAGACTTTATGGGTCAAATTATTTTCTAAGACAAAACCAAAACCTAATTTTTTGTAGTTATAAAAAACTAAAAAATGACTTGAGGACACTACCGATAGCCATACTATCCACTCCAAAATTCAACCAAAAGGACGGTTTCATTTTGGGAGTTAACAGAAGGTAAAAATCGTTGAGACAAAAGGCCACAGAAATGTGGAAGGACCAGGAGTTGAGCTGCCATTCATAGGACAACCGATCAAAATAAATAAATTCAATATTGGGACAAAGGAGACACCAAAGCTTGCCAATGTCGGAGATTATTGGGATGTTGCTACCATTGACAAGATTACAGAGTTATTGCACGAATATCAGGACTTGTTCCCAACCAAGTTCATTGATATGAAGGGAATCAAAGGGCCTATGGGTGAGATGAGAATACCTTTGAAACCAGATGTGAATCTAGTTAATAAGAGACCTTACAGACTAAACCCAAAATACAAGGAAAAAGTGAAGATTGAGCTCGATAGAATGATGGAAGCACGAATTATTGAACCTGTCGAAGATTCAGAGTGGATCAGCCCTATGGTGGTACATGAAAAGAATACAAGAGAAATTAGGATATGTGTGGACCTCATAAAGTTGAATGATTCCTGTCTACATGACCCTTTCCCTACACCATTCACAGACGAAGTGTTGGATAACGTGGGAGGCCTGGAAGTATATTCTTTTACAGACGACTTTTCGGGATACCATCAGATCCACATTGTCAAGGAGGACCGTCATAAGACTACATTTTCCATAGAGTGGGGGTCCTACCAATATACAATAATGCCATTTGGATTGAAGAATGCCCCAACCATCTTTTCTAGGGTGGTGGTCGAAGCGTTCAAAGAATTTTTGCATAAATTTTTAGAAGCATACTTTGATGACTAGACTGTTTTGAGTTTGTTGAAAAATCATATTAAATGTCTAAGGCTAATGTTGGACAAATGCAGGCAGTGTTAAATTTCTTTGAATCTGAATAAATGCATCTTCTTCTCACCATTTGGAGTGATATTAGGTCATATTGTATGCAAGTAGGGATTGTTGGTAGACCCATCTAAAATTGCAATTATAGTTGATTTTCCACATCCTACTTCAGTCAAACAATTGTGCCCTGCACTGGGCTATACTGTATATTACAGGAAATTTATCAAAGGATATGCCCAAATTATAGCACCAATGGAGAATCTGCTAAAGAAGGATTGTCAGTATGAGTGGACAGATCAATGTCAGCAGAGCTTCGACACACTGAAACAAAAGATGGTTACAACGCCCATTCTGGTTTTTCCAGATTGGAGCAAAGAATTACATGTGCATGTCAATGCATCTTCTATTGCATTAGGAGTAGTACTGGCACAACCTGTAGAAGGGGACATTTATCATCCATTAGCATTTTCTAGTAGGAAGCTATCCACAACTAAAGTTAATTACACCACTATAGAGAGAGAGGGACTAGCCATGGTGTATGCACTACAAACATTTTGCCACTACTTGTTGGGAGGACACTTTAAAATGTTTACTGATCACTCCACACTGAAGTACCTAGTCAACAAGCTAGTGTTGGGGGGGTAAATATGTAGATGGATTCTTCTATTTCAAGAATATGATTTTGAGATCATAGTTAAGCCACGAAGAATGAACAAGGGCCTAGACCACTTATCAAGGTTGGAACATGGCGAAGAACCTACCAGTTTGAAGGATACATTACCGGATGCACAGTTGCTTGCCATTAGAAATATTGATGACCAATTCGCAGACATAGTCTAGTTCCTGTCAACAGGAATGGCTCCCAGTGAGTATACAATTACTCAAAAGAAACAACTAGTGGTGTGTGCTGCATAATTTTCACTTATAGATGGACAATTGTATAAAATAGGACCAGATGAAATATTAAGGAGGTGTGTTATGGAGATAGAGCGACCACTGATCCTCGCAGAAGCTCATGAAGGCATCACAAGAGGACATTACGCAGGGAAATAAACTACGTAGAAGGTTCTGCGAGATGGCCTTTGGTGGCTTACGTTACACAGAGATGCTAAAGAGTATGCCAGAGCATGTGATGTATGCCAGAGAATTGGAAAACCATCCTGAAGAGATGATATTCCATTAGCACCGCAGATGACCCTACAAGAATTTGAAAAGTGGGCCATTGACTTCGTGGGACCTATAAACCCACCAGGAAAGCTCACATGAGAAAGGTACATTATTACTGCGACATAATACTTAACCAGATGGGCCGAAGCCAGAGAAGTCAAGGACTGTAGTGCAACTACAACTGCGCATTTTATATTTGATGACATAATAACCATGTTTTGATTCCCTAAGGTCCTTATGAGTGATCAAGGTACACACTTCATCAATAAGACAGTTGAAGCCCTGACTGAAGAATTTGCAGTCCACCATCATAAGAGTACACCTTACCATCCACAATCAAATGAAATGGTTGAAGCATTCAACAAGATCTTGGAAATATCATTGACAATGATTTGCAGCGTGAATAGGGATGACTAGGATTCCAGAGTACCAGCAGTACTCTGGGCTTATAGAACCACTTGTAATAAATTAACAATGCAGACCCCCTTCAAGTTGGTTTATCATCTTGAAGTTGTTGTCTCGATGGAATACTTAGTACCAAGCCTAAGAATTGTTGCATTTAAAGACATGGATGATACTGACATTGTTCGTGAGAGGCTTGCACAGTTGGTTGAACTAGAAGAAGACAGATTCATTGCAGGATTCCATCAGCAAGTTCAGAAGGAACGAGAAAAGGCCTATCATGACAGGCACATCAATAAGAAGACATTCAAGCAAGGTGATTTAGTATTGGTTTATGACAGTAAGTTTATCAAACACCCTAGGAAGTTTAGAATGCATTGGCTCAGACCATATGATATTTCCTATATTACAGAAGGAAGAGATTCACAGTTGAAGACATTGAAGGGAAAATAGAAGAAAGGATTGGTGAATGGGAGTTGGCTTAAGTTGTACTATGACAACTAGTTGCCTCATAGCTCTCAGTAAAAGCATGAGAAAAAGGGTCCAGGTACCAGGTGCAGTTGAAACTGGGTACTAGACATAGAAAATACATTCTACACAAGGATGGAAAGGAGGCATAAAGAAGAAATCATGGGTTGCGCTGTGCAGTCCAAATTCAAAGTAAAACAAGAGGATCAGATCTGAAGTGCCTCGGGACGAGTCACAAGTGAGCATTGGGGGCCTGTTGGCCCTTGGTTATGGAAGGAAGCAAAGAAAAATGAAGCAAAGGTAAAAAGAGAACTTCGCGGGATACATAGTAACTACCACTGAGTCGAAGTGAGCAAAAGAGCAAGAAAGATGGAGCGAAGTGCGGAAAAGCAAGTCGTTGGACGAGGATATCAGGGATGATAGATCATCAAGGAAGAAATATCGTGGACAACTCAGCAATTAGAGAAAGCCATCATTGGATGCTTTGGAGCACCACGTGATGAAGAAGGAAAGACAGGCTAGCAAAGTCCAGAAAAAGCGGGTCAAGTTGACCTAGGGTTTTGGTATCTACAATTTTGGCACCTAGGTTTTGACCTAAGGTTGTTGGTGAGGGATTGTAATGTATAAATAAAGGTGAAGAGGACCTGGTTGTTGTTGTTTTTGTTGGTCATTGAGTATTGGTATGATATTGTGGTTATAGCTCTGTTGTGAAGAGAGAGGATTGTATTGTGAGATCTTCAACTATGTGTGAAGGTCAAGTCCTATAGCTAGGTGCGTAGGAAGGGGAGAGAAAGAGAGAGAAGAAAGAAGATCTTCTAGCCGAGAGCGTAGATAATAACTATATTCTTTGCCTTAATAAATCATAAGCACATTTATGTGGACGTATCCCTAGAGAGAGGGTGAACCATGTATATTTTGTGTTGTATGTGTGATTGATGCTTGGATCTCTGTCATTGTTATATTTTTATTTGCAGTCTTATGTTAGATCATATCTATAGCTATGCAGGATTGACCTAGCTGATAAGTGATATATGAATGTTGTATTGTTGTTGTGATAGATCCACTTGATTTTCCCCTAGTTGTAGACCTCCCTGTCCTGCAAACCCCCTCTTAAGTTGCTTCGTGTGAGACTACATATGCTTCGCAGGTGCTACCAAAAGGGCCAATAGATAGGGCTTGTTGGTGTGCTCTTGGATTGAACCTCGGGACTTCCCCTATGCCAACAGGTCCGTTCAACATGAGAAGCAGTTGGTGATCTTGTCAGTGATCCTTCAGATCAACGTCGGACACGTTCATAGTTCCAACGATCCTCTTCTCTTTTGGATCAAGTTTCAGAAACTCATGATCCAGAGACATTTGCATAAGATTCATGTCATCCAAATTGGGATACACAAATGAATGAAGAGTATCGTTCTTTAATAGAAAACAATACTTGGGATCTTGTACCTCTTCCCAAAGAAATAAAAATTGTTAGATGCAAATGGGTCTACAGAACTAAGTATGCATCAGATGGAAGGTTGAAAGACAAAAGGCTCGGTTAGTTGCCAAAGGATTTTCCCAAGTTGAAGGAATTGACTATAATGAAACCTTTTCCCCTGTAGATAAAATGAATTCCATCTGCCTTGTTCTTTTCCTTGCTTCCTCACATAAATGGGAGGTCCATCAGATGGATGTTAAATCCGCCTTCTTGCATGGATATTTGCAAGAATAAATCTACATGGAACAACCTCCTGGCTATGTCCAGAAAGACTCTAGCCTTGTTTTTCACCTCAAGAAATCTCTTTATGGTCTCAAGTAAGCTCCCCGAGCTTGGTATGCCAAAATGGACAACTTTCTTATTGCCGCTGGATTCTCTAGATGTCATTCTAATCCTAATGTTTATACAAAGAAAGTAGGAATCCATATCATAATACTTGTCCTTTATGTTGATGACCTTATCCTTACTGTTAGTGACTCAAAACTTTTAAACCATGTGAAAACCAGCCTTAAGACAAAATTTGAAATTACAGACTTAGACTTTTTGCATTATTTCCTTGGCCTCCAAGTTTTGCAAACCAATGAAGGAATTTTTCTTTCCCAGTCTACATATGCTTGTGACCTTCTTCGTCGCTTTCACATGGACGATTGTAAACCAACCCCTTCTCCCTTCCAGTCTGGGGTCAAGCTTACTTCCACCTGTACATCTCCTGAAGTTGATTCCACCCTGTACCGTCAGTTGGTTGGTAGCCTCTTATACTTGACTCATACATGTCCTTATCTTTCCTTTGTTGTTGGTATTGTTGCTCGGTATATGCAAACTCCCCATGAAAGCAATTGGAAAGAAGATAAAATAATAATTTTCTATGTTCGTGGTACAATTCAGTTCGAGATACATTACAATTCAAGGGGGATTCCTTTATTGATTGGTTTCACTGATTCAGATTGGGTCGACAACCTTGATGATCATAAAACTACTGCAGGTTATGTTTTCAACCTTGGTTAAGGACCAGCCACTTGGGCCTGTAAGAAACAATAGGCTATTGCATTGTCTTCAATAGAAGCATAGTACCAAGCAGTGGTAAATGCAAGTCAGGAAGCCCTGTGGCTTCGACAGATCCTTTTAGAGTTTGGATTCCAGCACCATCATCCGACTAGCCTTTGGTGTGATAATCAGAGTGCCATCAAGCTCACCAAAGACCTAGTTCAACATCAGTGTAGCAAACACATCGAGCTACACATGCACTTCATCAGAAATCTCATTCATGATCAAGATATTGAAGTGATCTTTTGCCCTACAGAATATCAAGTTGCATACATTTTCACAAAGTCTCTTATAGAAGCGAATTTTTCCAAACTTCGATCTATGCTAGGAGTTCAGAAAGTTGTCATTGCAGAGGAGTTCCGCAATACTAAAACCAATTTTTTTTGTTTTTTTGTTGATTTTAGAAAAGCCTTTGACATGGTTCCTAGGAAAATCTTTTGGAATAGGTTGGAAGAGATAAAAGTGCCTCTCGAGTTGAGGGCTACTGCAATAAGGATGTATGAGAACGTTATTGATAAGTTTAACAACACTGAGGGCTGATCAAAATAGATTAACTACAATATCAGAGTCAAACAAGGTTGTCCCTTGTCCCCTACCCTTTTTGGCATATACATTGAGAAGTTAGAAGATTTCTTGGAAAAATTAGGTTGTGTCGTCCCTACTCTCACTGGTATAGTCATCAATCTTATTCTGTATGCCAATGATATCGTTCTTATGGCAAGGATTCCCCGTGATCTTGAAAACCAACTAAGAATCCTCAAGGATTTTTGCTCCCTTATGGGTATGATTGTTAATACTGATAAGACTAAGGTCCTGATTATTAAATCCAATAAGATCCCTTATAATACCTTTGTATATGAAAAAAACAACTTGGGGGAAGTGACTTCATACAAATATCTTGGAATTGATATTCACCACAAGCTCAATTGGAATTATAGAATTGATAAAAGGATTATTTGGGGATGGAAATATAATTATGGGCTTGAAAACAATTGTAAATCAACTGATCTTTGGAGTTGGGATAAGAAGAAACTCCTCTTTGAGACTCTTTTTACACCTATTATTCTTTATGGATTTGAATACTGGGGTTGTATTTTCTCTCGTGAATCCTGGAGAAATATAGAGAAAATACAAAATAATTTTATAACCTATAATCTCACAATTAAAGGAAATACACCCTATCCCATCCTCCTCTTAGAAACAAGCCTCTCCCCCATTGAGTGTTGGATTACTGAGAGGGGGGGTGAATCAGTAATAGAGAAATTTAATCTTTTTTAACCATATAATTGAAGTGTTATATCAGTGTAGCATTATCATCCAATAATTATAGAGTAAATAAACAATGAACAAATGAGCAATCATACACATACATAGTACACCAGTGTGTTTACGTGGAAACCCAAAGTGGGAGAAAACCAAAGAATGTTTTTTCTTATATTTCTTGAAGAATTAGATTCATTGGAAGCACCAACTTCCTTTCTTTTCCATCTGCAACTCGAAGGAGTCTCCAACCCCCTAATTTCTCAGGCTACAACTTGAGGGAATCTCCAACTCCGCAATTCTTTGGCTACAACTAGAAGGAGGATACAACCCCCTAAGATATCTAGATACAACTGAAAGGTGGATACAACCACATGTCCTTGCCCCGTCCAATCACCTTGATGTAGAAGTAGAATTATGGAACCGATGTCACACTATCACTGTGAGATATACCATTGTAACAACATGTACCAATCAACCTGTAATCAACTTGTACCATAAACAAGTGCATCAACCATGCATCAACCTGTAATCAACCTGTACCATAAAAAATTGCATCAACCATGCACCAACCTGTACAAAACAACCTGTAATCAACCTGTACCATAAACAAGTGCATCAACCATGCTCCAACCTTTACATCAACCTATACCATGAACAAGTGCATCAACTATGCACCAAACTTGTACGAATAACCTGTCACAACAACCTATCCAAACAACCTATCACAATAACCTGTCTCATCAATCTTATCGACCAAATAAGATCTACTCACCAAGATCAATCACCAGGACAACTCTCGAAATAAAGAACAAAAAAATAATGATGCGTCCAAGGTTTTCTTACCCTATATACAAGGGAAAACATACAAGCTTGCTAGGATTTTGAAAAAGAAAATCATTGGGGAAACTTTCAAACCCTTTAACACTATTAGAAATTCCCTTAGGTCAGTTAAAGACCAGGTTCATCCCATCGAACAAAAGAGTGTCTATATGATCCTGTGATCGTGTGGTAAACAATAATTAGGAGAAACAGGTTGCTCCTTTAGAATTAGGATACAAGAACATGCCGTTGACATTAAACATAATCGCACTCATCCCTCAGCCTTGGCAGAACATTCAGACAAAACTAAACATCACATTTGTATTGAAGACACCAAAATTCTTTCCAAGATAGATCATTATCACAATAGGAAATTTAGAGAAGCCATCAAAATTGAAAAACAAACTAACAATCTAAACAGAGATTATGGATGGAAAATTAGTCAAAATTGTTAGGATATTTAGACACTTAGGAGTTAGTTAAGATCTACTTGGTCTAATAGGTCGTTAGGTAAAAGTGTGTTTCTTTAGTATGCATTAGTATGCATTTGTAGTTAGGAAATCTGATGGTCACGATATGTTCCCGACATAGAGTGATCCGACGGTTCATACTCTCTGTTAAGGTCCTAACCCGCACATAGGTAGATCAATGTATTTGGATGTAATAAAGGTCAATATTAATAAGACCTTTCAATAAAATAGAATAAGGCGGATGTAAGAAGACCTAATAGAAGCTTCCGCTTCTAGAAGGATC